>CM060449.1:144724176-145324176 GCA_030545235.1 Helianthus tuberosus
ATCCACAAGCTCCAAGCTTCGTTAGTGACCTTCTTACACCTCAAGATAACCTTGGAATGGCTAGATGATGACCGAAAAATGGTGATGGTGGGGAGGCGGTACACGGCTGAGAGGAGAGGGAAGGAAGAGAGTGGGTGTGGTGTGTTGAAGATGGTGATGCTTATGTCTTCTTATAATCCTTAAGCTCTTTTGTCCATTGGTTTATATGTCCCTTATAGTACCATCATAATCTAATCAAATCTTAAGAAGATTCAAGTGAGATTTAGGAAGATTGGAAAAATCTTGAGTGTGGGGCCCTCCCTTGGGCCGTAAACATGGAAGGGGGAGGGGGTCCATGTGTAAATTTTATGGTAATGTAAGTAATTAGTTGGAAGATAAGGGTAAAGTCTAGTGTTTCATGTGTGACATGCATTATGTAGTATGTTAGGGTGTTCGGGAACCATAACTAGTTCAAAAATAATAAAACAATGCTTCTAGCAATATTTTGGTGTTCCGTGTAATGTCCGGTTGTTCGGTTAGATACCGGTTCGTTAAAGTGCTAAGTTATACCGTATAGTGTCTTTTATGTAACTTTTTCTGACCCTTTTAATTCCCGACACTTAGGAAAGCATACAGGACCATTTTGCCATATTTTTGCACATTACTAGCTTGTTAAAAGCTGAATTGTGCAGAATTCTGCACTTCGGGTGAGTTTTAGGCACTTCCCGGCACTTAAACTATCACTTAGGCATGCAGTTTTGGGGTCCTTACTTCCCTACACACTATACTAGTGTATCACTTGGTCTCTGGCTCATACTGGGCCTCAAAATACTGTCTGTCTATGTACTGAACTTCGTCAGCATTTTTTTTTTAGTTTGTCTGGTAATGGTGCCAACTCTGTTCTGCGTATTATTAGAACTATATCGTGTTGCATGTAGCAACGAATGAAGTCTTGCAACATGAAATGCCATTGTATGTATATAACAGTAATCAGAAATTCATTTGTCTTGTAAACTAGATCATGCACAGTTATTAAAGCACAAATTACTGTTCATTTAGTGTACGAAATGTACGGAAAAGTGACAGTTGTCTGCATTAGGCTCCACACGCCCCCGTGTTCGCTGGGCATAGCCCCGTGTGCAGAAGCGTATCTGTACTATCAAGATTTGCAAGATTCTGCGAATCTTAGCGTTGACCACGACCCGTGTTGAGCTGGGCACACCCCCATGCTGGGAATAGAAGCTTCTACAACTTTGTCATTTTCTGCAGACATCTAGCCACGCCCCGTATCTGCTGGGCACGGGGACGTGGTCAACCTTCTGTTTTTTGTTTTTGATTGGGAAGATGTTGTCGAGGAGTCGGGCATGCAACATTTATTCCTTTTCTTTGTATTTACGTTAGTTTTTGCTGCATATTTGTTCATTTTGTTCATTTAAGCTTATTTGGTCCTGAAAATACAAAAGGAAGATTAAAACACACTTTTTCCAACATTAGTACTAAAAAAGTGTTAGTTTTATGCCTTATTTGATGTAATTTATATGTTGCATTTTACGCACATTAATACCCTCTTTCAATGAACTCTATATGAAGTTCATGTTTTTCAAAGTTGGTCTTACCTGCCAAGTGGTCCAATGCAAATGTAGTGGAAATTGTAGATGGGGAAATTTGAACCAGACTTTTTCCGACTTTAGATGTGATGGCAACCGACTTATTATCTTCAGACTCTATTTTAGCATAGCCCAAAATTGTCGGAGTGTTTCCGTATGAATCAGAGCACCAGCAGTAAGGATTGCTTTGTATTTTGACGGCGTTAAAACGTCAATTATTGAATGAAAGATGGTATTTTTGCTGGTTTTCTCGAAGATGGGAGGTAGTTGTGAGGGTTTTTTATGTTCAGAGCCATGATCGGAGAAGAAGGTGATAATGGACACTGCTTTTGAGAATTTTAAATTCGAGATGGCAGTGGTAGAAGCTCGGTTTGGGGATGAAACAGGGTTTATATAGAGTGAAAAAGTGAATGCTGACTTGGCAGCAGTTACAAAGATCTGATGGCTAACATTGATGTGATCAAAATGTAACATATAAATTTCATCAAATGAGGCATAAAACTAACCCTTTTTTAGTACTAATGTTGGAAAAAGTGAGCTTTTGTCTTCCTTTTGTATTTTCAGGATTAAATGAGCTCAAATTAACAAAAGAAGCAAAAAGACATCAAAATCTAACATAAATACAAGAAAAGGAACAAGAAGTGACATGCCCGACCCCACGACAGCATCTTCCCAAGCAAAACAAGAGATCAGAAGACTGAACACGCCCCGTGCTCAGCCAGCACGGGGGCGTGCCCAAGTGCCAGCAGAAAAGACAAAGTGGTAGAAGCTTCTATTGCCCACCACGGGGCCGTGCTCAGCGGACACGGGGCCGTGGTCAACTATAAGATTCGCACAATCCAGCAAATCTGCATAGTACAAAGATTCTTCTGCACCACGGGGTCGTGCTTAGCGGACACGGGGGCGTGGTCAACTAAAAAGACAAAACAGCATTAAATGAAGAAAGAGAAGGATGTGGACATGGGGCCGTGCCCACTGGACCCGGGGCCGTGCCCGAGCTTCTGTTCAGCCTATAAATAGAAGTGCTTGGCTCAAGCTCAAACCATCCCTTGGCACACCACCTCTCTCACACTTCACCCACCACCCACCACCCACCACCACCATAACACCATCATCCACCACCATCATCCATTGTCCATCGTAGAGTGTATGAGTCGTCTCGGGATCCAAGACTGATCGTAAGAGTTCTTGACAATCAAGGCCATGTTTGCCTAAGTCTCTTACATCACTTGGTGAAGACAAAGTGTCTAGTGTAATACTTTTTATTTCTAATCTTTTGCACTTTTTACTTGGTTATGTATTAATGACTTTAATAACTAGTTGCTTATGTTGAAGGTGATCTTTCCTTATCGTTTGTCCGTGGTGTCTTGGCATTATTTTACTGTCTATATAAAATAAAAGATTTTCACCATTCATATCTCCACGGTCTATATGGAGGTATGTTGGCTACCTGGTCGGGGGTTAAGGGAACGGTTTGGTAAAGGTCTTGCTATTGTTCAGCGTTTAGAGGTCCTGCAATGGACCTGGGTCAAATTTAGTAGGACCTCCTTCAATACTTAATGGTATTGGATAGCGGGGGTCCAAACTCTTTGACCCCCTCATAAGTTAACTACTATTAATACTATAACCCGACTATTTAGGACTGTATCCCTGCTGACTCAGACTACTTAGTCGAGGGTAACGTCACCTTCAAAAGAGGGGCCTACCATAATATTGCATTAATAACTTAATTAATTATCTTCCAATAATCCACCCTTTTAGGATTGTATCCTTGCTGACTCAAACTACTAGGGTGAGGGTAACGTCACCTTCAAAAGAGGGGCCTGCTACAATAACTAAGATAATCTCTTAAATATGTGCAAAAGTGCGGAAATAATCAAAGGTTACACTAGATACGAGTCGGAACCAAGTGATTCATCTTGTCTATCTGTTTTTCCTTTTTTTATTTTTATTTTTATTTTTCAGCATTTTAGTTAGTTTTTATTTTTCTTAGTTTAAAACATTTTTCTAAACTTTTTGATTTGATTAGACGTTGAGGATAAACCGGTACTAAAAGCTCTTGTGTCCTTGGACGACCTCGGTATCTTACCAACACTATACTACGCTCACGATGGGTGCACTTGCCCATATGGGTGTCTAGTGTTAGTAAATATCGTGTTTTATAAATATAAAACTTGACTAAAAAGTGTTAAAGGGGCTTAAAAATATACACCTAATATATATAACACTTCACACGCATCAAACATTTATCCACGTCAGAACCTCTGTTGTGATACTGGATAACAGTTGTTTGGAAACCTCTGTTGGCCAACAACAGTGGTTGGGAACAGTGTAAGTCAACAGTCGTTAGCAGAAACAGAAGTTATGAGAACAGAGGATACACCTTTCAGCAGTGGATGAATTTTTAGCCAAGCAGTGGTTTCAAAAACAGTTGTTTTCAACAGACTTTTAAGGATTTTTGAAATTTTTTCAAAAATAGCTATTTTTTAAGAATGGACTTTTGATTTTCTGAAGACATTTTAATGCTTTTGATAACCAATTCAGCAGGATTTGGTGGGATCAAATTTGATTTACTAAACTGTGATACCAATTGTTAGCATCTGATTTTTATTCTTGTGACAGTTAAGATGATAACAATGGAAGAAGATAAAATAGAAAAGGAAATATGCAGCAGAATAATAAACTTTTTTCTCATAAGAATGAGAAGAATGCTTTCATCATCATGCTTTTACTCATATTGTAATTACAATATTCACCTACAGAGCAACATCTAATAGCCTAACAAACTCCCAACATCTGCTATTAGCCTAAGCACTGTTATAATGGATTACAATTGTTTGGAAACCTCTATTGGACAACAACAGAGGTTGGGAACACTGGTAAGTCAACAGTTGGTAGGATAAACAGAAGTTATAAGAACATATGATACCTTTCAGCAGTAGATGAATTTTGTAGCCAAGCAGAGGTTTCAAAAACAATTGTTTTCAACAGACTATTAAAGATTATTGAAAATTTTTCAAAAAATAACTATTGTTAAGTTTGGGCTGTTTGATTTTCTAAAGACATTTTAATGCTTTTGATTAACCTATTCAGCAGGATTTGCTGGGATTGAATTTGATTGATTAAACTCTGATACCAATTATTATCTTCTGTTTTAGATTGTTGTGACAGTTTAGATGATAACAATGGAAGAAGATACATACATACATCTTTAAACTAAATGCTCATTTTCTTTTCTTGTGTGAATAGCCGCTTGGTTCTTACGACTCTAGAACTTGCCAAGACGATACATTCTCAGTCCTTACCAACTTGAACCCAAGTAAGTAAATGATGGAGCCATTAGGACTAACTTTTTTTTTTTTAAAACCATTGTTTTCTTTCTTTTTCTCCAGCCCAAGATTTCCCCTAGTTAACCCCTTTGAGCCTAAACCTTTTCGTTTCAAAAACCCGTAAAACAAACACCCATTACACACCAAAACCTTTTTCCCTTCAAACCCATTTGTTTTAGTAAAAAGCTCGGTTATCTTGTGACAAAAATAAATAAAAATAAAAAAAAATAGAGAATTTTGAAATAACCAAACAAGTTCCTCAAAAATCTTGTTTGAATATGCTTAGTTTGAAAAACAAAAAAAGGTTTTACGACAACCCGACGCTTTTTACGCTTTTCGCTATTTCGCTAACTACTAACCCAAAAACCACCTACCCTTAGCCCAAGCCTAACCCTTTCCAAAGTCCTCTTGATATTTACAAAGGTTTATAGTTAAAAAGGAGGAGGTTTGATCATTTGCCAAGCATATGGTAAAAGTAAGTCTCATGCCGGAATCGAGTGTTTAACAAAAATACACCTTCGGCCGAGTGTTGAGTGAACTCCCGTGAGGTATGTGAACTTGTATATAAATAAATAGAATTTTAAAGAGGCATGTTATGCCCAAATAAATAATTTTTCTTAACAAGTTGTTCTAAATAAATCATGACGAATCGGATTGTAAATAAAATGAAAACAAAATTAAATATAGATCTTGGATTCCCGACACTCAAGATAAGCCACAAAACTTCTTCTGTACCTATTCCATTTGGGTGTGTAAGCCACATTTAAAGAGTTTTACTTGAGGACAAGCAAAGATTCAAGTGTGGGGGTATTTGATGTGTACAAAATGCAACATATAAATTACATCAATAGAGGCATAAAACCAACCATTTTTTAGTACTAATGTTGGAAAAAACGCGTTTCTTTCTTCATTTTGAATTTACAGCACCAAATGAGCTTAAAAGAACAAATAATCAGCCAAAAACCAACATAAATACAAGAAAAAGGAATAACGTGACATGTCCGACCTCTGGGCAGCATCTCCCAAGACAAAAACAAGAAAACAGAAGCTGACCACGGGGCCATGCCCTTCCAGGCATGGGCCGTGGTCAGACCTCATACAAAAAAAGACAAGACCTGCAGAAGCTTTTACGCCCACCACGGGGCCATGCCCAACTCACCATGGGACGTGGTCAATTCTCAGATTTGTAGAATCTTGACAGTACAGCGAAAAGTTGACCACAGGGCCATGTCCGGAAGCCACGGGGTCGTGTGGGGTCCTCTGTTGACAGCTACAATTAATGAAGGAAGAGAAGGAGCTTGCCACGGGTCGTGCTTAATGGACATGGGGCCGTGGCCGGGGTACTATTCTGGCTATAAATAGGGGTGCTTGGTTCACTTCAAAGGCATCCCTTGGCAAACCACTTTTCTCTCACTTTGCCACCACTCCACCACCACTACAACACCAGTAGAATAATAAACTTTTTTCTCATAAGAATGAGAAGAATGCTTTCATCATCATGCTTTTACAAAGATTTCAATTACAATGTTCACCTAGTGAGCAACATCTAATCGCCTAACAAACTCCCAACATCTACTATTAGCCTAAGCACTGTTACTATGAAAACCTCTATTGAGCAGCATATGTTGAATATCATTTGTTGTTCTTTAACATCTGTTGACCCATAGCAGACCTTTGATTCTTCAGACTTTCTTCATCATTAGATGTTCTCTTTTGGCAGAATTTAGCTTTGACAGACCTTTACAGTAGCAGATATTGAGTCTTTATAATTTGGAGGAGTAGATTCTTCAAAAAACTGTTATTCATGATCAGATATTCTAGAATATTTTGTCTTTGCAATCATCTGTTCAGCCTTAAACCAACCTGAGGGATTTAAACCTCTGTTGACTTACCAAACATCTCTTCAGGCACAATTCAACATCAACATAATCTAAATGAAACTCAGACACAATTTCACATCTACATCAATATTGATCTGCAATCCTCAAATGATATTCAAAACTATATAATAATACTTATGCTTGCTAAAATAAGTAAAAGTAAAATGCGACAACAAAGATTAATAGGATTAAAATTTATTCATGACATTAAAAGATCGACAACCACATCGAGTACTGAACAACGTAACTTTCAAATCTAACAATAATAACTAGAAATTTAAGAATCTAACAGCAAGAATTAAGAAATTTTAGCTTCACCTCCATCGAGTGTTGAACCTCTTGATGTATATCCTTGAGCATCTCCATGAACTCCACATCTCTATCACCGCACTCTATATTACTAACAACACAAAGGTCACGAACAGAAGTCGAAGGCATCCCCATCAGGTTTCTAGAAACCTAGTCTCTCGTGAACAGACCAAGGTGCAGTCCATCAAAACATCTCTTCAGCTCTTGAAGAGTAGCCCTATCCTCATATACTTGATCCTCAATTTTCTTGATAAAGTGTTGGTTTAAATCATCAGACTCTGCAGAAGTGTATGACGCCATTTTAAGTTATATATTACTCAAGTGATGTGAAAGAAGGATATCTTGGTAGTAAAACGTGATGAAAAACAGGTGAAGTGGCAATGATATTATATAGTGAAATATCTAACACCCCAAAGGTCAGATTTAAACTCACTGTACATTTAATAACCTAAGAGGGAAAAACATGTACATCTAATATAAACATATAAATTTATATTTAAAAACAGCAGCCTTTTAATGCAAAACCGTTCAAAAATAAGTTTTCATGGGAAAACTATAAAATTAAATATCAACAAAACCAAAGGAAAATTTTAAACCTTCAAAAACAAAAGACATGTTATCATAATTACGATCAACCTCTTCGTTTACCATAAAGACGCATTTTAAACACTATAAAAGACTGATGATTAGTTTGATTCAAATCATCAATAATTGTCTTTTAAAAAACTGTCTGTCAAAAAACAAATCAAAATTAGCAACACCAACGATACTCTAGATAGCAAACACATGCTTCTACCACTGGCCAGACACCAGCTATGTTAAAATGCAATTCTCTATCTGGTCGCTCAATGAAAAGAGAGCAGATGAAGAACTAAACAGAAAAGTCGGCATTGATGTGTACAAAATGCAACATATAAATTACATCAATAGAGGCATAAAACCAACCATTTTTAGTACTAATGTTGGAAAAAGCGCGTTTCTTTCTTCCTTTTGAATTTACATGACCAAATGAGCTTAAAAGAACAAAAGGAACAAATAAGCAGCCAAAAACCAACATAAATACAAGAAGAAGGAATAACGTGACATGCCCGACCCCTCGGCAGTATCTCCCAAGACAAAAACAAGAAAACAGAAGCTGACCACGGGGTCGTGCCCAACCAAGCATGGGCCATGGTCAAACCACATACAAAAAGACAAGACCTGTGGAAGCTTCTACGCCCACCACAGGGTCGTGCCCAACTCACCATGGGGTGTGGTCAACTCTCAGATTTGTAGAATCTTGATAGTACAACGAAGAGTTGACCACGGGACCGTGTCCAGAAGCCACGGGGTTGTGTGGGGCCATCTGCTGACAGCTGCAATTAATGAAGGAAGAGAAGGAGCTGGCCACGGGCCGAGCTCAATGGACACGGGGTCATGGCCGAGGTACTGTTCTGGCTATAAATAGGGGTGCTTGGTTCACTTCAAAGGCATCCCTTGGCAAACCACTTCTCTCTCACTTTGCCACCACTCCACCACCACTACAATACCAACACCTACCCTCGTCATCCATCTTTCATCTTTAGAGTTTGTAGTAGTCTTGGGATCCAAGATTGATAGTAAGAGTTCTTGTCAATCAAATGCTTGGCTAATCTCTTACATTACTTGGTGAAGACAAGTCTTTAATGTATTACTTTTGATTTTTAATCTTTCAGCACTTTTTAATTGGGTATGTATTAGTGACTTTAATAACTAGTTTCTTATGTTGAAAGTGAATTTTCTTTACCATTTCTTCATGATGTCATTGATTTGCTCATTCGTTTCTTTACGGTCTATATAAAGCATGTTAACTACTTGGAAGGGGGTTAGAAGGGTCGTTTGGTAAAGTTCTTGTCTCGTTCAGTGTATAGATCCTGCGAGGACTTGGTTCAAGCTTACTAGGACCTCCTTCAATGCCCCAAAGGTATTGGTTGGCGGGAGTGTGAATAGCTTGAACCCCTCATATGTAAACTACTATTAAAACATTAAACTGGCTTCTTGGGATTGTATCCTTGCTGACTCAAACCACTTAGCCGAGGGTAACGTCACCTTCAAACGAAGGGCCTACCACTTTTCGCATTAATAACTTATTTAATTATCTTTCAATATTCTGACCCTTTGGGATTGTATCCCTGCTAACTCAAACCACTAGGTTGAGGGTAACGCCACCTTCAAAAGAGGGGCCTACTATAACTAAGATAATCTCTTAAAAAGTCCGAAAGTGCGAAAATCATCCAAGGGTACATTAAAGAGGAGTTGGATCTAAGTGATTCTATCTTGTCTATTTGTTTTTCATTTTATTTATCTTTTAATTTTTAGATTTACATTCATGTTTAAAAACTTTTTAAAAAAAAATTAGATCAATTAGACGTTGACAATAAACCGGTATTAAAAGCTCTTGTGTCCTTGGACGACCTCAGTATCTTACCAACACTATACTACGCTCGCGATGGGTTCACTTGCCCTAGTGTGTGTTTAGTGTTAGTACAATATCATGTTTAATAAATTTAAAACTTGACTAATGCATAAAATGAACTTAAAATATTAATAAAATCATATCATGCTTCACGCATACAAGGAATCATCAGTGATAATAATTACAAGAAAACCTGGAGCAACATCGGATTGCTTGATGAAGTCCTCCACTATCCTCCATCAGATTTCAAGAACAATGCAGAAGAGTTTATCACACAACTGCTAAAACAGGACCAGAAAATATGCGACATGCTAGCCAATCTGCAAAACAAAAGAGAGAATGAAATCGCATGGAAGAAGGAGAGAGTCTACGAAATCCTAGCAGGTGTTAATTGTAGTGTGTAATATTTTATGCATATTTCAGTTTTTAATCTTTCTTTGTATTTAATTTAATACAATCAATATCCATATTAACATTTTTTAAAATATGTGTGTTAATAAAAATTATCAACATTATGAACACTTGTTTCTTCATAATCAAATTAAATAAGAATAACTATAGTGAAATAAATAAACCACAAACTTAACATGCAACTCTCCCATCAAAGAAGGTAGCACATGCAACTTTTAATGATGTTGCAACAATGATGTTGAAACGTTGATGTGTTATGGGAAGCATCGTTGAAACAACGATGTTGGAACGATGATGTGTAAACAAAATCAGTAAATGTTCAAACAAAAATCTGTAATCGGAGATTAACCAGCTGAATCATTGGAGACTTTCTTCTTTTGAGAGAGATAGACAGATTGCTCGCGGATATGAATGAGAGAGATGAATTGAAATTTGAATGTAGAGCCAGAATCATGTATGTTATATATATATATATATAGGGTAAGGTTCATGCGAGAACCACCCTTATTGCGAGAACCGCGAGAACCAATGTGAACACAACCTAAAATAGCTAAAAAAACCTAACCCCCCCCCCAAAAAAAAAAAAAAAAAAAAGCTAAACCCCCTCCCCCACCCCCCAAAAACCTAAACCCCTCCAAGCTAAAATGCTAAAAACTAAACCCCCAAAAACCTAAAAAAATCTAAAAAAAATCTAAAAAAATAAAAAAAAAAATCAAAAATTTTTTTAATATTTTTTATGTTAAAATCACTACTTTTTTGCTTCGAAAAGTAGCGATTTTTTTATAAAAATATTAAAAAAAAAATTTGTGATTTTTAGCTATTTTTAGGCATTTTTTACTGTGTTCACATTGGTTCTTGCGGTTCTCGCAATAAGAGGTGGTTCCTAACGGATCATTGTCCTATATATATATATATCAAATTAATATTTAGCTCGTCATTTTATATATATATATATATAGAGGCCGGTTATCGTACAAATACACTAATCGTACATTATGTACACTACATCCACAATCGTCAGATCATCTCATTTAAACCGCCTGTTTAACTATTAAATTAATCAAATTAAATTTAATAAAAAGAAACAGCCAAGGTTAAAATCGTCCAATGCGAGATCAAAACCCCTGATAATATGCACACAATAACTCACAATCATACCATAAAAAGAAACAGCCAAGTTTCCTACTACTCTCCGTTGCGACTCAACTAAGATTCATGAGTTTTGAGAAACGAAGCAAAGCAAACAACGACAGACCACAAGCGAAGAAGATGAATCCAGGTATCGATTGACATTTGCGATTTTATAAAGGAATATACAGGGACTTTAATGTCAAATGCGATTTTGTTTGTTTATTAAGGTTTTAGACTGAAACATATAGTTTTATAAGATTAGGTATTGTTCATAACTACGATTTTGTTAGGGTTTATGACCAGTGGCGGACCGAGGATTTTTGGACAATGGGGTCCCATTTTTTCGGTGTTCAATTTTTTTGGATCGGCCGTTGTTCGGGTCGGGCCGAGAAACATAATAGAAAACAATATCATAACTAAACTACAAGTTTCATTTAATACACATTCATTTACTACACATTCAGCTGTTAGAATACCCATTTTTAATGTAATAGTTAACGTTTATTTAAATATGATAGTTTTGGGATTTTTATATAATAATGACAACTAACTTGATTTTAAATTCGAAGGATTACGAAACGGCGTTTAAGAGAAAATTGTTCATAAAATGTTAAGTGTTCAGATTTATCGTTATTGACGGTATATCAGTCTCTGCGCCAATTTATGTATTGGGTTTAGTATCGGTCTAGCCTCTGTCTGACATCTGTTTGTATCACTTCCGTATTAGTTTCAGATCAGTTTACAATACTTCCATGAGTTATCAAGTACTTTGTTTTGATGTCTAGGTTATCTAAGTTAGTTTTTCTTAAGTATAAAGTTTCCAATTGTAGAAAATTTGTTATTTTATCGGATAATAATTTGATGAATTATTAGTTTTTGATTAAGTCGAAATGTCTATTTTTAAAGTGAACAGTTTTGTTGTTTGTCTTGTTCTAAAAAAAACAATTGTAGAGTTATTAAATGTATCTCGGCTATATCCTATCATTATTCCATCGTCATTGCGGTGCCATTATCGAAATCATGAAAAGAATCGGAACATGGTTGATTACACGCCCGAAGTGACTATGTCATCGAACAAACTCAAGTACGCGCCCCGTGAACCTTGCTATCATACATGCTTCAAGAGGCGTTTCACATCAGTGATATGTACCTTGCGGAGTCGTCGCAACTTCTTAGATATGAATATCACTACATTTTTTTAGAACTATTGCTAACTATGATTTGTTTATCGCCACACTACCTTTCTCTACAATTTAAATAGATTATTGAGATGCATGATAAGGGGACCGTTAGGACACTTATGTAAGGTAATTGACAATTATGGTCGCGAACATAATCGTGAATTACAGGTACATATGTGTGTTTTTGGACTCCTATTGTGTAGATTAGTATCTACCCGAATTTGTTGCGTGTTAGCATTCTAAATCTCACTTTACTTGTTTTGTTATTTTTGAATTTGAATTTATTTAGTATGCGTCTATTGACCGTCTCAGAACTCTACACTTTCGTATTGTTTCATATATGAGTACACGATGGTTAAAATCCGTTTCGTAACCGTTATATCTAAATTTGCTCATCATCTATACTTAGCAATTTTGAGAAATAATAATAATAATAAGTATATACATTAATCTATTTATAATAGTAATACTAATATTGGATAAAAATGGTTAAGTTGTCAATTATTATTATGTCTATGTTGGTTTTACCCAGCTGTTACCCTAGCGAGTCTCTCGTGTGGGGGCAGTATGGTTTCCGGGCGAAGGTCAGTCAGAGCGGCAGCCGGGGCCCGATCGAACATCGCGTCTGAGAATGCTGGGCTGACGGGTAACCGTCCTTGACGGGGACCCGGTGACCAATGGTCCATGTAAATATTGAAAGTCACCCTTCAAAAAAAATATATGCATGTATTTTATTTGTTGATTTTTCTTTGTTACGTAAATGAAGGAAAGAAACGTAAGTAGGATATACATTTAATAAAATAAAGCATATTTCAAATTCACCTGAATTGCGGCAAAGTGTTCCTTTATCTCTTTGGCCATTCTTATAATTTCAAAACATGCCAGATCTCAAACAAAACTGCCGAAGGTTTTGGGATGATCAACGTTCCTTATAAACCTTTCTCGTAATCACTTATGAATCCCGTTTACGCTTACCCCGTTACCGCACACCGTCATAGCACCACCGATCATCACTTACCATCCACCTTGAACCCACCGTGATCACCTTCTTCGTCGAAGCTTTCCGTCGTGCCACCGGTTGCGTCACGATCAGCTATTCATGAGCAGCCGCATCCAGTGTCGTGATAACCACCGCATCATTCAGGACGACCCTCGCTGTTGTTCGACTCGTTTCCGTTTGATCATCCGAAGCTCTAATCGTTGGTGTTCGGTTAGCTCCGTGTAGTGTTTAAGGTATTCAAATTGAACCCGCATTCTATTTTAAGATGTTTATGCGAATTCCGGTTCATTCCGATGGTTCCGTCGACTAAGGTTTTTAAAATTTGGAAGTTGTTTATGACCTGAACAAAGAAGATGAATTAAAGGTTCATGATCGGATTAACTGTGTACTATGTAGCGTAAGGGTGTGTTGTCGCAAAACTCACGATCCATAATATGTCCTTAAAATCACGATCCATAATATTTGAAAGTAAAAACAGAAATCTAATGGTGATTTTTGTTAACAAAAGGCTAAGTCTAATATTCTTGTCGCCGGGAACCACTCAACGAATGAACCACTTAATGTATATGAATCTTCATAAAACTGATATGGGAGATAACAGGATTATAGGTTCTTGACCATTGAGCACGACTTGTTATGTGTTGCTTTGCTTTGCTAATAAGGTACGGATTTTGTTTTCTTTTCATCATAGTATACTTTTATTTTTCGTTACTCGTTGGTACGGGTTCCTGTCTTTGTCATCATAGTATTTTATTCATATCCGTTACTTTGTAGTACGGATGTTTTCGTTAGATGTTTCGTTTCGTATTGTTATATGATTGATATTTATTGTAGCATGCAATAGATCTTAGATTTTGTGCTCGTTATTGCATGTTCTCTTTAGACTTATGTAAAGATACTTTTATTTCTGTTACGCTTTGTACTCTGTCACCCGAGCAATTATACGTTTAGACTTGTCGTTGGGGCGTCAACAGCATGGCACTCGTCGTGACGGTGCGTAACTAAAGTTCACAGCGTCTCTAGCTTGTGCTTGTGTAGCATATGGTCCCTAGAGGCGAATAGATCAATCTTAGCTCTGACTCCTGACTCCTGTTGAGATGGAATAATGTGTGTACGCCTACATGCACCATCTCGGCGCATAGACTTTAGCTATGTATGCCTCTGTTTAGGCTCGTGGGTGCTTCTATATTACGTGACTTGTTTATTGTTATATGTTGTCACGTATGTCTTGTCTCTGTTATGATATGTGTGATATGATTATATGCATCTGAATATGTTCAGTATCTGTTATCTGTTCAGTATAAGTTTTGGGATTCAAGTTATAAAAGTATTTGTTTGTGTGCCATCTTTTTGGGATTTGTTAGTGTCGGTACTGATCCGTTTTGCTTCCGTATGCTTGCCTTACCTTTACTGTTGATTTCTCCGTTACTGAGCAACTTTTTGGCTCAGCCGTAGTTTCTTTCTTGTGTTTGTCTTATTTGTTTGACAGGTAATTTGGGAAACCTGGGGAATAAGTGAAGAGTGTCGTGAAGATAAAGATTTATTTTTATTTCGGTAATGTAATGAAAATGTAATTAGGATATTTTGTTTTCAACGTTATGGATTGGTTTTAGTTTTGATATCTGTATGAGTGACACGTCAGCCTGTTCAGGTTGGGGTGTTACATGCCAACCTAACTCATATATGGATACTGTGAAATTTTTTTCAAAAAAACAGGTTGATGAGGTGAGGAATATGGGATTTGGAGCTATTCTAGATATCAATATCAACCATATTTCGACACGATTGGCATATTGGCTAGCTAGAAACTTTAACGAGAACTTCGATACGCTAAACGTAGGAAAACTCCAAATAAAGATAACATTGGACACAGTTTATGAGGTATTTGGAATACCAAAGGGGCCAAAGCAGGTTGAAATAATAGCCGATAAGAGAAAAGTTAAAAAGCAAGAAAAAATTGAAAAGAGTAAAGAACCAGGAAATCCTGTCAGGGATACATTCATCAGCCAGTGGGGGGGAAAACACGAGAATTACCCATGGCGTAATTGCAACTACAATGGATGATCAGAGAAATGGGGGGAGCCTGTTTAAATTAAATTTCCTGGTGTACTGGATGACGTTCTTTGCGAAGATTACAAAGGCAACAACTGCAAATGATAGATGTTTGCTTGGTGTATAGGCTGTTGAGGAAATACAGAATCTAGATTGGTGCACATATCTACTTGACATTTGATGTCTTTTCTATTCTTTGACTGCGCCCTTTTATAGACTTTGACCTAACTCGATTATGTCCTCTATCGTTTCTTCTTCCTGCACTTTCTGTGTGCAATAAAGAACTTGAACTAGAAGTTTTCCCATTGCTTCTTCATTTATAATCAAGTCACAAATACTCTCAAAAGTGAGTTTGGTAGTGCCAGATGCACTACTAACGGCTGTGATTGTGCCTGACCAACTGTCGGGCAAAGATGATAAAAGGAGGAGCGCTTGTACTTCATTATCAAACATTATTTCAACTGAGGCTAAACAAGAGATAACTGAGTTAAATTCGTTTATGTGAGAAGTAACTGACATGCCTTCCTTGATCTTGGTGTTAACCAATTTTCGGATGAGGAATACTTTGTTTGAAGCGGATGGTTTTTCATACATTTTTGACAAAGCTTTCAATACACCATAAGTACTTGTTTCATTGACAATGTTATATGCAACACTTTTTGCTAAAGAAAGCCTAACCACACCCAAAGCTTCTCTATCCAACAACTTCCATTCTTCATCATACATGTTATCCAGTTGTTGTCCTAACATAGGCAAATGCAAACCCTTTTGATATAACAGATCCTCAATTTGCATTCTCCAAAATCCAAAATCACTACCATCAAACTTGTCAATCTTAATTTTACTATATTCTACCATTTTAACGAACAATTATCAATTCGCTACAAACTAAAAAAATTTGTACTGCTAAATGATAATTATACAAGAGGAAGAAATCAAGGGATAATGATAAACTTATATTTTTCAAGCTTTAAAATAGTGATGTACCAAATAAAGATGGTAAATAAGATCCTTGTCAAAGTTAAGCGGTCTCTCTTACAAACAAGGGAAACTTATTTTCCCTTGGAAAAAGAAAATACGTATTCTTTCATATTCTTCTAACGAGCCAGACACAAGAACCCTAGCAAGTCAAGAAACACGTGTTTTCTTCTCTCCTTCTGATGAACCGATTCAAAATTGGCAAGATCAGAAACCTAATCGCCGCAGAGATATGCGATTGCAGGTGTCAATGACCTTCAATTTTGAACCCAAATGGGTGACTGGAGATGTGGCGGAAATGGTTGAGGTTGTACCTGATGATGGCGGCGGCGACTACTTGGTTACTTAAACCCTGGTCGCAATCTGCAGCAACGACGGTAAACAATGTCTTCAATTGAAACCCTAGTCCCGATTTCACACTGGTCAAGTATCTTCTTCTTCACCTCTTTTTGCTACTAGTTCATGTGAATCGATCAAGAGCCTGAGCTCTGATACCAATTGTTAGGTCAGAACGAGTCTCACACGAACACTAGAACAAATCACATAACAAGCTGACACTCACACATACTAAATCACAAGAATAAGAACATGAGATTTATAGTAGTTCACTCAAGTGTGATCTACATCCACTCTCCACAACTAGTTCTCTCTTTGTATTAGGTGCTCAAAGTGTACAGGTACAAGAATAAGAAGTATTTATAGGGTACAATTAGATTACTAATTTAAATAATATAAAAAAGAACTCCTGCTCTGGTCTTCATCAGACTAGAGGAACAATCCTCTGCTCGAGTCAAATCCTCCATAACCCAACTACCTAAATTATATAAACTTATACTACCTAACTTAACCCAAATACCCAATACCTTAACCCAGTATTTCATTAAACATAACTAGCCCACTAATTCCTAGCCCATTAACCAAACCTAACCTAAGTTCAAACTATAATAATTAAAATAAGCCCAATAGTCCTTTAGAATTCCTCACGCCCTCCCTCTCTTGCGTCGTCTCCTGCCAGCGATCAGCGAACACAGCAGCAGCCGCAACACCACGTCATTAGCAGTGGTGAACCACCGTCGTCCGACACCAAACTGCCGCCGTCCGACCCCAAATCAACCGGAATCCGATAAAGGGTAAGGTTTTTTTTTTTTTTTTGATGATTTTAGTTGATATTATAGGAGAAAAGGGTAATAAAGTTCTTAAATAGGTTTGAAATTTCGTGTGTTTTGATGTTGTTTATGGTTGTTTAGATTATTTTTAAGGTGATTATGTTGTTTATATGATTTTTTAAGGTGATTACACACGATTTCTAGGGCTTGAATAGTTGAAAATTAAAATTGAAATATTATGTTATGGAGCGATGAACTTAAAATTGACATTCCAAATATACTAAAGCTAGATGAGAAGTATCAATATGATTTCAATGAATACGAAAAACGAAGGCTTCCGGTTCAACTCGGACACTACATTGATTTTTTGAAAAAAGATAAACAATTCGCCAACTTGGATGGTTTGTCAAGTCTTGTAAGCTTAATGGTTTCAACAAATATTCACGTAACTTTTTGTTGGGATTGAACCCTACCAGAGGAACATATAATGAAAGCCAAAACCGGATCATGACAGTGGATTCACAATAAGCAGCAGTTTACACTTAGTCTTCTCCCTTGAAAGAGATTATAACATGTAACACCCCGAAAAATATAAAACTTTATATTAGAATTATAAAGTAAAAATAAACAAGAATTTACTAACTAGGAATTTTAACCTAGTTAGTTAATAGTCTAGAAATAACTTATAGTAGGTTAAAAAGCAACCAAATTTCATGTTGATCATAGTGGAGGGGTTTAAGTTGTTAAAATTGAAACTTGATTTTTATTAAACAAATAAAAACAAACCAAACACCCCATTTTGGGGGTCTGGTCGATCAGAACAACAGGGGGCGACACCCCACTTTCAAAAACCCTAGAATTCTACTTGAACTCTCAAATTGGAGGTGCAAATCTGGTCCAAACGAAAATCCGAGCATAGAATCGTGATCCTCATCACAAGAGGATTACAAGGTATGTAAAATTTAGTGAAAAATCTTAACTTGAAATTCTCATGAAATTGGGAAAAATCTGAAATTAGGGTTGCATGTATATGTTGTGATGATTTAAGAACAACTATAGTGTCTAGGGAGAAACCCTAGACAAACACAAGCTGAAATCATGTAAAATTTTAGTGGAAACTATGATCACCATTGTAGGTGATTAATGGGTTATGTGTAAATTGATGAACATTAGGATATTGGGTGTTAATCTTGTGTAATTTGACAATTTGGAAGTGATTTCAGAAATCTAGAAGCTAACCATCATGTAAAATGTTGATTGAGGTGAAATTAGGGCTAAATGATAAGCTAGAAACTTGTCATATAATCATGTGAAAAATCTGCCCTTAAGGTGTTTGTGAAAATGCCTCAAAGAAGGCTTAAAATAGAAATTTAAAGATTTAACGCATAATTATGATGTTTCGGTGTATTATGCGATATAAGGTTTAAAGGGAGTTCTAAACATGTCTTGAATTGAACTCTATAGGAAAGGATACCGGAACGTCGAGTGGACAAGCCAGTGGTGATTTGCGGTTGAAGGGCGTACACTAAGGTATGTAACTTGATCCGTTACATTCGTTGAATTATGAATAAACTATGTGTTATTGATAGAATTTATATTGATTATGGTTGGAATGTGAATTGATAGATTTAGTATAGTCAACGAACCAAATTGGTAGTCATCATAAGTGGATGGTTCCACAAGATGAGCCAACGGATCTATTAGTGTGAAAAATTGTAGTTTTAAACGTTCTAGTAGTCGATAATGGCGATAATAATCACAATGGCATTAAACCATGAAATTGGTAAGAAATGCGGGTGATAATAAGCCCCGGATGTTGGGCATAAGGCGCCATAGGTTTATTAGTTAAATGGTAGTAAAATGTGTAAGGTTAGAATGGGTCAAATAATTACATAGTGACATATGGTCTTTCGGTCCGTAAATTAAATTTTGGGTATCAAATTTATAATAGTTATGTCGGTAATGAATTTACAGACATATAGGAAGAAAAATCACTTAAAACGGACTTACGAGTCAAAAGATATGGCCAAACGAAGTTAAAAACTAGATTTTCTGGAGCTGGCAGCAAATGCAGCTGACAAAACTGGAGCTGCTGGAACACGTGACCCCCCGCGCCACGCGGAAGGCCACCCTAAATACTCCGCGACACGCGGAAGGTCCTCGCGGCCCGCGTAAAACCTCTCGCGGGGCGCGAGCGACCAGAATCCGAATTTTTCTCTTGTTTTCAATAATTTTGACCATAGATTTCAATTATACATGTTTTAATATTGTCAAAACTAACCTTTGATGCGGTTTTGACATTAGGTCATGTTGGGGAACTTACGGATGGCGATCAAGCATATGATGAAGAACCGAACACTACATTTTGAAGCTTCTGCAACGTTTTAAATCTTTAGTACTTTTGTGTATGGGTTGTAAACACTTGTTAAACAACTTTTAAAATGTTTTAACTAGTCATTAGTTGACTAAGGTTGATGTTACTTACGAACTTTGTTATGAAAGTCATGTTACTTAAACAATATTTTATTTTAAATGGTATAACCTATTACTAAAATCAAGCAAAATTAGACAGGTGTTACAAGTTGGTAATCAGAGCTTAAGGTTGTCAACAAAGTGTTCAGTTCAAGCTTGATTGATCGTCCGGTAAGAATTAACTTATTTATGTTAGTAGATTATACCTTATGTAAGTATGAGAAATAAATTGAGATGCATGGGAAGAGTGTGTTAACACACTCAAACCCGGAAAGTGCATTAAGTGTGAACGGTTAAAGCAAGTTAGGAACTTGGCTAAACCGAAACAAATGAAGTAATATTATAAATGAAATGTTTAATGTTTAAATGTAAACATTTCAGCTTCAAGATGTCTGATGGGAATGATGATAATCCGGTGCAAACAAGCACCGAACAAATGAAAGAGACAATTGCCGAAGAGGTAGGAAAGGCAATTGAAGGAAGTCTATCCGGGTTTATAGACAAAATTCAAAACACGGTGTTGTCGCTTATTGAAGAGCGAGTTAAAAGGTTGGAGGATATTGTCAACCTTATGAAGGAGAAAACGGGAGAACGCAAAGGATGTTCGTACAAAGAATTCATGGCGTGTAAACCGCCAATCTATAACGGGGAGGTTGACCCGATAATTTGCCAAAGATGGATAAGTGATGTTGAAGGAGTGTTTGAACGAACCCATTGTGACGTAGGTGACTTTGTTGCTTACGGAACGGGTTAATTGAGAAATCAAGCCAAGGATTGGTGGGATAACAAAAAGAAGGAAATGGGAGCCGAAGCGGCGAGGGCTATGACTTGGGACGAGTTTAAGGTACCATTCCTTAAACACCACAGTCCCAAAGCGGTTATTAACAGAATCAAAGAAGAATTCATCCAGCTGAGACAAAAGGGTGAAACAATTGATAAGATCACGGGCATCTTCATGGATAAGCTGAGATTTTGTGACGAGTTAGTCACCACTGAAGAGCAAAAGATATATTACTATTACAACATGCTGAGTGCCGAGTACCGGGAATTTATGACTCCGTCAAAATACGAAACCCTCACGGAGATTATCAGCACCGCCCGGGAGCGGGAAATCGAGTTAAAGAAACAAGTGGAGAGAGGTGAACGAAGGGCACAGGATGTGAATCCAAGCCCTACAAAGAAAGCTAGAACTACTGAATCGGGAAAGAAAGTGGATGCTAAAGGCGGGTCGCCGAGTTGCAAAGTGTGTGGTAAAGGGCACAAAGGCGAGTGCCGCTTCAAACACACTATGGGGTTACCTCCCTTTTCTCCATAAATGGTGACGTGTTTTCCGCTCGGAGATGTTAGTTTTATCTCTTTACGAAAACACACGACTTTTGCATGGTGCTGGGCTAGCCAATCCATCCCAACGACTACTTGAAATTCTCCCATTGATTGAGGTGAAATTAGGGCTAAATGATAAGCTAGAAACTTGTCATATAATCATGTGAAAAATATGCCCTTAAGGTGTTTGTGAAAATGCCTCAAAGAAGGCTTAAAATAGAAATTTAAAGATTTAACGCATAATTATGATGTTTCGGTGTATTATGCGATATAAGGTTTAAAGGGAGTTCTAAACATGTCTTGAATTGAACTCTATAGGAAAGGATACCGGAACGTCGAGTGGACAAGCCGGTGGTGATTTGCGGATGAAGGGCGTACACTAAGGTATGTAACTTGATCCGTTACATTCGTTGAATTATGAATAAACTATGTGTTATTGATAGAATTTATATTGATTATGGTTGGAATGTGAATTGATAGATTTAGTATAGTCAACGAACCAAATTGGTAGTCATCATAAGTGGATGGTTCCACAAGATGAGCCAACGGATCTATTAGTGTGAAAAATTGTAGTTTTAAACGTTCTAGTAGTCGATAATGGCGATAATAATCACAATGGCATTAAACCATGAAATTGGTAAGAAATGCGGGTGATAATAAGCCCCGGATGTTGGGCATAAGGCGCCATAGGTTTATTAGTTAAATGGTAGTAAAATGTGTAAGGTTAGAATGGGTCGAATAATTACATAGTGACATATGGTCTTTCGGTCCATAAATTAAATTTTGGGTATCAAATTTATAATAGTTATGTCGGTAATGAATTTACAGACATATAGGAAGAAAAATCACTTAAAACGGACTTACGAGTCAAAAGATATGGCCAAACGAAGTTAAAAACTGGATTTTCCAGAGCTGGCAGCAAATGCAGCTAACAAAACTGGAGCTGCTGGAAAACGTGACCCCCCGCGCCACCCGGAAGGCCACCCTAAATACTCCGCGACACGCGAAAGGTCCTCGCGGCCCGCGTAAAACCTCTCGCGGGGCGCGAGCGACCAGAATCCGAATTTTTCTCTTGTTTTCAATAATTTTGACCATAGATTTCAATTATACATGTTTTAATATTGTCAAAACTAACCTTTGATGCGGTTTTGACATTAGGTCATGTTGGGGAACTTACGGATGGCGATCAAGCATATGATGAAGAACCGAACACTACATTTTGAAGCTTCCGCAACGTTTTAAATCTTTAGTACTTTTGTGTATGGGTTGTAAACACTTGTTAAACAACTTTTAAAATGTTTTAACTAGTCATTAGTTGACTAAGGTTGATGTTACTTACGAACTTTGTTATGAAAGTCATGTTACTTAAACAATATTTTATTTTAAATGGTATAACCTATTACTAAAATCAAGCAAAATTAGACGGGTGTTACATAACATCTGATGATCTTGCATCCACTGGCCAGATACAACTGCTGCTGTTCTTCAAACTGCTGATGAAGCCAAAAGACTACTGAGAACTAAGCACTGCTGATGACAAAGCACTGCCCAATCAAGGACTGATCAACCTTGAGGAAAGCACTGACATAAAGAGAGAACAGTAGTTTAGTATATCATGTGTTTCATGTATAGTCAGTAGTTAAGTTTAGCAGCGTTTGTATAAGAACAGTAGATACAGGTTGTTAGGCTGTTAGACGTCGCTTTCATGGTGACGTCAGCTGAGATGCCTCAGCGGTTTGGATTGTCTATAAATGGAACAGTACCCTATACTGTTACATTTGATTCGTCCTGAGAGAGTTCTTCTCCTCAGTTCAATCCTTTCATCTTGTGCAACCAACCACTGTAGTATCAGGCTGAGGGGGAGCTTAGTTTGTAAGCCTGCAATGTAATCTTTTTCTTTGGATTGTAATCTTTTGACTCTATGAAAAGCAAATGCTTATCAAACTATTTTCTCCTTTGATTGTGTTTACAAAGTTTGTTATTCATTTCCGCTGCACTTTACATTGTTTCATATACATTCATTGTTAAAAATTACACAAACAAACACAATCATGAGAGCCTCTGATCCTAACAATTGGTATCAGAGCTTGGACAGTCAAATTCGATCTAACAATCAATTTGACATAACAGTTCGGCTCATAACTCATTGATACTAAGGTTGGGTGCGTTTAGTTGAAAACCAGAGTACCGAGTAAACCATGTTCAAAGTGGTTATTCAAAAACTCTGAAAATCAACCAAGATGTCATATGACACACAAATCTCACATGACAAGTGATTTCATGCACAAGACACTCATGGTTTTTAGATCTGAAAACATATCTGTTAAACTATGAGATTATTTCTTATTTTCAAAATTGATTTCAACTGTTGGTATGAAATTTGTGATGTTTTCATTATATTAGATGCTAAAGTATAAACCTCAGATTAACAAAAGCCTATGTTCATAAAACATTAGAGTTTTTGCTAATGTAAAAAGAGGGAAATTAAAACTTTAGTTATTAGATCTTATGTGTTGAAAACAGGTTGAGATCCTCAAAAGGAACAAATTAACTCTGTTGAAATACTTTAAGAAAACAGGAGTCAGGATAGTCCGTATCATATGTAATGTGAGATTGGTCAAAAATTTTGTATAAATATGGCTAAACCTCTTAAAACATTACTGCAAAATGATTCTGGATTAAGTATTCCTTCAATAAAACCTCCCAGTAAGTATTTTATTACTTATGAATGGGAAGGGTAAAAAGGGAAGAAGAAAATTCACAAAAACTCAGAAGTGTGTTTATCTCAAAACTTTTAAAGTCAGAAGAAAAAAGTATAAACATAAAACACTTTAGAGCCAAAAGTGGGGTAAAAGTGGTCATCAAAGCAACTGTGTGCAATCATTGTTTCAGGAAAAGGTTCAGGTGACCATGGTATTTCCAGTGAATAAACTTTTAAAAGGACTAGACAAATTTTCAGAATCATCACATAGTAACAAAGTCTATAACAGGATTTTGTGAAACTCATGTGAACTTGTGTCCTCATTTATGTGTGTCAATCGATCAACAAGAAATTGGTACCAAACAGTGGACAAAAACCAGTTAAAATTCATACCACTGTCATTCAACCACTGACCATTCTCATAAACTTGAGCATCAGATTATGTGCTTTATTATTGTTTTACCAGGTTCCTTTGGTGCTGTTTTTAGAAAATCCTTTAATTATTTTTTTTCTTAAGAAGGATTTTCTCGAATAAAGCAAGATATATTATTCTCTATTTTTTTAAGAATGATATATTTTGAACTTTTACTGGTTTTTGATAGTAAAAGTTTCAATCTCATGTCAGGATAGATAACCTTTATTTTTGTTGGTTATTTTATCCTCAAGCAGATCAAAAGAAAATGGTATTGTTGTCAGGTTATGACAAACTCAAGTTTGTTCTTAGTTTATGAAAAGGATTGATTGTCAACAGATCTTAAAATACTTGGGGACTCATGTGTTAATTCAAATATTATAACAAGGATGAGTTGCCTTGGTAAAAAGTCTACATCATCTGGGGTACTAAACCACTGTCAGAAATTTGAAAAAGCTTCAAAATGTGCAAATGACTTGTGGTAAAACCTTGAATGAAAATTCCTGTAAAAGTTGCTGATATAATGTGTTTTCAAATTATCACCATTATTTTACCTCTAACCACTGTCTTGTTCAAACATCTTTTTACTAAATACTGTCCACTGCTGAAAGTCAGCCACTGATTCTTCATTTGTCTTGGCAAGCACTGATGCTCAAAATCAGTGTCTTATCCACTGATATACTATCTACTGATAGTAAAATCATCCACTGATGTCACAATATTACCGTTGTAACTACTGATGCTTGGTACATCAGTGGCTCTCAAAACAACTGTTCTCCATTTTTCATCTACATCCTTAGAGGTTGACACGTGGTCAGATTTTAGCCATCAGATCTTAATAACCGCTGCCACATTTTTTCCCCTAAATAAAACCCTGATCAAAACCCCAAACAGGGTTTCACACTGTCGAATTGAATTCTAAAATTCTCTTATCAAAGCAGTTTCCAAACCTTCCATCTCAAATCATTCTCTGTTCTGCATCTTCCTTTCTCAAAATGACGAAATCAAAGTCAAAATCAAAATCAAAACCAAAATCACCATCATCTTCCAAAGAGGTCGATCAAACGGCCGTGGAATCCATTGAGATACCATACAAATCCCCTCACAACTATTTGGGTTTACTTACAAAACCCTCAAACAATCACACCTTCGATTCCGTCATCGACACATTATCTGAATCAAAGTACAAAACTTTGTTGACAGCAGACGCTCCCATTTACCTGCAAACCCAGAGAGAGTTCTGGAAAAATGCTACGCTTGAGAAACAAGACGATAAAGTAGTAGCCATCAACTCCTCGATACAGGGTAAAGCGATCCAAATCACTCCACAAACAATCTCAGAAGTCTTTAAACTCGATGATCAGAAAGGTAAAACTTCTTTTGACAAAACCGAGTTGAAAACTGACTTTTTGAAAAGGGGGTATGCAGAAAAATCAAAGGTTGATACCTTACAAAAAGGTTATTTTCCATCTGCACCCAGATTTTTATTTCACACACTTTTGTCGTGTGTTTCAAATAAAACAACAGCGTTTAACGAAATACCATTGAAGATTCAATGCCTGTGCTATGCTATTTTGAATAATAAAGATTACAACTATTCCCTGGAAATATTCAATGACTTGGTAAAGAATGTTGATAGCAAAGCATTTTTGCTCTTTCCAAGGTTTCTAAGCTACTATTTTAAACAAAAATTTGAAAAAGAAAATGAAAATTTGCCAAAACAAGGTGTTTATTTTCAAATAAAAAGTTTAACACCTGAAACATTCACTAGAATGTTGGCACCAATAAAAACAAAAGCAGAGATGTCTGAGCAGAATTTAGCAGTTACCACTGCTCCTCAGACATCTGCTGCTGAGCCCACTGCTCCAGGTGATCATAGCAGCACTACCACTGCTTTGAAACCCACACCTGCCACTACCAAAAAGACCAAAAAGAAACCATCCAGAAAACCCACCAAACCCAAAACAAAGGCAACTCTGGAAGATGAGATCCCAGAGCAACTGCCAGTGACAAAACAAATGTCACCACAAACCACTGTTGCTACTTCCTCACAGCAGTTGGTAGAAAGATCTCCACCATTTCCTAAAACTCCTCCTGCATCCTCACAAAAGGATCAAGTTGTAATCACAGGGACTCCACAATATGAAGCTCTGGACCCAATCGGATCCATCTTCCTCAGTCCTGATCCCAAGGACATGTCTCTTTCAACTCCTATACCCTCACCAATAATATTACCATAATCCATGCTACCTTTGTTGCATGCAGTTGATATAGCTCAGACAAAAACCAGTTCCTATCAATCACTCATCAAAGAGAGTACACCCCAACAAGTGACTGGGTCTGATGCTTATACCTCTGCTATCCAAGCAACAACTGAGGAGGTTACACCCCCTGAGTTACAAGTAACTCTCGGTGGTAGTTCAAGTGGAGCAGCAACTACAACTGATGGATCATCAGATCTTCAGTTAGACAGTTGTTTCATTAGTAAGACTCCCTTGAAGGTAATTTCTTCCATAGCACAATCGGTAACCACCAGTGAGTTGGTTCTAACCACTGGTACCATCAAAGGTTTATCAAGTGCTGAAGAAAGAAGTCCCCAGTACCAAGAACAAGGGGCATCAATGGGTGATTTTTGGGATTCAGTTCCTAAGTCACACATTGATACAACCACTGCTGGTGGGGATTCAGATGATCCCATTAAAGTGGGTGATGATTCAAAATATCAGGAATTGACGGGCAGAGTAGAAAAACTCGAAACATCAGTTGCTGAAATAAAGGAAATGGTGCAGCAGCTGCTAAAAGCTCAAAAAGCACAATCCACTGCTGCTCCAGCTCAAGCATCTGCACAACCTGCACTTGCTCCAAATGAGTTATGGAATATTTTCCAGCCCTTACTTGAAAAACAAAAACAGATGGCGGATCAGCAGCATGAGATACATGTGAAAATGTTGACAAACATGGTGGAGTCGAGATTTAAAGATACTCAAGCAAACATCAAAGCTATCATGGCTCATCTCCAAAACACTTCTGGAAAAGTTCCCTCCACTATCCTTTTTCTGGATAACCCTCTTGCAGATAATGCCAAAAAGGGGGAGAATGTCAAAAAGATGAAGAAAAAGGGAATTGAAGATGGTCTGTATGTTGAACCAGAACAAGGAAAACAGCCATCTAAAATCTCAAAAGATTCAAAATCTCAACCTTCCATCCAAACAGCTGATACAGCAGCAGTTACAAAAACTGCTGTCAGTAGCCAAACAGCTGCCATCTCATCAACACACACAACTTCAACACACACCACCACAACCACTGTTCTACCACCATCATCATCTACAATCATATCACCACCATTGCCTTTTGCCATAAAGCAGAAGACAACAGATGTTACAACATCTGCTGTAATGACAACAGTGATTGAGACACCAGTTGTTTCAACCACTGTCAGTCAATCACAATCACAAACCACTGCCACTCATACCACCACCACTGATCCACCCAAGACATCATCTTCCTCTCCTACAATAAAAAGGAGAAGGGTTTTCATTCCTGATGATGTGTCACCACCACCTTCAACCCCTGCTCAAAAGAAGAAGACATCTACTGACACATCAGTAGTTGTAATGACAACAGAGGTTGAAACACCAGTTGTTTCAACAGCTATTAGTCAACCATCCACCACTGCTCTCATCATTCCAACATCACAATCAAAATCTTTTTCATCCGCAAAGCTCTACACCAGAAAATGAAAACTTACTCAGTCAAATGAGGATAAGTATGACCCCACTGCTGCAAAATATCCGTTGGAACTAGAAGCTATAAAAAATGAGATGAGGCAATTTTACACTGATGATGATCCTTCAAACAAAAGATTTTCTTCACTCGTTGGCTTCCTAGTTCTAGAAGACATGGATGAATACCTTGAGCTCAAAGCAAGACAAGCAAAGATAAGAGCAAAGGTTGAATGTGAAGGTCAAGGTGATGAAGCCATTGCTGAAAGATTGGAATTTCTGCTCACAAAAGTCAAACAAATAAAAGATTTTGCACAAGAGCTGAGCAAAGAAAAGGCAGATAAACGAAAAGAGATGAGAAGAAAACTTCTTGCATACATCATGCAAGAAAAATTTTATCCTGCTGAAGAAAACCAATTTGAAGAATGGCCAATAGTGGCTTTAAAGCATGAGGCTGATAGGATTGATAGAATCAAGAATGATCCTAGAAAGAAGAAAAATGCTCCAAATTGGAGCAAATACAAAAAGCTCATTGCTGACCTAACAACTGAGTACAAAAGAAAGAAACAGGAGTTGATAGATGCAAAAGTGGACACTGCAAATGCCATATCAAAATGGTCAAAGCAGCATACTGATGAAGCCTATGAAAGGCTGAAGAAAAGGAAGATAACTGCTTCAGGAACTTCAAAGAAACTTGAACAAATGATGAAGCTTGAACAACAGATTGAAAACCTCAAAACACTGTTCAAGTCAACAGAAAATCCTATTCTTGTGTCAAACCAAGAAGAAGGAAAACAGCTGACTAGTGAAGAGGTAAAGGAAAAGGAAGCTGAGTTCTTCACAGAAACCATCATGAAAATGGGACTAAAAGAAGAGAGCTCAGAAAGACTTCAAAACCTTTTTAAGAAGGTGTTAACTAAGCCTTCATCACCAAATACTTCAGAAGTTTCAGACATTGATCCAGATCAACAAAAGAGACAAGAGCAGATAGAAAAGGAGACTGCAGAAGACATAGCTGCAGCAAACAATGTCATTGAAATGGCCTTCAAACGAATGTCTGAAAGTCTGCAAGTTTTCACAAGGCCAACATCTCTCAACTCATTTGCAAATAAATCTCTCCCAAGAAACCCATTTGGTTTAAAAATACTAAAGTGGCTCTCTGATCAAAAGACCCACGTATTGACTCTGGTCAGAATCAATGGTGAAGTGAAGCATATATCAAGGAATCAAGCACTAGGCCTGGGTGTTGAAGATCTACAAGATCTCCTTGAGCTTACACTGTGTCGGGATGAAGATGATACAAGTTCTCAGGATTTTGAGCTAAAATTTAAAGAACAAGTCAAAGAACTTCTGATGAGGAATAAAGATCCAGAATAATGAAGGGTTTTGGCATTATCTGTTCCAGGGGGAGATTGTTGGGATTGAACCCTACCAGAGGAACAGATAATGAAAGCCAAAACCGGATCATGACAGTGGATTCACAATAAGCAGCAGTTTACACTTAGTCTTCTCCCTTGAAAGAGATTATAACATCTGATGATCTTGCATCCACTGCCCAGATACAACTGCTGCTGTTCTTCTAACTGCTGATGAAGCCAAAAGACTGCTGAGAACTAAGCACTGCTGATGACAAAGCACTGCCCAATCAAGGACTGATCAACCTTGAGGAAAGCACTGACATAAAGAGAGAACAGTAGTTTAGTATATCATCTGTTTCATGTATAGTCAGTAGTTAAGTTTAGCAGCGTTTGTATAAGAACAGTAGATACAGGTTGTTAGGCTGTTAGACGTCGCTTTCATGGTGACGTCAGCTGAGATGCCTCAGCGGTTTGGATTGTCTATAAATGGAACAGTACCCTGTACTGTTACATTTGATTCGTCCTGAGAGAGTTCTTCTCCTCAGTTCAATCCTTTCATCTTGTGCAACCAACCACTGTAGTATCAGGCTGAGGAGGAGCTTAGTTTGTAAGCCTGCAATGTAATCTTTTGCATCGGATTGTAATCTTTTGACTCTATGAAAAGCAAATGCTTATCAAACTATTTTCTCCTTTGATTGTGTTTACAAAGTTTGTTATTCATTTCCGCTGCACTTTACATTGTTTCATATACATTCATTGTTAAAAATTACACAAACAAACACAATCATGAGAGCCTCCGATCCTAACACTTTTACATTGGTATATCGGTTATTGAAGCTTGTTCTCGTATTACCCGTCGCAACCGCAACTGTTGAAAGATGTTTTTCGGCAATGAAGAATGTGGAGACCGACTTGCATAATCGGATTGACGATGAAAATTTAAGTGATAGTTGTATATGATATATAGATAAAGACTTGCTTAAGAAAGTAAGTTTAGATGATGTTTTGGATAGATTTCAAGAAATGAAAATTTGTAAGGCGACGTTTTAATTATGTTTGTAACAAGGTTTGACGTGTTTTTGATGATTATATAAATTTAGTTTGATATTCTTTTGTTTTACATGACCCGACCCGACCCGACCCGAACTGACCCGATACGAACCGATTTTTTTTTTACTTATATACCTTGGGGCCTAAATTTTTTAAAAATATTCCATACCCCATGAAAAATTTTTTGGGTACATCATTGATCTTTTATCGCCCATTTCTTCCAGAATACTACTAATCCCCTATAGAATGTTTATTGTTGTTGTTATGAGATCGCTTGGTAACAATAAGAAAACTTGTTTTTTCTTCATGAACCTACTATAAGTTGATGGCATCACAACAAATTATATCTTTGCTGCACTTTAATGAATTAATTGTGATATATTCTTGAGTGCCTGACTGCCTGGGCTTCCATTGTTTTGACCAATTCAAAAATGGCTGCTGTGACACCTCAACAAAACAATATTTGACTCTTTTTATTAATATAGAATTGGGAAATTGGCAAAACCACAAAATACATTAAGGCTGCTCGTTGGGCACTAAAGCCACATCACCATCACTTTGGCCAGTTAAATCACAAAATACATTAACGTCCTTCAGGCTAAATCAGGTGGGGTGCATCAATCATTCTTTTTGTTTTTTTCTTTTAATTTTAGTTAAATTACAACGTAAAATTTAAAAGATGAGTTAATTAAAATCCATTGTTTACCGGTAACATTACAAAACATTATTTTAAAGCATAAAACATCACCTAACCCTAACCTTTCTATCTATACTAGAGCCAAACTTGAAATACAAGAAAACTCAAACTAAGAAACATATAAATGATAAATAAAAGAAATTAATAAACCAAATCTCTAGCTCATGGCATTATAGTCTCGTGGCGTTTTAGAGTTTGGATAAGGCTTAGGGACCATTAGGTCCTGGGTTCGAGTCTCATATGGTGATTTCACTAGCAGCACGATTTGCTTCAATGGTCCGTCAGTTATCCAAACTTGCCATTCAAAAAATAATAATAAATAAAAAAATTAATAAACCAAATCTCCAATTTTGTGATGCATATCTCGACCATCCTCCAAAGCATTTTTTTTCTTCTTTTACTGATTTATTTCATACACATTGTAAGGGAGGTCGTAATTTCGCCAAGAAAAAATTGTGTGATATTAGAAAAGTGAGGAGATAATACAACGATTTTTGTTTGGTGTGTGGTTTTTCCATAAGACAATTATTTTTATTTGATTGGCTCGTAATCTCTAATAAATAGGAAACCCATGTGTTTTTCCATAACTTTATTATACGGTTCTTTTTATTGTTATTTGATAAAACTATATTAGAAACCTATGTATGTCCTGAGAACTTGGTCTAGTGGTAAATTGGTGTGTCCTTACTATTCCTAGTAGAGACACATGTTCGATTCTCGTTTGGACCATTTTCGAGGGACATATGGGTGAAGCGACGAATCAGGGCTTTAATCTCGGGTTCGAACCTGACGGGGGCGAGAGTTTACGGATTCCATCCGGTTGCCGCGCATCGGGGGGCATGGTCTCATGGCGGTCGAGGAGTCGACCTTGGATATAGCACCGAGCAGGTGGGTTTATACGTGAGATTCTTTGCCGTTCAAAATAAAAAAAAATTAGAAACCTATGTATATTATACGAGTTGAATAAATTATATATTAGAGCATTTACATCCATTCCACTATTTCTATCCTATAATTACAATAAAAACAACTATATTTTTTTTTTTGACCCCGAAATGTCGTTTTTTATCATTGATAAAATTCAAAGAAACATAAAAATAAAAGAGGCAATCGCTATTAATTTTTTTTTTTTTGAGTTAATTACTGTTTTCGTCCCTGAGGTTTGTCAAAAATAACGGTTTCAGTCCATTAGTTTAAAAATTGCGATTTCAGTCCATTAGTTTCATTTTCGTAACCATTTCAGTCCACTAACTTAACTCCATCCATTTATTTTGTTAACTTTGAGTTAACTAACTAATTCAGGGACTGTTTGCGTCAGTTTTAGAAACATAGGGACTTAAGTGTAAACTCTAAAACATTAAAACAAAAAAAATAGTAAATTCCAAAAAATCAAAAAAATTCCAAAAAACCAAACAAATTCCAAAAAATTCTAAAAAATAATAAAAATTCTAAAAAATCATAAAAATTCTAAAAAATTCTAAAAAATCCAAAAAATCCGTTTCGGCGCAAACTGTTTCGAACCCGAACCGTTTCGAGCTGAACCGTTTCGACGCGAACCGTTTCGACCCGAACCGTTTCGAGCTGAACCGTCCGTACCGTTTCGAGCTGAACCGTTTCGACGCGAACCGTTTCGACCCGTACCGTTTCGAGCCGAACCGTTTCGACCCGTACCGTTTCGAAGCCGAACCATTTCAAGCTGAACCGTTTCGAACCGAACCGTGCCGTTTCGAACCGAACCCTTTCGAGCCCGTACCGTTTCAAGTCGTACCGTTTCGAACCGAACCGTGCCGTTTCGAACCGAACCCTTTCGAGCTGAACCGTTTCGAACCGAACCGTGCCGTATCGAACCGAACCGTTTCGAGCTGAACCGTTTCGAACCGAACCGAACCCTTTCGAGCTGTACCGTTTTGACGCGAACCGTGTCGTATCGAACCGTGCCATATCGAACCGTACCGGTTCGGCTTCGAAACGGTTCGCGTCGAAACGGTTCGGGTCGAAACGGTTCGGGTCCAAAGGGTTCGGTTCGATACGGCACGGTTCGGTTCGAAACGGTTCAGCTCGAAAGGGTTCGGTTCGAAACGGCACGGTTCGGTTCGAAACGGTACGGCTTGAAACGGTTCGGCTTCGAAACGGTACGGGACGAAATGGTTCGGTTCGAAACGGTTCAGCTCGAAACGGTTCGGCTTCGAAACGGTACGGGTCGAAACGGTTCGGCTCGAAACGGTACGGGTCGAAACAGTTCGCGTCGAAACGGTTCAGCTCGAAACGGTACGGACGGTTCAGCTCGAAACGGTTCGGGTCGAAACGGTACGGGTCGAAACGGTTCGCGTCGAAACGGTTCAGCTCGAAACGGTTCGGGTTCGAAACATTTCGCGCCGAAACGGATTTTTTGGATTTTTTAGAATTTTTTGGAATTTTTATGATTTTTTAGAATTTTTATTATTTTTTAGAATTTTTTGGAATTTGTTTGGTTTTTTGGAATTTTTTTGATTTTTTGCAATTTACTATTTTTTTTGTTTTAATGTTTTAGAGTTTACACTTAAGTCCCTGTGTTTCTAAAACTGACACAAACTGTCCCTGAATTAGTTAGTTAACTCAAAGTTAACAAAATAAATGGATGGAGTTAAGTTAGTGGACTGAAATGGTTACGAAAATGAAACTAATGGACTGAAATCGCAATTTTTAAACTAATGGACTGAAACTGTTATTTTTGACAAACCTCAGGGACGAAAACAGTAATTAACTCTTTTTTTTTTTTTTTACAGAATCTCTTCTTATAAATAAAGTCCAGAAAACTTGTTAAGTTACATCAAAACAGAAGGTAGACGGGCAAAAAGCTACGCCGCCAATCCTTTCTGAATTGCAAACCCCAACCTCCCGAACACAAACCCCTGCCCCCTGGGTCGAACAATTGCATCTTTTTAATTCAATTAAATAATATTTTTTGCATCTTTATCAATTTTCAACATATATACGAGTTATAAGATGATATTTGATATAACATATAAATTTACAAAAATAAAAGAATATGAAGGGGGTGAAATAATAGGAACGACAGAAAAAAATATTAAGCTAACATAATTGTGATATGTGAACCATTTACTTATTTAATTATTAGGTATTGATATAGACTGATAATGTCATTCACAATCTTATTGAAAATATTTTGTATTAACTTTTGAAGTGCACATCTGCCCATGTAAACAAACCAAGCATCATGATTTTTCTGCATAATCTGGCGTAGATTGACTGATATTTAAAGGATTATTGACTTTGTACAAAACCGAAACTGGATGCTGAATTAGATATTCCACTATAGTTCTGAAATGCATTTTCTTCCATTCTGAAGCCATTTTGAGAAGGCTTCAAAGGTATTCATGTCTGCTCTATAATGTTTCTGAGTGAACTCAAGGAAAGTGGACCATGTAAAATCTGGATATATTCTCGGATTATTGATGTCTTCGACCAACGCTTTAGGTGGGCATACGACTTTGTCCATTTTCGGACACAGAAAGAACGCGAGGGACTTTCTTGGCGTATGGTTGTTCACAACCGCTCTATGTAAACAGCTCTTGTATAATCCGTTTGACAGTGCCTGTGAAAAGAATTCCTAACATAGCTTAGTGATAAATATGCTTAGTAGTAAATTTTAAGGAGTAACTTTAAAAAAATTCTATTTCATGGTTTTTAAATTATCTTGAAAATATCAAGTTGCTTATCTCATGGTTTTAGAATTATCTTGAAAATATCTAGTTGCTTTTTTTGTTTATATTTACCATGAATGTATCTCCAATATTAATGACAAAAGCTTCTGAACATGGAGCAATAGAGTGCCATTTTTCGTCCACATAAACTTCAAGCCCACCGACATTATCTTGATGAAGAATAGTAAGAGATGTTGGATCACAATGAGGACCGGTTCCAAGTGTTTGATCGGGTTTTTGGCAAAGCGGATAGTAGTTTAATCTCATAATTGAATCGTGTTCTTCGTAGAAGTCCCTAAAATGGGATTTACCAACTCCTAGGCTCATTCCTAGCAGCTCCATGATATCAATAGATAGTTTGCTCATAGCTTCACAATATTCTTGACAAACTCTCCTAAATAACAATGTTAACATGGTTTTTAGCTAGGTGTAAAACTGTATGTGCATTGACTGCTAAAAAACTGATGATGAATAAATAAATAGGTTGTGCTAAACATATCCCACCTTCTTTTATTTTTACTTGTCATACCTCCTCTTAAGTTGTAACATCACTAATATTTCCTCCTTTCACACGTTAAAACAAAAACAATCCATTTGATTTAACGTTTTTAGTGTGTATGATGAAAAAAATAGGAGGATGAGGTACGTTTAGCCAATCCCTAAATAAATTAAGAGGTTAGTGCAAGTTTTGGTACCCGATATAGCTAAAGTCTTCTCCCATCACATTCAAGAAGTAATCTTGAACTAAGTTTGAGCATTTTGGATCCGCAGAATACCTTAAAGAAAGTGTTTCTTTCCATGGAAGCTTGGAAGAGAATCTATTAGTGAAACTACTAGCATATCCACAATACTCTCCAAGTTTTCTTTGAGCCCTTTGCTTCTCAGAAAGTGGCATTCCAAAGAAAAGATCCATGATCTTGTGAGCTTCGTTGATTAACCTAGAATCAATACCATGGTTAACAACTTGAAAGAACCCATGCTTTCGACACGCAGAGTCAATTAATTGAGCTGCATTGGACACAGCGAGTGGTTCGCCGGTGAAGAAACCCTTTAGGTCAATGGGAGGAACATGTAGTTGCGGCGGTGGTGGCTCACGGCGTGGCTTTTCCTCCTCTGGCCACACGAATTGTTGGGGTATGCTAGTTTCATTCTGAAGAAAAGATGCATCAAAGGTTAAATGGTTTTGTCTAAATTTCGTTTCTTTGTTAATTAAAAGTGATGGTGAAGGAAGAACAGAAGACATTGTTGGTTTTTTTTGGGGGGAACTGAATTAATACAAGATCTAGATTTTACTCAAATAGTTCGTATGACTCTGTGATATTCACTATCAATCCATATATATATACACATGTTTTTCTATGTACATATGTGTTTGGAGGAGAGAGAGAGAAATGTTAAGAAAAAGAATGAAAGAGAATTTGAAACAAGTTTGAGAGAATGAAAGAGAAAAAGCCAAAGACCATTCATTTGGCAATTCATTCAACAAAAGTAGGAATATTTGTAGGCTACTCTTTTGCAATATTTCCCATTTCCTTTTATTTTCTCTCCACACACGTAAAAAATACATTTGCATACGTAGATAGTTACATTACATGCATATATTGTATGTACATGTATATACACTCATGCGATGCAAAGAAGGCATTTTAGATCTATGCACAAATATCTGCCGTTTGTTATATTCAAAAGCTTCTAACAAATAATATTTATTAAAACTATGAACATTTAATAATGTAGTTATGACAGTTCTTTTATGATTAGTTTAGGTTTTTAAGGATATCTTGTCTTTAGTTATGATTTTGGCATATGAACAAATATGAGGGAGTTTATTGTCTAGAAAAGTCTTATAATACATATGTCCAAGTATCAAAATCTTGAGAAAGAAATATTTAAAAAAACATATACAAAGAATGCTTAGTATACCTTTCTTCCTAAATTCAATTATTTATTTTGGCCGGATACAGCATATACACACAACTATAGGATCCAACAATAAAAACACGAAAATGATTCTAAATGTGACGCATGCATACCATCGGATCAAAGCCAATTAAAACCACAAAGAAAAATTATTAATATTCTACAGTCATTAAGGAAGATCACAGCCCCTTTTTCTAACAGTAAAATAGACAACTTTTTTAATTCACGGACAGATTCCTCGGTGAAGGTGGTGCCGGTTTCAGTAAACATTTACAGGTAATGCATTTTAACGATGAAAGAATTTAGCAAAGGATCACCGAAAACAATCTAGAGGCGTTCTTTACAACATCCTTGAGAAACGTCGTTAGTCGTTTATAAAGATTTACATATCAATTAAACTTAACTTCTATTAAATTTAAACAATGAAAAAAATGCAAACTAATTATAAGGTTGTAACAAACAGGCTCGTAGGCATCATTCTTTCCGTTTACTCTTTTGATGCCGAATTTGTCACAAAGACCGTAATAACAACTAATCCGTCATCACCAAATGAGGCCTTTAATCTGAATATAGATAACAAATTACAATATATATGTATAAAAAAAGACTATGTCTATTGACCCTAACATAAATTTGTATTACCAAGTAGCAAAGCTAACTTTGTAGGCTCAGATAGAAATCTGATTTCTTTTAGTAAGCCTTCTTAGTTTTGTAAACCTAGATTCAAAACATTATACCCTTTTCGTACTTTATTGACCAACATTATATAACAACCCATTGTACAACACCAAAAACCCAATGTTCAATAACACCAAACACAATAAACAATAAGGTGATTTAACAAAGTGTTGTTAATTTCTATATATATTATGAGTTAGCAACATACCCATTACGTGGTATGCACAATAACAAAATGACAAAGCACCTATTAACAGTTAGAAGCACGACACGACTACAAGAAAGATTCAAGAATGATGCAGGAGCATATCAGCATATCTTATATTTTTATTTAAAATTTGAATTTCCTATTTTATCTTTTTCATAGCTATAAATAGGGGATTTAGGATTTATTGTTAGGGGAGTTTTTGATTGAATTGAATTTATAAGAACTTTGTTCTTGAACCTTTTGGTTCCTTTTTTGAGACGTATGATTATCATTTGTTTACTAAGCCATTTGATTGCTTCCGAAACTGCATCAAAGAATCCCAAGCCAAATGACAAGTACCATCATAGCGATTACCCATATTCATTGCAATAACTCTCAAGTGAGCATAAAGTCATGGTCAACGAGACTCACCAAGTAACAGTTTTCACCAAAACAACAATAGTTACAACGCGTGCATTTGAACCTACTAAACATATCGAATACATTAAGGCTAAAAAGCTTGACATGGTTGCAAGAAAATCCGCCACACCAAATGACAAGCATCAACGTCACCATTGTACACATGCGTTGCAACAACTCTCAAATAAACAAAAGGCCGTCTTCATTGAGACCCAAAATTTCATTATATCATGTAAACAAACTTACAGTTTAGTATAAACTGGATCTTCATTGCAAAAAAAACATCACATGAATATTAATAAATAAATGTAACACCCCATTTTGTAGACAAATATATATATATATATATATATATATATATATATATAGGGTAAGGTTCATGCGAGAACCACCCTTATTGCGAGAACCGCGAGAACCAATGTGAACACAAAATAAAATCTAAAAAAAATCAAAAAAGCACTCAAAAATTTTTTTTATTTTTTTTAATATTTTTTTAATAAAAATCGCTATATTTCGTTACCATAAAAAAAAAAAAAAAAAAAAAACTTTTTTTTTCGAGTAACAGTTATCCATGCACATGTGCATATGTATCATTACTTCAACAAATTCACTAATACGTTATCAGGAATAGACAATTGCACTTTAATTTACAATACCATTAGTAATACACTACTTTTTACATTACTAATATTCAAAATGCACATGTGCATCATTAGGTATAACCATGATATAACGTGTTTTGTTACAAAAAGTTTGTGATTTTGAATGGAGAAGTAGGCTCATATACATGTTTTTTGGTTAGTTATATATAGTGGTTGATGGTTTGGTTATAGTTGTCAATTTTTTATGTAATATGTTGATTGGATGGTATAAATGGTGTTTACATACATGTATTAAAGTGAAAATATTGTTAATGGTATTGTATTATGGATGGTAGGAGGTAATGGTATTGTATTATGGATGGTAGAAGGTAATGGTAGTGTATTATGGATGGTATGATAGATGAAAAAGGAAAGTGTATTCAAAATCGTGTACCAAAACACCTTATTTAATGTTGATACATATAAATGCACATGTGCATTTCTAATATTGGTAATGTAAAAAGTAGTGTATTACATATGGTAGTGTAAATAAAGTGCAATTGTCTAATATGTGTAATGAATTACGGAATTTGTCAAAGAAATGACAAAAAATGCACATGTGCATGCTTGTGTATTATGGATGGAATGATAGATGAAAGAGAAAGTAGTGTACAAAACACCTTATTTTCTGTTAATACATATAAATGCACATGTGCATTTCTAACATTGTTAACGTAAAAAGTAGTGTATTACATGTGGTAGTGTAAATGAAAGTGTAATTGACTATTATTTGTAATGAATTACGGAATTTGACAAAGAAACAATACATATGCACATGTGCATGGATAACTGTTACTCGAATTTTTTTTTTTTTTTTTTTTTTTTTTGAAAATTTTTTTTTATTTTTTTTATTAACAAAATATTGCGATTTTTTCAAAAAAAATAGTAAAAAAATAAAAAAAACATTTTTGGGTGTTTTTTAGATTTTTTTAGGAATTACTGTTTGTGTTCACACTGGTTCTCGCGGTTCTCGCAATAAGGGGTGGTTCCTAACGGATCTTTGTCCTATATATATATATAGTATAAACTGGATCTTCATTGCAAAAAAAACATCACATGAATATTAATAAATAAATGTAACACCCCATTTTGTAGACAAATATATATATAGGACAAAGATCCGTTAGGAACCACCCCTTATTGCGAGAACCGCGAGAACCAATGTGAACACAACCAAAAATACCTAAAAATAGCTAAAAAACACACAAAAAAATTTTTTTAATTTTTTTTATAAAAAAATCGCTACTTTTAGTAGCCAAAAAAAAATTGTTACTTTATGGTTTGCATCAGGAGTCACAATTACAACTTACGTACCCTCATTTAGCTATCACTCTGTACCCACCGCCTTTAGCAACAATTACCTATACCTATTGTTCCCTTACTCATCACAAAATTTAGCAAAGGAACATCTTAAGGCGTTCCCACATCCAAAGATAAAGAAGATTCCAACGAACCACCTAATACCATCTTGTAGAGAGAGTCACATAGCCACTAGAACCTAAACCCTTCCATAAAGTGCCTATAAACCCAAGTAGCCCTAAATCTATACGTAGTTCTTGTAAACAGTAGGTTTACAAAGGAAACCCGAAAAATAAGAGTCGTGCGAGTTAGAATAACCGAGTTTGAGGGTGTGAACTGGAGGTTAACAGATGTAGAAGCTCAAAACATGACAGTTCAGCAGGAACTAGATTTGGCTCAACCTGGGAGGGCAATAAATTTCTATTTCTGTGGGTTATATTTGACAACATGTTGTACTATGTATGTTATGTGAACTTGTTTTTGTAACTGTTTGTTAAAGAATAAAATGTTGAAGTAGTATTTTCTTGAAATTATAGAAAATTATCGAGAAAGCACCCTAAGTACTAGAATGACTAAGGCTTTTACATTAGGAATTGACTACTTCAGTTGTCCTAAGAATGTTTAAGTTTGAATAATGGAACTCTTAGACTTGACGGCTAGGATTATGACTTTTTAGTAATAATGGGACTTAATAGAATGACTACAAGGAATATTATTTTAAGGCATGGTAACTAGGTTGTGCTCCACTAAGAAGAATGATAATTAAATCTTTGATATCAGACCAATGTAAATGTGTGTTATGTCCTAAGATCCAGTACAAGTATGTACAAAAATTTCGGCTAAACCATGATGGCCGAAGTAAGAGCAAATGTTGCGGGGCGTGGCGTGATAGTAAACTTGAACCATAATAACTAAAATGATAACATATTTTATTGTGTATAACAAGGTCATTCGGTAAACAAAAATTGAGTACACCTTATGGAAAAAAAAGTAACCCATGTACTAACTTATATAAGATATCAGAAAACACTATGTGCGAAAACCCATGTACTAACTTATAAAAGAAATAAGGGTACTTTTAGAACCAAAACTTTATTCTAAAATGTTCGGACACCGGGAAGCGCAAAAGTATAGTTAAACTAGGAAGCAATTAGAGAATAACCCTCGAAGTAGCCAACATTATGAATGTCACTCCACCAAGAACTTACCCGGAGAACCAGAGAATAAACTAGAGGAACGTTTTTCGTTATTTATGACCAAGTTTATAGATATAGAAACTGGGAAAAAGAAAGGTATGTATAAGGAGTGTACTTACGAGTTAAGCATGTTTTGTAACCATCCAAATGTTGATGTCAATATAGGAGCTATATAAGAACCAAGTTGCTAAGTTTAATGGAATATGACATAGATATATGCGATTGCGCGAAAAGCAATACAGTTCAATTCATAGGTCATTGGTTTAAATCAAAATCATTGCATAGTAAGAATAGTATACTACTTACCAGAGGAAAAGACATCACCAAGCAAATTAGGTGGGAAGAATTCACCCAAGAATGTCCTAAGAAATTATGTCCCTTAAGTGAGATAGAACAAACGTTCATTTAAGCTAGAGCCCCTAAGAATTTCTTTGATTTGTGAAAGCTGGTGTGAATAGAAGTTTAGTATCCATCATATTTAAACCCTTTCTAAATTAAGAATCCTAAAATTTTTAACATACCTTTATAGTCAAATGACCAATGGGTATCAAAAGGAGATAGTTGAAATTATTCTGAATTGTACCAATAAGCTTGAACAACAACCCAATATCTATAGACTTTATGCTTATGAAATTGGGAGAGCTAAATGTAGTAACAGAAATGGATTTCTTAGCTCTATATTAAGTAGAAATCGTGTGCACCAGAAAGATACCACGACTTACACTGCTTAACAACAAGAAACTAGTCGTATCTAGCAATGAATGTAAAAGATAAAGAACATCATTATAACCCAAATCCGCAAGCTCAAATTCCATTTTAAGAAGAAAGATAGGAGATGTGTATGTGAAATTATTATCAAGATTTGAAAACAGTCACAATGAGTTCTTAGTCATGCCATTAGTATAAGGATAACACACAGGTAGTATTCATGGATCCCATGAACTTAGTTTGTAAGGAATACGTGGCCATGGATACACTCAGTAGAAAATATAGTCTCCGACTAATAAGAATCTCGGCATCTAGAATTAGTGTTAAGATAAACCACTTAGACCTGCATAAGAGTTACTTGAATAAGAGTTAATTTACAGCATTAAACGCCTTCTAGCTACCTACAATTTGAAATCGCAGAATGGAAATAAGAGAAAGTAACAATAGACTTTGTTACTAACTCCTGAGATCGAGTCATGGACATAATACTATCTAGGTGATGATAGATAGGTTTACCAAATCAGCATACTATATACCTATCCGAAGGGACAATAAAATAGAAAGGTTTTGCCAAAATATTTCGAATAAAATTGAGCACTTCATACCACTCTTATATTGAATGGCAAAGTGAGTAGACAATCTGAATATTAGAAGATATACTATATACATCTGTAATCAACTTTGGTAGTAGTTGGGACATCTATCTACCATTGATCGAATCCTCATACGATAATAGTTATCACATTAGCATAAAAGGGGCACCCTATGAAACGTTATGTTGGAAGAGATATAGGAATCCTACTTGTTAGACTAAAGTAGGCGAAAATCAGTTATGTAGACCTAAGATTATCCAGCAAACAATTGGTTATATAAAGCATACTAAAGAAAGCGTGAAAAGTGCTCACAACCGACAAAAGAGTTATGCAAATCAAACGCGTTAACTCTTAGAATTTCAAGTAGCTAATAAGGTAATGTTGGAAGTATTGCCTCTAAAAGGAACGGTATGATTCGAATGCTCGAAGGCATGCTAAGGGCATGTATTATAGACTTTATGGGTAATTGAGATTTCTATTTGTCACTGGTAGAATTTTCATACAACAACAATTATCACGTTTGGAAAACATGATTACTTATGTATCTTTAGTAGATATAGAGGTCAATGAAAAACTAAAATCTGTTGAGCAAAATATAATGGTTTTAGACACAAAAATAAATTAGTTATGCCATACGATGATAAACAAGAGTTAGTCTAACAGAAACATAGGAAATAATCAAATACTACATAAAGGGGAGTAAAAGCGACATAAAGAAATCCTTCCCTCAGTTATATATGATTTGACAGGTTTCGAGGACGAAAACTAATTTAAGGGGGATAGAGTTGTAACACCCCATTTTGTAGACAAATATATATATATATATATATATACACACACACACACAAGGGCACAACTTTGTAGGGGTTGGGGGGCGTCTGACCCCCCGAACTTTTCACTCAGTAGTGTCTGGTATGTAGTTTTCGTATAGAAATTTTTTAGGTATATACGTTTTCGACCCTCCGTCGGAAATCTCAAGCTTCGCCACTAGGTGTATATATATAGAGTGAAAGTGTGTTGTACAATTTTGCTGTACGCTGTGAAAATATAACATGCGTGATTAGTTTTATAACATGCGTGATTATGTTTTTTACCCCATGCGGGATTTCTGATTTTGTACATGCGTGATTATGGTTTTCAACATGTGTAATTAGGGTTTTTGAGTTTTATAACCTGCGTAATTTCATCTCGTACACATCGTACGTTAAGGAATATTGTACGTTAACCAACCCTTATATATATATAGGGGAAGGTTCATTGGGGAACACTAAAAAAGTGGGGAACAGCGGGGAACCGGCTCAAACGAACTCCGATTGGACTCATTCCAGCGGTGTTGGAACCGGCTCGTCGAACCTTAACTAAGATCTCTTAACCCTAAGCCCTAAATCCTAACTCCTTAACTCTAAACCCTAAAGCTAAAAAATAAGGCTAAAACCTAAGTTAAACCGTAAAATCTAAACGATAAACCCTAAAAGCTAAACCCTAAAGGCTAAACCTAAAGCTAAACCCTATAGCTAAACCCTAAAGCTAAACCCTAATCCCTAAAGCTAAACTCTAAACCCTAAAGCTAAACCCTAAAGCTAAACCCTAAAAGCCAAACCCTAATATATTTAGTGTTTAAGGGTTATGATTTAGGGTTTAGGGTTAAGAGATCCTAGTTAGGATTCGACGATACGGTTCCAACGCCGCTAGAATGAGTCCAATCAGAGTTCGTTTGAGTCGGTTCCCCACTGTTCCCCATTTTTTTAGTGTTCCCCAATGAACCTCACACTATATATATATATATATATATATATATATATATAGTATTTCATGTATTGTCAAACGAATAAGTTATGAATAGGATGGTTATTTGAAATATGAGATATTTAGATGAGCTTTGACTATTATAGGAGACTATCTAGTAATAGTTATAAACGGTTGAAATAAGTAACTTATATTTTATATATCGTCAAACGAGTAAATAACAAAAAAGGTGGTTAATTGAAATTTGAAATATTTAGACAAACATTTAGAGTTATAGGATATCGTTTAAGTTTATGTTTAGTTATTTATTTATTTATTGTTAGTAGTTAATATATTAGTATTATTAGTAGTAGTAATATTAGCATTAGTATTAGTGTTATTATTTTTAGGTATTAGGGTTATTATTAGGGGCGGGTATTGGGTAGCCTGCCCTTAGTTAAGCATGGACTGATCAACCATGCTTAAACAAGGCAACACTAACCAATATCCAACCATGATAATAACTAGTTAGATTTACTATAATCTAACATAGGATTGCTTATTCTGTATCAGGACCCAGAGATATTGTTTGATTATGCTGGCAGCTCTTATTTGATTGTACAAGCAATTGTTACTTTATTATGCTAGCAACTGTTACACGGGTGAGTTTTATGAATGTTTTCCAAATGTGAACATGCTTGTCTAAAACTGTAATAATATAGCATGACTGTTGTATGCATGTACATAACATGTGCACTCGTACACACGATATTTGTGGTCCCTTTTACGTGCCACTATCACGGGACTTGTCTGGTTTACACCTGTGGTGTAGAGGGCATTAACTGTATGATGATATGTCACGTGCTGACGTTGGTTATGATGATATGGGCGGGTACAAAGTCATGGTGAAATAATGTGATTTATAACTTCTGTATAGTCATGAACTCACCAGTTATAGCTGATGTCTTTTAAGCATGTGTCACAGGTTGTAACATCTGCAAAATTTCAACCGTCGTACACTTTTCGATCATTTTGTATTTAATAAAATTTTATATTTTATTTACGAAATACGTAATCGTATGATCAAGCGAAATGATATTCGCAACATATTCAGAACAAAATCCAAGTTGCATATGCTTTTATACCCTTCATATAGCTTAAATTACAAGTTAGAAGGGTAAAAAATGGCAAACAAGTGAAAATACAAGTTCGGGGGCCAAAACTACCAAAAATAGAAACTTATTTATCAGAAGGCCTTACGGACCGTAAGACCTAAAGCCTTACGGTCCGTAAGGGGTGCCCAGTAGCAGAATTATGCTTATTCACAAAGTTCTGCCATTTATACCCATCTTCTACCACCTAGCACCGAATTTGCCACCATTTTTCTGGTTCAAACACCTCATTAGATACTTGTAAACATCTAAGAATCAATGCCAACACTTGGCATGATCTCATGAACTTGATGCAAGTATAAATAGAGGTGATCTTGAGCCATTTCAACTTGCACCTTCAATCTTTCTTTCTCTCTTATATTGGAACTTGCTTCTGCTTATAGAGGCCTCCTACTGAAGTTCTAAGCTTTTCTTGAACACAAGTAAGTGTTCTTCCTTAGTCTTTTTAATTATTTTGGCTAGTTAGGAGCCAAAAGTCAAACAAATTGACTTTTGTTTGACTTTTAGTTCTGACCATTTTGGTCAAGTCAAATTTCAAATTGAACTTTGCAACGTGATTGTAATAATGAAGGTGTTAATCACTCGCGATTACAGCCTCTGATCATCACGTTTAGTAGGCGAAATGATGAGTCAAACTTTTACGAAATAAAAGTCAAAATGTTTAAAAATGCATTTTACGATGAAAGTGTTTTCGAGTATTAAAACTTAAAGTTTTGACACCAAATAAGTTTTATAACATTATTAGATGAGTTCTAACATGTCTAACTCGTCATTTGTAGTTTAGCGCTTATTCCTAGTCGAAAGTCGAGTAGTTTAACTTCTACTTTGACTTTCGCATCCGACCCGTTTGGTCAACTGTAGGATCTGACCAAGCCCATTTATATGACCATATTAATATAGGGAATAACCCTCTGAGGTTATACCTTATGGTCATGTCGTTTGATTAGTCAAATGATGAGTCAACCATATATACTTTTTAAATGTCGAAAATGCCCTTTTGGCACAGAATTAGTTTTTTTCAACATAAATGACCATTGTTTTGACTTGTAAACTGATCATGCAACATAAGTAAACATGTTTTGACATATCGGACTCGTCATATGACCCATTCGACCATCCGAACCCGTATTTACGCATACGACCCGTTAAAGGGACGCGAACCACTTTAACAAGTCGTAATGGGTTAAGACACCTAGAAACTCTTTCCAAATCAGAATTTAAGGTTAATAAACCATATTATACGAGATCCTTCACTCGTCTTTCATTTAAGCCTCGATACACACTAATCTTAATTATCCGACCAAATTAGGAAACACTTGAATAACTTGAGCTTTGCATACACATTTGAACTAGACATCTACGCAAACCTGTGAGTACATAGTTCCCCTCTTTTACGCTTTCTAAATGTTTTGGGGTGATTCATACGTGCGTATAACTATTTTCAAGATTTCAAAATACAATATATATATATATATATATGGTTTATATATATAGACACACACAAACAATATTTATCAAAACACAATGTACATATATGGATTATATATATACAAAAAAATGATTTCAATTCGTATGAAACTTGATGGTGCGTTGAACTCGACAATGATACATTTATTAACTTTGGCTGAGCCGAGCGGTAGTATGTTATGGTACCATAGGACTGACAATCCCGTTTCCAAATTTCCCGGGGCTTGTGGGGAAGTTTGGGAATGACAGAACTCAAAAACACACACTTCAATTAAAGTCATTTTCAAGTCATCACAGGTTTGAATGTATTCGCCAACAAACCATACTTTACGTTTTATACAAGACACAGACAATTTATTTTTTTAGACAAGACAAGACAAATGGTTTATACAAGACACAGACAATATGGTTTTTAGACAAGACAAGGCAAATGGTTTACACATAACACAGTCAATTTGGTTTACACATGACACAGACAATTTGGTTTACACAAAACAACGACAATTGGTTGTCAGTTTAAAAAATATATATATACCATACAAAGTTTTCTGATTAGTATCACAATTTTACAAAACAAACAATTTTGACAAGGTTCAAGGCTACAAAGATTCATTTATAAGATCAACTTGTGTAGTTGGTTAAACCATTTTCAACACAAAACCTGTAGCCATGAACTTGACTACAAAACCTATGTTACTCACCAGCATTCAATGTTGACGTTATTTTCACATATGTTTCAGGTGTAAATACGTGCGATGAATATTCAAGTATGCTACACATAGGAATGGACTCGGGCCTTAGACTTCTTTAAATCAAAAACATTTACTTGTATTATACGTATTGTAAAACAATGTAATATAATGAAACTTTAGTACCATGTGTTTTGAGCAATTTGTAACATGACTCCCCGACATTTCCGCCGCGGTATGTTTTTATACGCGGTCGTGGTGTTACATAGGTGATGACACATGATCATTGCCCGTCATCCTATGCTTACAATAGTGTGGTGGAATAGCATATCCCAGATTTGTGATAGTCTGGTAGAAATGTATATCCCAGAACGGTGTGATCTGGTGGAAGCGTTGTTTCGTCAGGCTAGACTTAGTCTGATTAGATGTTGTAATGTAAGTTTTCAACACTTGTACAGTATGTTTACTATATATAAGATAAGCACTTTCTGTGTCAACATTGTCATAAAGAATCATTATCGGGTGGGATGTCACAATATACAACATTTGCATTAATTAAAATATCTCAGATGAACACACAAACAGAACACAAACCACACAGCCATAACAGAAAAAAACAGTTAAGAATTGCATCACAAGAAAATGGATCAGAAGCCTTTAACCGGCATCACTTGTACCAATGGCGAGAAACGGACTGGTTCCGATCCTCTTAATGCAAAACTTCTCAACTCAAGTGAGCCTAACCCAAGCAAAAGGGAAAGAAATGCACTTTCGGGAGGGGCAGTGCTACCTATAGAACGAAAATGTTCATCCTATGTTAAAGTCTGTTATGGATTTCAATTCGGGAATAGAGCTGTGGTAAGCAATATCGATCGCCTCACGAACTTTTTTTTCTTTTTAGGTCATGCAAAGGGGACCAGTCCAAGATCATATTGTTCCTCTACAAAGACAGCAGATGCTCTCAACGGTAGTTTCCTGCCTCCTTCATTCCTACTACTAAGCTTTGCGGAGCAGACCAATCTTCCATACCGGCCCCCTGACTCGCTCCCTATAAAAAAGCCTGCGGGAAGCATTAAGAGCTAAGCATAACATCAGTAGAAACAGTTTACCAGAAAAGGGCTAAAGCCAAACAACAATATAACAAGAGAAGAAACGTTAAGGCGATAACCCAAAGAAGGACAACAACCATATCACCGGAATAAAAGCCAAAAGGCTGCAATCCAGAAAACAACCACATGCAACCACGAATAGGTGGTTGTACCGGAAAATCAAAACAAACACCCAAAGAAAACAAAACAACCACAAATCGGTGGTTATACCGGAAAAGTAAACCAACACACACAAAGTAAACAAACTGCCATCAAAGATGACCACATCAACCCTGAAAACCCTAAATGGTAAGGGTTAAAAGTGAGAAAAGGCAAACGTTTATCTTTTGAAGATCAAAGGGGCATGCTAGAAGATAAAGAAGTAGAATAAGGTATTCGACGGCGGTCGAAGGTGGTGGCCAGAGTTTGGCAGAGAAAACAGTGGGGTGCAAATGACACACCCCAAAAAAGGAACCTACATTAAATACCTAAACATTGAACAAAAAAGAAATGCATATGTACAACTACCATAAGCTCATAAAAAGAGTAAGGATGTAGACGACATCAAATCCTAACATTATTACTAAATGATAATATATAAGTGATGTGTGTAAAATGCAACATATAAATTTCATCAAATGAGGCATAAAACTAACCCTTTTTAGTACTAATGTTGGAAAAAGTGTGCTTTTGTCTTCCTTTTGTATTTTCAGGACCAAATGAGCTTAGCGAGCACGGGGCCGTGGCCGGAGTCACTGTTTCATTAAATTGAACTTTTCGACTTGTTTCCTAAGAATGTCGAGCCAAAATAGCGGAACCTCTTCAGCTCACTAAAGGAACAGTCGTAGGGAACGAAGGCCTTCGATCGAAGCAACCCTTGTGCGTTATGTAATGGTGCTACGAGAGGCACTCGACGAGATGACATCCGTAGAAGAAGTCCTAATTGACCGTATCAACTATCTAACGGTGGGGATAGAAAATAGCTTCCAAGAAATCAACCTTTTGCACCAATGGCTGAAGATTCTTGCGATGCCTCATATGGAATCGATCCTTCCCCAAGAAGATTGGAACTTGGCACAAGAAGTTATTAATCCCACCGGATGGGACGACATTCCCCCGGAGCCTCCTCTTGACGCCTTACAAGAGGTTCCGGTGGAAGTTGCGCCTCCTCAACACGAGGAAGACAATGAGCCCGCCTTCCTTCTCCCCCGGGAGATAGAAGAATGGCTTAACGATGTGTGAGGGGCCCTTTCCAGAGAAGAAGTTCTGCAAGCCTTTCTCAACCGAAAGAATCATATTTTCAGAAATTTTGTTCTTATAATAAAAATATCTAGGCTAGGACTTCTTTGTGGTTTAAGATTTCTTGCATTTTATGACCTACTTATCCAGTTTTTATTATGTACTTTTCATTTTCTAGGAATTATGTAATTCACCCTTGGATGAAAGGTGGTTTTTAATTGATTAAATGGTGTTTGGATGATGTTGTAATGGTTAAAACAAACTCGAAATGGTGGAGGTTACTAAGGGAAACTTGAACCCACACCCCATGCACAAAAACAGAGCCTCCCGACAATTTTTCTTCATTACAGCAAGTTCAGCACGGGGCCGTGCTCAGCCCAACACGCCCCCGTGCCCAAGGATCTGCAGAAAATGCCCAGTTCAGGTAACTGGACACGGGGCCGTGCTCACTGAACACGCCCCCGTGCCCAGCCTTCTGTTTAACATGATACTGGTAATCTGACCACGGGGTCGTGCCCGGACCAACACGGGCCCGTGTCCAGACGCCCAATAACAAAAATTTTGTTTTTAAACACCTTTTTACACATTCAATCAACCTAAAAACTTATTTTTGGGACACATTGAGGACAATGTGTAATTTAAGTGTGGGGGGATGCTAAAACCTTGAATTTTGCAAGTCCTAATAACAAGCCTTACACAAAACTCTATTGGAACCGCTAATCACCTCAAATTATTTTCAAAAACTTTTCATTTTTTTTACTTGTCTTGGTTTAATTTGGGAATAACAAGTTCTAAAAAGGTTATATTTTTACAAATTTACTGTTAGGATCGGAGGCTCCTCATGATTGTGTTTGTTTGTATAATTTGAACAAATCAATAGAAATGAACAGAGTTTAAGTGCAGCGGAAATGAACAACAAACTTTGTAAGCACAATCAAAGAAGAAACTAGTTCTGATAAGTACATGCTTTTCATTAAGTCGAATGATTACAATACAAATCAAAAGATTACTAAGCATGCTCACAAACCAAACTCCCCCTCAGCCTGATACTCCATGGTTGATTGTACAAGATGAAAGGATTGGATCAGAGGAGAAGAACTCACTCAGTCCATCAAATGTAACAGTACAGGGTACTGTTCCATTTATAGACAAACCAAACCACTAAGCATCTCAGTTGACGTCACCATGAAAGCGACATCTAACAACCTAACAAACTCTATCCACTGATCTATAACTACTGACCATACAGACACTGATTACATTCTAAACACTGATGTAAAAACACTGATTCTTCATTCCACTGATATAGTCAACCACTGATGTTGAGCATCGGTGCTTTCTTCAAAGGGTGATCAGACCTTGAATGGGCAGTGCTTTAACTCTTCAGCAGTGCTTGGATTCCGTCAGTAGATTGAGCTTCAGTCTTTAATCTTCATCAGTACTTTAGTAATAGTAGTCTTTTGGGCAGTGCTTTGAAGTCTGTCAGTTGCCAGATAACCACTGTCAAGGGGAAAGTTTAGTGCAAACTGCTGCTTATTGTGAATCCACCGTTGTGACCTAGTTTTGGCTTTACATCATCTGTTCCTCTGGTAGGGTTCAATCCCAACAATCTCCCCCTGGAACAGATGATGCCAAAACCTTTCATTATTTTGGATCTTTATTTTCTCATCAGAAGTTCCTTAGCTTGTCTTTTGAATTCCACTTCAAAGTCCTTGGAACTTGAGTCATCCTCATCCCTGCACAGTGTAAGTTCAAGGAGATCTTGTAGATCTTCAACACCAAGGCCTAGTGCTTGCTTCCTTGATATGTACTTCACTTCACCATTGGATCTGATCATAGTCAATACATGGGTCTTTTGATCAGACATCCATTTTAGTACTTTTGAACCCAATGGGTTTCTTGGGAGAGGTTTATTTACTTATGAGTCTGGTGATTGTGGCCTTGTGAGAAATTGTTGATCAATACTCTGTGCTTTTGCTGGTTCAGAGTTTTCAGCCTGATCATTACTCTGAGCTTTTGATAGTTCAGAGTTTTCAGCATGATCAGTACTCTGAACTTTTGCTGTTTCATAGTTTCCAGCTGACATTTGTGTGAAAGCTTTGTTTTTTATCTCATTTGCTGCAGCTATATCTTCTGCTGTCTCTTTATCAATCAGCTCTTGTCTCTTTCTTTGATCTAACTCAATGTCGGAGATGTCTGTTGATGTGAGCATTGGTTCAGAAGTTTTGATCAGATGTTCTGGCTTTACTTGATCAAGCTTTGTCCATTTTGCTATGGCTTTAGCAGTTCCAACCTTTGCATCCACCAGCTCTTGCTTCTTTCTTTTGTACTCTGAAGTAAGATCAGCAATGAACTTTTTGAATTTGCTCCAGTTTGGAGCTGTCCTCTTCTTGCTTGGATCATTTTTGATTCTTTCAATTCTGTTTGCCTCATGCTTTAATGCAACTATTGGCCATTCTTCGAATTGTTTTTCTTCAGCTGGATAGAATTTTTCTTTCATGATGTATGCAAGATATTCTTTTCTCATCTCTTTTCGTAGATCTGCCTTGGGTGGTAAATTTGACATTTCTTTGCTCAGATCTCTTGCATAGTCTTGCATTTGTTTGACTTTAGTGAGCAAAAATTCCATTCTTTCAGAAATGGCTTTGTCACTTTGATCTTCACATTCAAGTTTGGCTCTTATCTTAGCCTGCTTTGCTTTAAGCTTGAGATATTCAACCATATTTTCTAGGTTTCTAAAGCCTATGAGAGAAGGAAATCTTCTTTTTGAAGGATCATCCTCAGTGTAAAATTGTCTCATCTCATTTTTTACAGCTTCCAGTTCCAGTGGATATTTTGCAGCAATAGGATCATATTTGTCTTCATCTGCCTGAGTAGTTATTCTTTTTCTGGTGTAAGTTTTCTCTAGTGAAGGAGTGCTTTTGGGTGTTTTGTTGATTTGAGTGAAGATGGCTTGAAGTGAAGTGGGGGTGCTTGGACTGACATATGTTGAGACAACCGGTGTTTCAATCACTGTTGTCATTACAACAGATGTTGTAACATCTTATGTCTTCTGCTTTTTAGCAGGAGGTGATGATGGTGAAATGGTTTTTGGAGATGATGGTGTTTCTGGTGGGGCAGTGGTTTGAATTGTTTGAGTGAGAGCAGTTGTTGTAACTGAGGTGGTGGTTGTTGGTTTAACAACTGCTGAAACCACTGAAGTATCAACTGTTGTTGAGACGGCAGGTGTTACAACAGCTGTTTGGGTGGAAGATTGATCACTTTTTACATTTTCTTTTTCATCAACAGAGGTCTTAGTGGTTTCATCAATCTTTTTAGAGCCATCAGGTTTCACTTTCTCCCCCTTTTTGGCATCATCTGATTTTGGGTTATCGATAATTATGATAGAGGGAGGAACAGTGCCAGAAGTGCTCAATATGTGGGCCTTAATTGCCTTAATATCAGCTTGAGTGTCTTTAAACCTTGCGTCCATAACATTTCTGATCTTTTGAACCTGAATCTCATGTTGCTGATCAGCTAGTTGTTTTTGATGGTTGAGCAAAGGTTGAAATAAATTCCACAACTCACTTGTAGTGAGAGTGTATGTTGGCTCAGTTTTTGAAGTTGATGCAGCAGTGGATGGTACCTTTTGATCTTTCAACACCTGTTGCAGCATGCCTTTGATTTCTGCAACAGATGTGTCTAGTTTGTCAACTCTGGCCGTCAATTCTTGGTACAATAAATCATCACCCAACGTAATGGGATCATCTGATTCCCCACTAACAGTGGTTGTAACAGTGGTTGATTAAGGAATTGTATTCGAAAAATCATCCACTGATGCCCCTTTTTCTCGGTACTGGGACTTCTTCCCTCAACACTTGATAACCTTTTGATGGTACCAGTGGACAAAACATACTCACTAGTGGTTATCAGAGGTGGTATGGAAGGAATTGCCTCCAAGGAAGTCTTATGGATGTAACCACTATCCAGATGCAAACCAGTGGGTTCAGCACCTGTAGTGGCCGCTTCACTTGGATTACCACCAAGAGTTACTTGTAACTCAAGGGGTGTAACCTCCTCAGGTCTTGTTGGTGGGTTAGCTATGATTGATACATCAGACCCGGTCATTTGTTGAAGTATATTCTCAATTATGGGTGATTGGGAAGGATTGGTTTGTGCCTGGTTCAGATCAATAGCATCCAACAATAATTTAGTTGGTGGGGGAATTGTGGATGTGAGGTTGGGTATGGAAAGAGAATTTGCCCCGGGCATTGGGCTGTGGATGATGGAAGCAAGTGATTCCAGAGCATCATATTGTGGTGTCCCTATATGTACAACCTGTTCTTTTTTAGAAGAAACAGGAGGAGTTTCAGTCATAGGTTGAGATATTTCTACCAACTGCTGTGAGGAAGTAGCAGCAGTGGTTTCTTATGACTTTTGTGCTGTCACTGGCATTAGCTCTGGTATCTCATCCTCCAGAGTCGCCTTTTTGATGGGTTTTGGGGGTTTTTGAGTTTTCTTTTGCTTTGGATTTTTGGTGATTTTAGGTGTGGGTTTCAAAGCAGTTGTTTGGCTACTTTGATCACCTTGAGCAGTGGGCTCAGCAGCAGATACCTAAGGAGCAGTGGTAGCTGCTAAATTCTGCTCAGGCACCTCTACTTGTGTATTTGTAGATTTTACATTCTTGTGAATGTTTCAGGTGTTAAACTGTTTATTTTAAAAGGAGGACCCTGTACAAGTACATGGGCATTATTTTCTGAATTTTTTTTTATTAAAATAGTAACTCAAAAATCTTGGAAATAATAGAAAAGCCTTTTTCTCAACATTTTTGACCAAATTATCGAAGATTACCTGGGAATAGTTAAAATTTTCACCTTTAAGTATAGCATAACCCAGGTATTGTATCTTCAACGGGATTTCATTGAAAGCAGTGGTTTTGTTAGAAACACACATAAGGAGGGTATGAAATAAAAATCTTATAGCAGATGGAAAACTGCCCTTTTGTAAAATATCTATTTTCATTTCTTCTCCATACCCTCTTTTAATGAAATCTCCTTGGTACTCTGTTTTTGGAAAAGAATTTTTACCTTCCAGATCATTGAGCTCAAATACTTCAGATATGCCTTGAGGTGTGATTGAGATTTTTACACCTTTTATTGTGGAATTGATAGCAACAACCTTTTTGTCCATCTTCTCAAGAGTAGCGTTTTTCCAAAATTCTCGTTGAGTATCAAGATAGACGGTTGCATTGTAGGTGAGCAAAGTTTTGTACTTTGTGGAGGATAATGTGTCTATGATGGAATCGAAGGTCTTTGTGTCACTGGGTTTTTCAAGAATACCCAAGTAATTGTGAGACCATTTGTATGGAATTTCAATCTCGGTAGGCTCCTTTGTTTTGGATTTGCTTGCCTTTTTCACCATGATTGAAACAGAGAATGAGAGAATGAAGTGAGGATGATGAATATTGTGGGAGAATTTTTGTGGAAAACTGTTTTGAGAAAAGAATTTTGAATTCGATTCGACAGTGAAAACCCTGTTTGGGGGTTTAGGGCAGGGTTTTATATGATGAAAAAGTGAATGCTGACGTGGCTGCGGTTACAAAGATCTGACGGATAAATACTGACCACGTGTCAACCTCTGATGAAAGGATGAAATAATGGAGGACATTTGTTTGAGAAACCACTGATGAAGCAATACTAGTGGTTCACAAGGGAAATGAAAACAGTGGGTGACTTTTACTATCAGTGGATAGCTTGTGTCAGTGGTTTTACAGCACTGAAGTTTGACAACAGTGTTTTACCAAGAGAAATGAGTGAACAGAGGTCGACTTTCAGTAGTGGATAGCAAATAACAAACAGATTTTTGCACCAATCAGTGGTTATGGCAGACTTTTAAGGATTTAATGAAAAATTCATTTTCAGCTATTTTTAAGGATGGATTTTTGATTTTCTGAAAACATTTTAATGCTTTTATTCATAGAAAAACAAGATTTAGCTTGTTATTTCATGTTTAGCATGCCAATCCTAGAGACCAAGCTTTCAAAGGTAGATGTATCTAAAGCTTTTGTGAGCACATCTGCCAGCTGGTCTTTTGTTGGAACATGATGCAGAGAAATCAAACCTTTTTCATAGCAATCCCTCACAAAGTGATGTCTGATGTCGATGTGCTTGGTTGTTGAATGGGAAACTGGATTTTTGATGATATTTTCTGCTGCCTGGCTATCCAACATGAGTGGTGTCTTTAAGGCAGTGATACCAAAATCCAGCAACTGATTTTGAAGCCACAGGAGTTGGGCTGTACAGCTTGCAGCAGCAATGTATTCAGCTTCAGCAGTGGATGGTATTTTCTGAACAGATGTTTAAACCAGATCATGAATCATTTTTTTATTTTTATCCATTTTTTATGGACATTTATCAGCAGTGATTTGATATTTTGAGGCTAGATTTGTCTGCAACTGTTGATATATCTTTAACATCTGTTTTGTACACCATCTGTTTTGAAGTATCTGTAAAATGACATCCTTTGCAAAACACATTTTAGATGCATATTGTCAAGATTAATCATATCAGCAGATCTTTCAGAGATTTACATTCAGGATTATAAATAGTGCTTTGATATCCCTAATGATAAAAACCTTTTATTTTGACCACACATTTTGTGTTTTAATCTTTTGAATAAACCATGAGTTAATCAAACATTTTAAGGTCAGTTAGCAATCAATCTTTTATCTGAAATGACAATTTGAGTTTGAAATGACCTTATCTATTTCACCATTACCTTTTGAGCTATTTTTCAAGGAAAGTATCACCCAAAAAAATAAGGGTTCTACTACCTGACAGGAGCTTGAGACTTTTATTATCTAAAACAAGTAAAAGTACAAAATATATCATTCTCTAAGAAAAATCAAGAATAATATATCCCGTTTTATTGAAGAAAAACCTTTGCAAAAACAATAAAGGGTTTTCTGAAAACAGCAATAGTAAGGTCTGGTGAAATAAAACTTGATATATGATTATCACATCATTCTCAAGTTTAGGAGAATGGTCAGTGGTTTGAAATACATTTTAATCACCTCTGCTTAGAGACCCTTTTCCTTATCAGTTGATTGCAACTATGAGGAAACATGTTCACATAAGTTTTGAAAGCCCTTTTTTAGACCTCATTACCATGTGTTGATTTTGAAAAATTTTGTCCAGTCCTCTTCTAAGGTTAATCACCAGTGATACTTATGTTACCTGAAATTCCCTGAATCAGTAAGTGCACATGGTTGCTTGATGACCATATTTAGCCCAAATTTTGAACTCTTAAGTGTTTTGTATTTATACTCACTTCTTTTGACTTCAAAAGTTTTTGAGATAAACACACATAAGAGATTTTGTGATTTTATCTTCTTCTCTTTTTGTCCTTTCCATTTATTAGTTTTAAATACTTACTTGAAGGTTCTAAGGAAGGAATACTTTGATTCCAAAATCATTTTACAGCAATGTTTTAAGAAATTTGGTCATTTATGCACATGCTTATGCCAAATTTCACATTACCCATGATCTGGACATTTTTAACTGCTGATTTTCTTAATGTATTCTTAACAAAATTGATTTTGGTCCTTTTGAAGGATTCTCAACCTGTTTTTCAATACATAAGATCTGAATGACTAATGTTTTAATGTCCCTCTTTTTATGTAAACAAAACACTAATGTTTTTATGAACATAGGTTTTTGTTGACCTGAGGTTCATACCTTAGTAGCAGACATGATGGAAACAGCAAAAACTTCATAACAACAATTGAAATCAATTTTCGTAAATAATTTTACCATAGTTATCAGACATATTTTCAGATCTGAAAACTATAGGTGGTTTATGTATGACATCACTTGTTATGTGAAGTTTGTGTGTCCTATGACATCTTGGTTGTTTTACAGAGCTTTTGAGTAGTCACTTTGAACATGATTTCTCGTTACTCTGTTTTTCAACTAAATACAATCAACCTTAGTATCAATGATTTTTGAGCTGAAGTGTTATGTCAAATTGACTGTTAGATCGAATTTGACTGTCCAAGCTCTGATACCAATTGTTAGGATCGGAGGCTCCTCATGATTGTGTTTGTTTGTATAATTTGAACAAATCAATAGAAATGAACAGAGTTTAAGTGCAGCGGAAATGAACAACAAACTTTGTAAGCACAATCAAAGAAGAAACTAGTTCTGATAAGTACATGCTTTTCATTAAGTCGAATGATTACAATACAAATCAAAAGATTACTAAGCATGCTCACAAACCAAACTCCCCCTCAGCCTGATACTCCATGGTTGATTGTACAAGATGAAAGGATTGGATCAGAGGAGAAGAACTCACTCAGTCCATCAAATGTAACAGTACAGGGTACTGTTCCACTTATAGACAAACCAAACCACTGAGCATCTCAGCTGACGTCACTATGAAAGCGACATCTAACAACCTAACAAACTCTATCCACTGATCTATAACTAATGACCATACAGACACTGATTACCTTCTAAACACTGATGTAAAAACACTGATTCTACATTCCACTGATATAGTCAACCACTGATGTTGAGCATCAGTGGTTTCTTCAAAATGTGATCAGACCTTGAATGGGCAGTGCTTTAACTATTCAGCAGTGCTTGGATTATGTCAGTAGATTGAGCTTCAGTCTTTAATCTTCATCAGTACTTTAGTAATAGTAGTCTTTTGGGCAGTGCTTTGAAGTCTGTCAGTTGCCAGATAACCACTGCCAAGGGGAAAGTTTAGTGCAAACCGCTGCTTATTGTGAATCCACCGTTGTGACCTGGTTTTGGCTTTACATCATCTGTTCCTCTGGTAGGGTTCAATCCCAACATTTACAACCGATAGCGTCGTGATAAAAAAAACCAACATAAGAAAATTATGAAACGGCATGACAAATCTAGTTAAAATTTCATTATATATACTTGATCACATTATAAACACATTCCCACAAAAAGTGAGTTTTGAGACTTTATTGAGCATACAAGCATACATCTTTAAACTAAATGCTCATTTTTTTGTTTCTTGTGTGAATAGCCGCTTGGTTCTTACGACTCTAGAACTTGCCACGACAATACATTCCCGGTCCTTACCAACTTAAACCCAAGTAAGTAAATGATAGAGGCATTAGAACTAACCCATTTTTCTTTCAACAGCATTATTTTTTATTTTTTTATCACCTACCCAAAAATCTCCTTAGTTAACCTCTTTGAGCCTAAACCTTTTCGTTTCTAAACCCACAAAAAAACACCCTTTACCCACCAAACCCTTTTTCATTTTAACCCTTTATTTTAGTAGAAAGCTCGGTTGTCTTGTGACGTATCTTTATCAAAAAAAAAAATGAAGCCTTGCAATAAACAAACAAGTTCCTCAAAGAAACTTAGTTTAAAAATGCTTAATTTGAATAAAAGTCACAAAAACAAAAAGTTTTACGACGACCGACGCTTTTTACGCATTTGCCCTTTTTACTAACCGCTAACCCAAAACCACCTACCTTTAACCCAAGCCTAACCCTTCCACAAGTCCTCTTGATATTTACAAAGGTTTATAGTTAAAAAGGAGGAGGATTGATTGCTTGGCAAGCACATGGTAGAAGTAAGTTCCATGCCGGTCTCGAGTGTAGAGTGATCTCCCGTGAGGTATGTGAACTTGTATATAAATGTAATTTTAAAGAGGCCTGTTATGCCCAAATAAGTAATTTCTCTTATGAAACGTTCTAAATAATTCATAACAAATAGGATTGTAAATATTATAAAAATAAAACTCAATAAAGATCTTGGATTCCCGACACTCAAAGACAAGCCCAAAACTTCTCTTCTACCCATTCCATTTAGGTGTGTAAGCCACATAATAAAGAGTTTTGCTTGAGGACAAGCAAAGATTCAAGTGTGGGGGTATTTGATGTGTGTAAAATGCAACATATAAATTTCATCAAATGAGGCATAAAACTAACCCTTTTTAGTACTAATGTTGGAAAAAGTGTGCTTTTGTCTTCCTTTTGTATTTTCAGGACCAAATGATCTTAAATGAACAAAAGGAACAAATATGCAGCAAAAACTAACATAAATACAAAGAAAAGGAATAAACATGGCATGCCCGACCCCTCGACAGCATCTTCCCAAGCAAAAACAAGAAACAGGAGGCTGACCACGGCCCCATGCCCAGCGGACACGGGGGCGTGGCCAGGTGTCTGCAGAAAATGGCAAAGTTGTAGAAGCTTCTATTCCCAGCACGGGGGCGTGCCCAGCTGAGCACGGGACGTGGTCAACGCTAAGATTCGCAGAATCTTGCTAATCTTGATAGTACAGATACGCTTCTACACACGGGGTCGTGCCCAGCGAACACGGGGGCGTGTGGAGCCTAATGCAGACAATTACAATTAATGAAGAAAGAGAAAGATTATGACCACGGGGCCGTGTCCGGGCTTCTGTTCAGGCTATAAATAGGGGTGCTTGGCTCACTTCAAAGGCATCCCTTGGCAAACCACCTCTCTCCCACTTCACCACCACTCCACCACCACTACAACACCCACATCCACCACCATCATCCATCATCCACCTTAGAGTGTTTGTAGTAGTCTCGGGATCCAAGATTGATCGTAAGAGTTCTTGTCAATGAAAGGCCATGTTTGGCTAAGTCTCTTACATCACTTGGTGAACACAAGCATTTAATGTAATACTTTTTATTTTTAATCTTTTCGCACTTTTTATTTGGTTTTGTATTAATGACTTTAATAACTAGTTTCTTATGTTGAAAGTGAAACTTCTTTATCATTTGTCCGTGGTGTCTTGGCATTACTTTACTGTCTATATAAAGTAAAAGATTTTCACCATTCATATCTCTACGGTCTATATAGAGATATGTTGGCTACCTGGTCGGGGGTTAAGGGAATGGTTTAGTAAGGTTCTTACCTTGTTCGGTGTATAGATCCTGTAAGGACCTGGGTCAAGCTTACTAGGACCTCCTTCAATACCCACTGGTATTGGATGGCGGGGTGCGAATGGCTTGATCCCCTCATATGTAAACTACTATTAATACATTAACCCGACTACTTGGGATTGTATCCCTGCTGACTCAAACCACTTAGCCGAGGGTAACGTCGCCTTCAAAAGAGGGGCCTACCACTTTACGCATTAATAACTTAATTAATTAGCTTTCAATATTCCAACCCTTTGGGATTGTATCCTTGCTGACTCAAACCACTGGGTTGAGGGTAACGTCACCTTCAAAAGACGGGTCAACTACTATAACTAAGATAATCTCTTAAAAAGTGCAAAAGTGCGGAAATCATCAAAGTTTACATTAAAGGCGAGTTAGATCCAAGTGATTCATCTTGTCTATCTGTTTTTTATTTTTATTTTTATTTTTATTTTTATTTTTCAGCCTTTTAGTTTTTATTTTCTTGTTTAAAACCTTTTCTAAAACTTTTGATTTGATTAGACGTTGAGGAAAAACCGGTACTAAAAGCTCGTGTGTCCTTGGACGACCTCGATATCTTACCAACGCTATACTACGCTCACGATGGGTGCACTTGCCCATGTGTGTGTTTAGTGTTAGTAGAATATTGTGTTTTATAAATTTAAAACTTGACTAAAGTGTTAAAAAGTGCTTAAAATATTAATAAAAACAAATCGCACCCAACACACACCAATAGGGAGCCGCTAAAATAAAAACCACTCACAGTTGTAAGAACCGCGAGAACCACTCTCCACCAATCAGATAATGACAACCAAAAGGATAATATAGTCATTTACTCAAAACCATCAAATCATCTCTCTCTCCTCATTAAAGTCTCTTTTTAAAGTCTTTTCAATTTCTCTGTCTTCAATTTCTCTCTCTTCACATTTCTCTCTCCTCTTTTTGTTACTTTATAAAAAAATTTTGTAAAAAAATTGTAAAAAAGTTTTTTTTTAAATTAAAACCGTAAAAAAAGTTTTCGTAAAAAATGTAAAAAAGTTTAAAAACGTGTTTGTACAAAAAGATTTTTGTAAAAAAGGTTAAAACTGTAAAAAGTCTTCGTATAAATTTTTGCCTTTTGCAAAAAAAGTTTTTATGAAAAAATAAATTTGTAAAAAATTTTTGGTAAAAAAATTTTTGTAAAAAAAAAAGTTTAAAACCGTAAAAAAAGCGTAAAAAACTTAAAAGACGTGTGTGTAAAAAAAGTTTTTGTAGAAAAAAAGGTTAAAACCGTAAAAAAAAATTCATATAAATTTTTTTTTATTGTTAAAAAGTTTTTGTAAATACATTTGTAAGAAAGTTTTTTTGTAAATTATTTTTGTAAAAAGAAAGTTTAAAACCGTAAATAAAGTTTTCATAAAAAAAAGTTTAAAACCGTAAAAAAAAATTAAAAATGTGTTTGTAAAAAAACGACGCGTAAATACTAGGAGAAAAAAATGGGGCGTAAGAAACGGCGCGTAAAAAAGCACGTAAAAAACGGGGTGTAAAAAATGGCGCGTGAAAACGGGGCGTAAAAAACGGCTCGTAAAAAAACCGGGTTATACAACGACGCGCAAATACGGGGCGTGAATACGGGGCCGTAAAAAACGGCTCGTAAAAAACCGGCTCGTAAAAACGTTTTTTGTAAAAAAATCCTGACAAAAATTGTTTTTTTGTAAAAAAAAATCAGCGCATAACAACGGGGCATAAAAAATGGCTTGTAAAAAACCAGGTGATAAAACGATGGGTAAAAATAGGGGGCATGAATACAGGGCGTAAAAACGGGACGCGAAAAACGGCGCGGTAAAAAACGGCGAGTAAAACCGGGCATAAATAAACGGCGTGTAAACAACCGGTCGCAAAAACGGAGCGTAAAAACAGGGCGTAAAAAACAGCGCGTAAAAGCGGGGCGTAAAAACGGAGCGTTAAAAAAATGACGCGTAAAACCTGGCGTAAAAAAACGGCGTGTGAAAAAGTCGGGCTTAAAAACGGCGTGCAAAAAAATTGTTTTTGGTTAAAAATCTGGATCTAAAATGGTTTTTAATAAAAAAAATTCTATTTAAAAAAAACAAGTAATATAATAATACAAAAAAGTAATTAAAAAACAATAAAGACAAAAAAAAGTAAATTTACTAAACTACCATTTTGCATTAAAATATTAAATTATAATAAGACAAAAAGTATTTAATATTAGTTTTAATTACTTTTAATCTCATCCATCCATCTTGAAGATCTAATGGTTGGAAAGTGGTTTTCTCGGTTCTTACAACTGTGGATGGTTTTCATTTTATCGGCCCTATATATATATATATATATATATATATGGTGTGAGGTTTATTGTGGAACACTAAAAAAGTGGGGAACCGGGGAACACTCTTAAAAATTTAACTTAACATGTTAAAATTTTATTTTTTAAACATCTTTTTCGACGCTTCTCCTTATATATACTTATAGAAGTATTTTTAATAAAAAAATCAAAAACTAAAAATATTAAAAAAACAATTAAAAAAAGGCTAAAAAATGTTTTTTTTAGAAAAATTATTTTTTTACTCGACTAGTTTCTCCTCCTTTTTATAAAGAAAAGCGCTGATATTTTTAACATGTTAAGTTAATTCTATAAGATATAACTGTTTTTTAAATATTTTTTTATATTTTTAGTTTTTGATTTTTTTTATCAAAAATGTTTCTACTTGTATTTGTAAGAAAAAGCACCGAAAAAAAATTAGAAATTTTTAACATGTTAAGTATAATTTTTAAAAGTGTTCCCCCATTCCCCACTTTTTTAGTGTTCCCCAATGAACCTTCCCCTATATATATATATATATATATATATATATATAGGGAGCCGCTAAAATAGAAACCATCCCCAGTTGTAAGAACCATGAGAATCACTCTCCACCAATCAGAATAAGGGGTGTTTTGGTCATTTCCTTCAAAATGTCTAATCTCTCTCTCTCTCTTCATTTATTGTAGCAGACTTTTATATATCTATCATCTCTCCTCTCACTTCTCTCATCTCTCATCTCTCATCTCACCATCATCTCTCACCTCTCTCTATCTCTCTTCTGTTCTAGTTTCTCCTCTTCTTCTATTGTCTGTGTTCTTCATTATTGTAATCTTCGTCACTCTCTAAGCTTCTCTTCTTGACTGCCATGGCGGAATCTGAACCCACTCAGTCCACCGAGCCCCTGGTAAATCTATTATCACAAAATATCCGATTAATCGCATGTTTATTTCAGTTTTTCGTATTTTTCTTGCTAAACGACGACGTATTGCTGTAATTAGTACTTTACATCTCGGAATATGCGATTTGTTGTGTAGAAATATGTTTTTCTATTGTGTATAAATATGGTTTTCTATATTTTTTCTGGTTGAACGACGACATTTTGCTGTAATAAGTACTTTACATCTTGAAGAGACGTGGTACTAAACGGCTGAGGTAATGGGGGTGGCCGGTGGGATGCCGACAAGGTAGCGACGTTTTCTTGATGTTTTTGGTTCTGATCTTGTGTCTCTGTTTTTGTCCCGATCTTTGATGTTGGTGCCAGTGAACGATGGGTGAAGGGGGGTTGTTGTGGTGGGTTAGGGGGGCAGTGTCTCGAAGGTTGTGGCGGCGGTGAATGATGGGTGGAGGGGTTGGTGAGGAGGGGTGTGAAACCGGTGAATGATGCAGGTTGTTTGAATGTTTTTTGGATCTGGAAAAAGTGAGTTGCACTTGTTTGAATGTTTTTTGAATGATGCAGGTTGTTTGAATGATGCATTTGTATTCTTTGATTCTGTGGGTTTTGATCTGTTGGAATGGGCGGCGATGATGCAAAAAAAAAAAAAAAAAAAAAAACGTAGATTTTGATGACGATAGCGTGGCAAGGATGGTGGAGGGTAGGTTTTTGAACCTGCAACCCCACTGTGCAGCCTTTTGATTATCGGAAAATCTGAGCCAAACCCCATTTTTTTCGAGATACACATTGTTTTGATGTTCTTGGATTTTTATATTTTTTCTCCCAGTCGATAATGATAACAATCTATCTGAGACACCTACCGAGTTTGCGATTTCTGGGTGCGTTCGTTTTGCGTAAAAAAGTTTTTGTAAAAAAAAAAGTTAAACCGTAAACTTTTTAACGTAAAACGTAAAGCGTAAAAAATTTAACATAAAACGTAAAATGTAAAAACGTAAAACGTAAAAAGTGTAACGTAAAAAGTTTAACGTAAAACGTAAAAAGTTCAACGTAAAACGTAAAAAGTTTAACATAAAACGTAAAAAGTTTAAAAATCTGTTAAAAAATCTGAATTTATAAAGCTTTTAATAAAAAAAATTGTTTAAAAAATAAAAACTAATATAATAATACAAAAAAGTAATAAAAATAATAAATACAAAAAGAAAAAAAGAGTAACTTTACTAAACTAACAATTTGCATTAAAATATTAAAAACATAATAAGACAAAAATTATTTAATATTATTTTTAATTACTTTTAATCATGTCCATCCATCTTGTTGATCTAGTGGCTAGAAACTGGTTCTTTCTGTACTTACAACTGGAGGTGGTTTTCATTTTAGCGGTACCATATATATATATATATATAGAGAGAGAGAGAGAGAGAGAGAAAGTATAATGTACTTCACGCCTTAACCTACATTAACGTACGCGATTAGATACATAACGTGCGTGATTATACTTTCCATGCGTGATTATCACTTCTCATGCGTGATTATCACCAAAAAACTGATCCCATGCGTTATTTTGTATCCCATGCGTGATTATTGCCTGATCCGACGGTTTCCAGCGTCGCGTACGTGAAGTACGATAACGCGTAATGTATGTTAACCGCACTCTATATATATATATAGGGAAAGGTTCATGCGAGAACCACCCTTATTGCGAGAACCGCAAGAACCAATGTGAACACAAAATAAAATCTAAAAAAAATCAAAAAAGCACTCAAAATTTTTTTTTTTTTTAATATTTTTCTTCAAAAAAATCGCTATATTTCGTTACTATAAAAAAAAACGTTTTTTTTTAGTAACAGTTATCCATGCACATGTGCATATGTATCATTACTTCGACAAATTCGGTAATACGTTATCAGGAATAGACAATTGCACTTTAATTTACAATACCATTCGTAATACACTACTTTTTACATTACCAATATTCAAAATGCACATGTGCATCATTAGGTATAACCATGATATAAGGTGTTTTCGTACAAAAAGTTTGTGATTTTGAATGGAGAAGTAGGCTCATATACATGTCTTTTGGTTAGTTATATCTAGTGGTTGATGGTTTGGTTATAGTTGTCAATTTATGATGTAATATGTTGATTAGATGGTATAAATGGTGTTTACATACATGTAATAAAGTGAAAATATTGGTAATGGTATTGTATTATAGATGGTAGGATGTAATGGTATTGTATTATGGATGGTAGGAGGTAATGGTAGTGTATTATGGATGGTATGATAGATGAAAGAGAAAGTGTATTCAAAGTAGTGTGTACCAAAACACCTTATTTCATGTTGATACATATAGATGCACATGTGCATTTCTAATATTGGTAATGTAAAAAGTATTGTATTACACATGGTAGTGTAAATGAAAGTGCAATTGTCTAATAGTTGTAATGAATTACGGAATTTCTCAAAGAAATGACAAAAATAAACATGTGCATGTTTGTGTATTATGGATGGAATGATAGATGAAAGAGAAATTAGTGTACCAAAACACCTTATTTCATGTTGATACATATAGATGCACATGTGCATTTCTAATATTGTTAACGTAAAAAGTAGTGTATTACACGTGATAGTGTAAATGAAAGTGCAATTGTCTAATATTTGTAATGAATTACGGAATTTATCAAAGAAATGATACAATGCACATGTGCATGGATAACTGTGACTCGGAAATTTTTTTTTTTTGAAATTTTTTTTATTGTAAAGGAAATATAGCGAATTTTACAAAGAAATAGTAAAAAAAAATTGGGTGTTTTTTAGATTTTTTAGGTATTACTGTTTGTGTTCACACTGGTTCTCGCGGTTCTCGCAATAAATGGTGGTTCCTAACGGATCCTTCTCCTATATATATATATGAGAAAACTCACTCCAGATGAGAAAACTCAGGAAACCTATATGTATGGTTAGGATCTAAGTACATCATATGCACACCAAGTGATAAGAAGGGTAAATAAGTCTTTTTACATTATTAGACATGGCAGACATCACTTTTTGACCAGTGTGGACATATCACTTTCTCTCTCTCTCTCTCTCTCCTATTTTAACATAAAGTGTGAAGTCTTTTAACGTTTTTGAACCATTTCTCAAATGAAGAACATATCACTTTCTCTCTCTCCTATTTTTTTCTTTTTTGAAAGCATTTCTTAAATGAAGAACAAATCCATGTTTTACCTTCTTTCCTTCTTATTACATGTTTTACCTACTCTCCTTATTACATGTTTTACCTTCTCTCTTTCTTATTACATTTCTCAAATGAAGAACAGATCCATGTTTTACTCTTTTGAAGCATTTCTCAAATGAAGAACATATTTTACTTCCCAAAAATCCAGAGAGATAGATGGTTAGAGAGAGAAGATCGGAGAGAGAGAGGCAATGAGGATCGGTGAGAGAGGCAGTGAAGATCGGAGAAAGATCAGAAGATCGAACGGGTGTTCCATACAACATCATATTCAAATCGGGTTCAAGTGGTGGAGGTGACGGTGGTTCCTCCTGCCGGAAAACCAATTAGTAGCTACTTGGCGGTGGTGGTCCATGGTTAGTTACTTGAATTCTCGTTTCCATTTTTCAGGTCTCGATTTATTTTTGGAGATGATGTTTTTTTTATCCTAGTTTTTTTTCTTTCTTAAATCGGCCTTAGATCTAGTGTTTTTAACAGTTAAATTTGTTGATTTGTGTAGAGTGACGTGAAGCATGGTGTGGTTCATATGATGGTTCGATGTTTCAGATTACGGGGTCGATGTTGAACAACTGGTTAAGATCTGAAGCATTTAGTTCTTGTTTTCTGGATATGTTGTTTTTTATTACTGATTTTTTCATTTTTTTTGTGTAAAATTTGTTTTCAGATCTGAACAAACAGAAACAATTTGATTTAAGTTCTTATGTATTGGATTCTTGTTAATGAAGTTATATTTTTTATATACATGTTATATTTTTGATGTAACAATTCTCATAACAATTCTTTGCATCTTAGTTACGAAACTCCAAGATCTAGGCATTTTTTATGTAACACTATGTAACTGGGTGTTAGAAATGTAACAATCGAAGAAAAAATGCATGTTACATTTTTTTGTAACAATCAAAACAAAAATGTCTGTTACATTTTTTTGTGTTACATAAAAAATGTAACAATCAAAACAAAACTGCCTGTTACATTTTTTGTGTTACAGAAATAATGCTGGTATAATGATGTAAGTGACAATGAAGATGCGGATCAAGATTCTTGAAAACATTGGATAAAAATTACTTTATTGCTTGTAATTATTTACATATATAGTTCAAGTTTTTATTATGTATATAAAATAAATGCAGTAGGTTTTAAATTTTGAATTAAGTGTTATATTTCTAGATGATTTGAATTTTGTAAATTACCGACGACTCAATTGTTGATCAAATATGAGGTTCATCAATGAAAAAACATCGTAACATACAAGTTGTAACATTTTGACGAGAATTATAAGTCATAACATACAAGTTATTTATGTGACATACCAATAATCTGGTCTTAGCAGTGTAATAATTATATGTAACGTTTTGTGTAGCGTTTTATGTAACACTAGGTAACCGGGTGTTAAAAATGTAACAGTCGAATCAAGAAAGTTTTTATGCGTAACATTTTTATGAAACATTTTACATAACGTTTATGTGTATAACATTTTATTTAACGTTTATGTTGTTACATATATATTTGAAAACGAAAACAAAAGGGGTAGATACTAGAGAGAGAGAGTAGGAAAGATGAATTATGGTGTAGGTTTGAAAACAACTATGAGAGGGAAAGAGATTGTTTTTCAGTTCCAGGGAAAGATGGATTTGGACTTTCTACCTTTTTTTGATATTATCTTACATTGGGAAATAACATATTTCAAGAACCATTTTTTTGTAAGCTGACAATTTCAAATCAGTCATATAATGTTGTAGATTTACTTTATAAGTTATAGGTAGTTTGACTTTATTTTGGCTCTATATATTTTTTTGTTTGTTCAAGTACCCAAAGCCACATATAATATTAATTATACCTTAAGATATTTGTAAGTTTCAATTTTTTATTCTGACAACTTTTTTTGTATTAATTAGTCATCATAATTACATTTTTTTCAAAAGAATCAAATTTTGTCCTCCATGCTGAAAATACCCTTGTCTGTACTTATTGTTATTATTTTAGTAAAAGTGTGATTACTTTTACTGCAAATGGATCACAGCCATTCATCTTGTTTAATCAATGGTTGTTATTGGGTTTTCAGGGTTTCTTCAACTCAAGTGGGTTTTCGATTTATCCTTACCCTATATATATATATATATGGGACCGCTAGAATGAGAACCACCACAAGTTATGAGAACCGCGAGAACCAAGTGCCACGGAGGGGCGTTGACCACGATTTTTTTTTACAACTAGATCCGTATATTTTAACAACATTCGTAAAAAAAAAAATTCAAACGGCGCGCCCGAGGGGGTAGTTTTTTACACCCAAAGTTTGGTGTTTTTATTATTTTTTTGTTTTTTCTTTTTTTTTTTACAAACTTTGGGTGTAAAAAACTACCCCCTCGGGCGCGCCGTTTGAAATTTTTTTTTACGAATGTTGTTAAAATATACGGATCTAGTTGTAAAAAAAAAAAATCGTGGTCAACGCCCCTCCGTGGCACTTGGTTCTCGCGGTTCTCATAACTCGTGGTGGTTCTCATTCTAGCGGCTCCCTATATATATAGGGAGCCGCTAGAATGAGAACCACCACGAGTTATGAGAACCACGAGAACCAAGTGCCACGGAGGGCCGTTGACCACGATTTTTTTTTACAACTAGATCCATATATTTTAAGACCGGGTGTAAAAAAAAATTTCAAACGGCGCGCCCGAGGGGGTAGTTTTTTACACCCAAAGTTTGTAAAAAAAAAAGAAAAAAGAAAAAAAAATTAAAAACACCAAACTTTGGGTGTAAAAAACTACCCCCTCGGGCGCGCCGTTTGAAATTTTTTTTTTACACCCGGTCTTAAAATATACGGATCTAGGTGTAAAAAAAATTTCGTGGTCAACGGCCCTCCGTGGCACTTGGTTCTCGTGGTTCTCATAACTCGTGGTGGTTCTCATTCTAGCGCTCCCCTATATATATATATATATATATATATATATATATATATAGGGAGCCGCTAGAATGAGAACCACCACGAATTGTAAGAACCACGAGAACCGCGCCCCGCGGGTGGCCGTTGACCACGAAATTTTTTTTACACCTAGATCCGTATATTTTAACACCGGGGGTAAAATTTGGGTTCAAACGGCGCGCCCGAGGGGGTAGTTTTTTACGCCCAAAGTTTGGGTTTTTTTAATTTTTCTTTTTTTTTTAACCAAACTTTGGGCGTAAAAAACTACCCCCTCGGGTGCGCCGTTTGAACCCAAAATTTACCCCCGGTGTTAAAATATACGGATCTAGGTGTAAAAAAAATTTCGTGGTCAACGGCCACCCGCGGGGCGCGGTTCTCGTGGTTCTTACAACTCGTGGTGGTTCTCATTCTAGCGGCCCCCTATATATATATATATATATATCACCCTTAGCGATGACATGTTGTCGCTAATGGCTAATCTAGCTTAAAAGTAAGGGAAGTCTATGGCGACGACATTTCATCGCTATAGGTCAACCTTTGGCGACAACATATTGTCGCCGCTATAGATGTAGTCGCTAAAGGCTGTTTTTCTTATTGTGCACTCTAATAACATGATTGCAATATAAACTAATAATAATAAACTAATCCAATAATTTCATGCATGATATAGACAAAATTTATTAGTAGTTAGGTAAGTGTTGATGTTGATGACTAGTAACACAGCATGTATATACACAACTAATATGAAATAATGGCACGTAAATTCATGTGTGTGAAATTTGCAACTCTTTTTTTGAAAATCCGCCGTGAAGATACAATTAAGTGGTGCATGATCATTTGTGTTTGTAAGCTCTCGTTATCAAAATGAGAAGATGTGCGTCATAGAATTATAAAATATGCAAGTCGTGAAATTTTGTACATATGCATCGCATTGTTTGAAACGTAAGACTAAACAATCAATGCATGCATGCATTTGTAAATGTATATTATGCAATTCCGTGAGTTTAATTTTAGGTTATAGGTTTTTGGGTGGTGGTGGGGTGGGGTGGGGTGGGGTGGGGGTGGGTGTTTAGGTTTTGGGTGGTGATGTAGTGAGTTTAATTTTAGGTTATTGGACACTTGTCACTCTATAAATCCTTCTTACACTTCTTACAATTAGGAGTCTTTGTAGAATAACTTGACCCACACTTTAATCGGTGATTTTCGTGACCATTTTATGTATATGAGAATTGCACAAAGTATATAATTGATATGTAGTCGATCTAGAAGTTGATGGATTCATTTTTGGATCAACTTGAGAAAGATAAACTAGAGAAAAGAGTGGCCAACTTTAAAAGGACATAACTAAGGCTATAAATCATCATGTGGCAAAGGCTATAGGCGGTTTGGCCTTAGTTGTCTGATCATCATTTATGGCCTCGATTTTGATGTCAAAGAATCTTTTCCCACTCTTAGAACATCCGTAGTGGAGGGTTTTTGTCGTTTTTTCCCTATAAACGACTAAACATGCCTTGGGATCCCCCGGAGGCGTTTTTTTTTATAAAAAGGGTAGGCGTCCTATTTTCAACGCCTGCAGTTGATTTTTTGGCCAATAAGACCGCTGCCAACGGTCAAAAGTAACAGATATATTACATATTTTTTTTATTTCACTTTTATATATATACTTATCTTACACCCCATTTTGTGCAAACCAAATAAAAAAACCTACACATACAACCTCAAACCACAAACCATTTCTATTAAAAATGGATTCCCTCACATCCTCATCATCCGTTGCAAATTTTTATTACAAAGAATTTTTAGCGGATGAGGGTGACTCAATCGATGAGGAGGTCGAGCAAGAGGCAGTTACGAGTGCGTGCGAACTCACGACGCGATATATGAAGCATTGTAGCTGGCCTCAATGTGAAATTTTACTAAGAGAACATATTGAACGAGAATGACGTTTGGCAAACAATCGGTTGATGAAAGATTACTTCGATGAAGCGTCTACTTCAACGCTACAAGTCCTTGCGTATGGAAATACGACCGACATTAACGACGAGTATTTGAAAAAGGCCGAGAAAACAACGCGAGATACCTTGGAGCATTTTTGTCACGGTACAATACTATATTATAAACATTACATACAATGATATGTTTTTTTAGTTAGCTTAAAGTTATATATGTTTGTTAAAGGTATCATAAATTTGTACGGTGCGCGTTATCTGAGAAAGCCCACATGGTACGACCTTCAACAAATTTACGAGGTCCATTCTAATCTCCATGGTTTACCGTGCATGGACCAAAAAAATGACAGATGTTATGTATGCTTGTATAATCATGCATAATATGATATTAGAAGACGAAGGAAAAGCAAAATGTCAAAACTATGTACTGGAAGCTGTTCAGTAATATCCTCAAGCAACAATGGAAGACATAGTAAAGAATGCACATGAAATGCGGTCAGAAGCCGCACGTACTTCGTTAACGGTTGATTTGGTTCAACAGGCACGGTCGGTTCGGTATTTTCCAAACATGGGTGACAAAGAAGTGGATAATGACGAAGATGACGGGAATAGCGAAAGCGAGGACGAAAATTAAGACGAGTAGTATTATGTGTTTGTGTTTTATTATTTATGTAATTTTTATTTAATTAATAAAATATTATTAGTTTTAATTTGAAAAACAAAATTGGGTAATGATTGGTTGTGACATTATATCACTACACCCATTTTAAGATAATGCCTCATAATGACCGCATGTTTACTGGACTACCACATAACGTAAAACGACCAAGGATGAGGCATTATATTTCCCTCCCACTACACATGGTGTTAGCAGTCTTTATCTTTTTTTCCTTTTTATATGTAAGACTCGTAAATGTTTGATTTGAATAATTTCCAAGTGTATCTAAGGTTGGAGGGTGTGGGGGTCGTCCCCGTCCCGTCTAGGTTCGTCGCCGCCCCGCCCCCCATTTCCCTCCATACCGGCTTCGTCCCAAACGTCTACACCCCGACGTTGAAGACGCTCCACTACAAGACAAAACCATACTCACGCACACATATATATATAGGGTGAGGTTCTAGAGTGAACACTGATGTATTTGCGAACCGAGTGAACAAATCTTGGCCATTGATTTACACACGTGGATGGCTAGGATTTCATCATCAAATCGTAAAATACACTAGTGTATTTCATCATCAAATGCTAGCCATTGATCTACACACATGTATGACCAGGATTAGTTCGCTCAGTTCGCAAACTACACTAGTGTTCACTCTTGAACCTAATCCTATATATATATATATATATATATATATATATGGGGGACCGCTAAAATGAAAACCACCTCTAGTTGTAAGAACCGTGAGAACTACACTGTACGGGGCGAGGTGGACCAAATTTTTTTTTCATAAATGATGATGCGTGTATTATAAACACATTTGTAAAAAAAATTCAAAAAAAATGTCGTGTGTGTAGTTTTGAGCACCACAAGTTTGCGTTTACGGGTACCGTAAATTTGGTTTAAAATTTACGGTACTCGTAAACACAAACAAAACTACACACACGACATTTTTTTTTTGAATTTTTTTTTACAAATGTGTTTATAATACACGCATCTACGTTTATGAAAAAAAAATTTGGTCCAACTCGCCCCGTACGGTGTAGTTCCCATGGTTCTTACAACTGGAGGTGATTTTCATTTTAGCGGATACATATATATATATAGTGTGAGGTTCATTGGGGAACACTAAAAAAATGGGGAACCGGGGAACACTCTTAAAAATTTAACTTAACATGTTAAAAAAAATTTTAAACATCTTTTTCGTCGCTTCTCCTTATATATACTTGTAGAAACATTTTTAATAAAAAAAATCAAAAACTAAAAATATTAAAAAAAGGCTAAAAATTGTTTTTTTAGAAAAAAATATTTTTTTACTCGACTAGATTCTCCTCCTTTTTATAAAGAAGAGCGCTGAAAATTTAAAAAAAAAATTATTTTTAACATGTTAAGTTAATTCTATAAGATATAACTGTTTTTTAAACATTTTTTTTATATTTTTAGTTTTCGATTTTTTTATCAAAAATGTTTCTACTTGTATTTATAAAAAAAAGCGCCGAAAAAAAAATTAGAAAAATATTTTTTTTAACATGTTAAGTATAATTTTTAAAAGTGTTCCCCCGTTCCCCACTTTTTTAGTGTTTCTCAATGAACCTTCCCCTATATATATATATATATATTAGGCCCATCCTCCATTTCCTTAGTTTCATCCCATTTGCCCCATCCTCACACCCATCCTACGTAACACTTACGTGACGGGTCATCCTCCAAGGATGATCCTCAACCATGCCGCATATCCTAAGAATTCATTTTCTTGATAAGCTAGTCATTTTATGTTTTCCATTTTTGTGAGACAAGCCATATTTAGACTCACCCTGCATTATGTAATGATATATTAATTTTCTTCCTTTGAGATAGTTATCTATGTTATTGCCTCGGCTTTTCACCAAAACTCGTATTATTTAATTTCAAATTACGAGCCCTGGTGAGTGTCGCAAATCGAAGGATTAAAGATGAAGTTTTAAATTATACTTGGTAAAACTAAGGATTATTGTATTTCATCACTTTTTACTGTTGGGTATTGTCCGCTGCCACTCCCAACTATCACTTTGACACCCATCACTCTCAACTCAACACTTTGTGTGTTGTGTCACTCCGGTTGAGTGGTTTTTGTCTCCCCTTTTGTCTATTAGGAGCAGATTCACCGGTAATCATTAGTAATTCACAAAGTGTTAGCCTAATATCACCAATAATACAAGTCAATCACTAAGAAATATTCACATGCAGAGTGAAACAACACACAAAGTATTAAGTTAGGAGTGGTGGGAGTTAAAGTGATAGTTGAGAGTGGCAGCAGCCAATACTCAATAATTGGGGGTGATAGAATCCAATAACCCTAAACTAAAACCTCAAATTATGGTAAAAGATGACTTGTAAATTAGCCTAAGTCATTTGAACTAAATCAATGTAAGACTATACCGAGCGGAGGGTATAAAGAGGGGGCGTGGTAAAAAAACATGGGGTGGGAGTGGCGTGAAAGTGAGGTTTTTATTAAAAAAAAATTAATAAACAAGAACCGATCAAAACCAACCCACACCGCCCCCTCTTTCCGTCCAGGCGTATCCGGCTCCCCATAGACGAAGTCGACGGGCCCAATTTCAAAATAATAGCCGTTGGTAAAGGCTAGATTTAATAAGAAAAATTACTTTTTCACTTTAAATATATATCACTTTCATCCAATTTTTATACCATTTCCTCAATATTTCTCCCATTCTCATCCACTTTTATAAAAAACACTCCCATTTTTATACAATTATGAATCCATTCAACCCGAACAACCCCAACCCGAACAATCCCAACCCGAACCAACCTAACTTTTTTTCGAGTCTCGCTTACACTCCGACTATGGATCCTTCGTGGGGGTCTCCACAATTTACGTTTTCGGGTTTCCAACAATCACCTAACGCCTTCTCCCAAAAATATAGTCACAAGAAAAACGTGTCGGTCGACTATGCTCGAGCGGAGGATTTTAGGATAATGAGGTTGGATCTCGACTCGGTTCCGGAGGATGAACGAGAGGTGTATCGGAGGATGAAGGAAGAAGTGAAGAAAAAATGGACGTCGTAGGTTTTTTTTTTAATTTTTAGGAAATGTAATTTTTTTTTCGGAAATGTATTTTTTTTTATTGTTAGGAAAAGTAATTTTTTTTATGTTATGAAATGATTTTATTTATGTTATATTTTTTAATTTTTATAAAGTTTTTATTAAGTTAATAAAAAAAAACTTAGAAAATTATAAAATATTTAGGTGGGGTTGCCCCATCCTCCACCCCCCTCAAAAGTGAAGGAGGCCCATCCTCCATGGGATGGTGATGTGGCGCCTATGTGGCGGCCCATTCTCATGGGGATGAGCCTCCACATACCCACTAGTCTAAGGAAGAGACCTGGTGCTCACGGTCTTCGGCCATAGGTGAGAGTTTTCCCCGGTTCAGATGCGATTGTATCTCGATGTGATGAATTTTGCAAGTAATCTATTTGTAAGATACGTTCACCGTTTTAAAAAAAAATAAAAAAACTTCACAAAGGATGACCTTCCAACATTCATGAACAAAGGCTAATCTATCAAGATGATGATTAGCGCATATGATTAGACGTTGCAGGTTAAAAGATGACCGTCACATGTTTATTGGTAAAAAATGATAAAACTTCAAAATAAATTATTCATGACCAGCTATGCGTTGAGTGATTTGTATGGCCTCACTGATTATTCCCACAGCAAACGAAAAGGTACCTAAGACCATCCGGTATGGTTCCAAATGGACCATTCGCCACGTCATCGCCACGTGGGATAGGCCTAAAGGGGAAGGACCGAGGGGGTGGGGATGAACCAATTTATATATATATATGTATGTATGTAGAGGTGTGTGTGGGTGAGAGGGTCGTCGCCAGCTTCGGAATTTGGACGGAGGAGACGGAGCAGGGGACGGCGCCGGAGCAGGGGGTGGGGCGACGGGGCGGTGAGCAAGGACGGGCGGGGGGGACGAGCCCCATACCCATCGGCCTAACTTTTACCATTAGTATAAGAATAAGTATAGAATTTGGTCCCCTTACAAGATACAATCACAATCACAATCAAAATTCAAATACAACATCTATATATGTGATTTACACAAATTTTAATATTGCTAAATCTAGAGAGTTATCTTGGATTATCCGAAAGTTGAGTTCTTGTAAACCGATGCATGTATAAGGTCATAATACAATTGTGTCATCAACATAAGAGGCGGGAGGGGCCGGCCGACCCCCCGAACTTTTCGCTCAGTAGTAGATAGTGTGTAGTTTTCATATAGAAATTTTTTGGTATATACGTTTTCGACCCTCTGGTTCTATAGAAATTTTTTGGTATATACGTTTTTGACCCTTCCATCGGAAATCTCAAGCTTTGCCACTGATCAACATGATCCAAGTTATGAGGAAAGATTACAACTACCTCGAACGGACTTCAAACAAATATCAATGTTGAAGCATTGGGAATAAAAATTGATAAACTGATGGATTCCTCGAAGTGGAAAACATCAAACACAAGAGCTTGTCACTTACCCGTAATACATAATCTAATGCTTCACCATGTGAATGTTGAATCAATATTATTAAACAATGATTTTTATTATCATGTTTATATTAAACAACCATAAGGATTTAGTATGCTTAGACATAAGCATAAGATCTCAAACTTTTTTATCTCAAATTTTTTTAAGACACCACATGGGCTAAACCAAGCGCCCAAAGAATTGCGTCAAAAATTTAACAAGTCTAGTACATGATTAATCATTTATATAACAATGTGATATTTGGTATAAGTCAATATAAAGTTGATAAATAAAAGAAGTTTTGTCATCCAACTTCTCTATGAAGGATATGGGGATGGTGATTACACACTCTATGTTGAAAAGGTACTTGAGAGGTTCAGTTGAGAAAATTATTCTTCAGTGATTACTCTTAAGGAATCGAATAAAACCTATTTGACAAAATGAGATAATATTACAACTTGTGTAATCAAAACCTGTTTGATCCTTGTTATATACCTTAACTGTCACACCCAACCGATGGCAGAAACATCGGAGTGAGACAAAAACGAGATTGAAAGAGACTTCATAACACTATTTTGCGCCAAGTATTTAATAAATAATATTTCAGTTCACTTCTAAATCAAATACATTGTTTGGAAACAAAATACAACAACATAAGCAAAGAAACAATTACAACATAAGTTCGAAATTAAAAATGGGTTTCTAGTTCATCCTACTAGATTCCGTTCGTCATCATCGTCATCAAATTCCTGCAACACGTATTAAAGTATAGTTCAACACAAAAGTATTGGTGAGTAAACAAGTTTGATTACTAGCATATGTATAAGAGTTTAAACGAATCCACATGGCATAACTGTTAACTTAAAACTATCATATAAAGCATGCAACTATACATTTCAACCCAAAGATTCCCGCTAGCATAATCTAATCATAGCAATGAATAGACCGTTTTGTTTACTTAACACGACCTCAAGAATACGGGCGGTGCGTTAATCCTATAACGCTATACATGTTAAGGGAGGCTCATACGAAGTTAATGACAAGTATAAAGCAACAAGTATCATGTATGAGTTCAAGTATATCGTATCAAGCATGTATATTGGATTGGTTGTTTGTAAGCATGTTTATAAGTGTATGTGTGCGTTTTTGATAAGTAACACGTATTGCACCCAAAAGTGTTAAAATAAAAAGGGGACATGTATACTCACGGTTTTGGAAAACTTTCCGAGTTAAACCGCAAATTTGATAGTTGTTGGAGATGGAACACCGAAGTTAACCTACAAAGGGGAAACGGAGGTTTGTGAGTATTCGGATTTGGTGAAAGATTCGGATTTGGAATTTAAGTATATAAAAAGTATGTACACGAAGATATATCTTGTCTTAAACACTCGTTTTGACACTAAGATTTTTATGTGATTTCATGGGTCCTAACTGTGAATTCGCTCCGAGGATCGATTCCTTGACCGATGAATGCGTATGAACACGTATCTTGTGCGGAATCCAAGTACGTATGTTGATTGTACACAAAGATGTAATTATAAGTTGTTTTCTATTACTTCTTTGACAGTTTACAACCACGAAAACAAATGAGCAGAGCTTCGCGTCTAAGTCTACAAAGTTTTTAAATGACAAGACCCAACACACATATATATAGGCAGTGCTCATCCGGACTAACAAACTAGCGGATGGCCTCCATCCGGACGGATGGGCATCCTAAACCTAAGATGAAGTTACGGATGGACAGATGGCGCATTCATCCGAATGGACTGTAACCTTTATCATCTTGTTGTTTAACTCAGTTTAGCACCGGTCTTGTTTCATCTTATTAAGCTATGAAATGCGATTGACGGAAGTGATAGACATACTATACTCACAGACTCCCCCTTGGAAATTACTGCAGTCAATCTCGTAGCTTTCTATCTCTCTCTGAGTCTTCAAGAAGTATTGACATTTTCAGCAACACAGACTCTCCCTTTTTCTCTAACAGACCCCCGTGGATCTGCTTACAGCTTCAACTGCTGCCCCTTTCGGTTAACTCTATCTTCAGGCTCCCCCTTTCTTTAAGCTTCTGTGCTTTTAAGGATCGACACCTGATTCTTCGATTACAAGCTCCCCCTTTCTTTGAGCTCGTCTTCAGACTCCCCATTAGCCTCAGCTATCAGGATCATAATCTGGTTCTATCATCTGAAAAATACAAATTTAACAGTGAAAGCTTTTTGGTTTTCCAGAATTGATATACTTGCTCTAAACATAAATGTAACAATATGTAATTACCCAGGATTTCCTGAATCTTCTCCCCCTATCAAATAACTCTATATTTGACATTTTAAGCATCGAAAACCTCACAGATAATCATCCAAGTCCAAATTAATGACCTTGGAGATTTCACAAACTGTGTTTGAAATATTTCATTAAAAACTTCAAGTTTCAAATTAATGAACTTGTTACATACTTAGATTTTGAAATTCGGCTTTCAGACACCGGTTGTCGAAAATAAAGTAGAAACAAAATCTTTTTGAATTTTTCTGTAACATAAAGTAGTAAAGAAATATTCACAAACATGTTTTTGTTGAGTTCGTGTCAGAGGATCATATCAGGTTATAACAAATCACTAGCACCGTTGAGCTATAAACACTTTAAGTTCTAAATGATTCACTTAGACTGTCAGTATACTGATCCACTTAAATTCTCACACAAAGTTCAACTGATTCGAGATACGAGATTGATGTCTTAAGCACTTAACTTATTTAGTCTTGCAGGTGAATATACTATATTGATATCTGTACTCTGGGTTAGTGCGAGACCTTGAGAGCTCAGGTATGAACTATAGTTCAGTCAAAGAGATGAAGGCTCGACTTTGAGGTGTGTCCCACTTTGGGATCTTCTTTACAACTGCACTTGATTTATATCTTTCGATATTTTCTCAATTTTTATGCAGAGGGAAAGCTTTTTAAAACGCGCAAAGTATTATACGAAGTCTAGGCTATTGCTGACGCAAAATCTGAAGACCAGGAATAATACCCCAGATATCAAACAGTATAAAGATCTAGTATCTCAGAATCAGGCAACCTCTTAATTGAGATTTCGGAGGTTATCCATATATCCGAGAGATGTTCCCCACGAGATAAGAAAGTTATTGATATTTAGGTTTATATCTCAAAATCAATCTACTAAATGTGTAAAAACCTACTGGCATATCATCAGTGAGACCGTTTATCACATTTTAACATTCCAATTCTTTAGCATGCTGTGATTGTCTACTGATGTACTATCATTTCCTCTTTTTACACAACAACTCATTTTAAATTTTCTATTGTTTTTGGCTTTTTCAAATTTTCAAATGTTTTTGTATTTTTAAAATTCTTACCCCCCCCCCCCCCCCGCCTAAAATTCAAAACATTTGAAGAAAATTTGACAACCCAATGCAGATCGCTTCATCTCGCCATCCATTTTCTGCTTCACATGCTCTGTTTTACAAAAAGTACCCCCGTGATTTACAACACATTGATTTTTAACAATGTTAAAAACATTTTCAATCACTTGTGAATTAATCATGTTTGTTCAACCGTGAGGGTTTCGGCGTATTCAATCAACATATTTTTTAAAATTTTTGATTTTTGACAAATTTAAAAACAAACATATTTTTTTTTTCATTTTTCAATTTTTGACAAATAAAAACATATTTTTGGATTTTAAATTTTCCTATTTTTATGGTTGTTGATTTATGGTTTATTTATATACAAAAACAAACTCCCTATTTTCAACTGCAGGGATCTGCCACCTCCCGTGCCAGGCCGCTCCGTTCTTCATCTTGACAATCAACCATCATCTGGAGCACCTGCACATTCAACCAACTCAATTACTTGAACAAAGCAACCCAAGCCTGCTTTGACTCAGGTAGCTTAATATGTATTTTTCTAGGTAAAAATGGATAATTTTTGTCATTTTTTTCAAAAAAAATTTCTTTACTGTTGTCACTCACAGAAGTCTTTTGTTGCTTGACCACCCAGGTTTGCCCTTTTGAAACATTTTGTTGATAAAATCTTTCATTTTGAGGATTTTGTTTTGTCAAATCAATTTTAGGTTTCCAAAATTGGTTTGGTTTTGTCATATCAACCATTGTTTTACAACTTTGTGTTGTCCTAAATCTAGGTGTCACAGGTTTCCAATTTTGTTGTGATTCGGCCTTTGATATTTTCGGCTTCCAAGTTTATTTGATTCAAATTTGGTTGACGTTTGATTCACAACATCAGACTTCTTTTTCTCAACACCAACAGGTTTAAGATTTGGACACTTGCGACCAATATGTCCAATTTGATCACACTTAAAGCATGTTCTCTTTGAAACATCTTTAACCTGTTGTTGTTGTTTCTTTTGAGCATAGCACTCTTCATTAGATTGTCGTCTAAATTGGTGTTCTTTCTCTTCTTCTGAACTTGTTCCGTGAACAAAGTTCATCTTTTTCTTGTAATTTTGCTTTTCAGCCCTTTTCTTTTGATATTGTTTCTTTTAATAACCCAACCCAGCCTTCATGTTTTTCTTTTTGTAACCAGGTTTGTTATAAAAAGTTTTCTTGCTATTGCCAACAAATTTTTCAATTTCAGACTTCTCGATTTCTACCAATTTAAAAACTTTGTCAATCTTTTCCGAAATCACATTCAGAATCAGAACTTCATTATTTGAGAATAATTTGACCGATCCAATCATGGTATATGCCAATCCTATCGGATCATCATTTGCATCTTTCTCAGATTTTGAATTTTTAAGATAACTTTCATGAAAACTTCCCTCATTTTCATCCTGCGACTCGGACTTATCTGTTTTGGTAGATTCCTCTTTCAAAACACTTTCAACGACCTTACCTACCACCTCTGAATCACAAGTATCATCAGATTTGGAATAGGTTATGTCAATATTTTCTGGTAATTGATCAACCATGTTGAAAGATTTTTCCACCTTCTCATTATAATAGAAGGTGAACTTTTTCTCAAACGGTGGTGGAACCTGATGATATTCTAAACCAATTGTGACAACTGGCACCAAACCGGTAATTTTCGTACTATCTATTTATTATTTATTATCTTCAATTATGTGCTTAAACGTCAACATTATGTGATTACTTGCTTTACATATGATTTCATGCATGTTTTATACCTCAAATATTTCATTGTGCATTACATTCAGCGTTGCGTCAGAAAGACTAGTAAACTCACCGGTAAGACACACTGTGTCAGCACTTCCGCAGAAAGCAGCCAGACAATACATTTAGGGCCTAGGAGTAGGTCCAACATCAAAAACACATTAAAACCCAAATGTGGATACAAGGGTTAACATATACACTTTCCGGAAACTAAACTATGCACTAAAAGACACCCAAAACTCACTTTAAATGCTGAATTCTGCAGAATTCAGCAGAAAATCAGCTAAAAACAGCATTTTAACACCAAAATATTATGCAGAATTGATGTTTTAGTGTCCAGAATAACTTACAAAGTGTCGGGAATTAAAACTGTCACAAAAGGTGCTTCATACCTAGTGAAATTGAACAATTTAGCACTTTAACGAACCGTTAACGAAACGAACAACCGGACACTACCCAAAACATAAAAAGTTAACTTGAAGCATTGTTTTTATGATATTAAGCTAGTATTGGTGATAGAACACCTTAAAAATAAAAAAAAAACACCTAAACACACTTAAACTAACCTAAACCTTCTAGTTTACATTATAAACCTCAAACTTTCAAACTTTGACACAATACCCCCCCCCCCATTCGAAAACCGGCCCCAAGGGACCCCACTTCTCTTTTGAATAAAATATTTCATCATGTTCCCTTGATATTGAGCACATAGTCTAGAGGTTAAAGTTTATGTGGAGGATAAAGGGACTAGATCATGAAGACTTCATTTCACTTATCATTCTCATCTTTCAAACACACTTCTTCTTCTCTCCCTTTCCCTTGCTCTCGGCCGACCACACACACCCACACGTCCACATTTTTCACTCACTTTCCAAGCATTCCAAGGCTACTACAAGGTGTAAGAAGGTCACCAAAGAAGGTGTGAAGTGCAAGGAGTTGAGGGACCTCTTTGTGGAGCTATTAACCTCACATAATCATCATTCTTCATCTTTATCCTTCTTGTGCCACTACCCTAGCCACTAGAGCTAGTTGTAAGCCTCCTAATCACTATTTTAGTTCATGTTTATGTTATTTACAAGTCACACCATCTAAGTAACTAAACTTTAAAGGATGAATATGAGAAGATCTAACATAATCATGAAGAAAACAAGTAATTTTAGTGATTTTTGGTGTATGTGATGAAGTGGATTTTGTTGAATCTTATGTGTGTTTAGATCTAGTATGTTAAGCTTGTTAGAAGCTTAGATCTAACAAGTTTAAGCATGGATCTTGAAAGATCCATGGTTAAACTTGAAGATGAACTTGTGAAACACTTATGTGAACTTGAAAGATGAATTTTGAAGCATGAACTTGTAATCTTGAAGAAACAAAGTGTATGTAAAACTAACTTTTGAAACTAAATTCCATGAAAAGTTTGTTAGAGATTCATCAAGAAGCTTGTTTATGAAAGATTTAAAGATGTTAAGCATGGATCTTGGAAGATCCATGACGAAACAAGGTTTTAAACATAAAGACCTTTCTAATGAACATAAAAATGGTTTTGAACATGATTTTCAAGACTTTGAAACCATAAAACTCATGGATGGATTGATTAGTAAATTAAAGTTTCCTAAAAAGTTTGTTTAAAATTTACAAGAATACTTGATTTTGAAAGATCATGGCATGTAAAGTGTAGTTCTAAAAGACTACACATTTTTAACGAAAATCAAGTTCACCATAATGTTTCACATGAAGAAATTAGTGTATGTTATTGGTGAAAATTGTTGGAAATTGTTTTTGGTGTTGAAAAGAAAATAAACACATGTTTTGAAAACATGGGAAACCTCCATTTTTAGAGGAAACTATGTCAAAATTTTTATAAAATTTTGACACTTAGAAAAATATAAGTTTTGGTGAAACTCATTCCTCAAAAATTCACCCAAAAATATTTACCAAGGTTTCCTAATTTTTGTATGAAAATTCAAGTAAGAAATGATGATTTCTTCAAGTTAAAAATTATATTAAGTATGTATATTTTTAGGAAAAGTATATATATTTAGTGATCACCAAAATTGTGCTAGGTGTATATTATGTGTATTATATATAGTAGTGTACTAGGAACTTGAAAATACACTAAATACTCCCAAGGAGTATAAATACCAAAATACGCATACGCATACAAATACATGGGGATACCTAAGTATACAAGTATACAAAAATCCTCACAAGGGGAGTATTTGGACAAATACAAAAAAAATATATTTATATAAATATATTTCTCAAATATATGGACTTTGGACAACTTTTGGACATAATTATATATATCTGGACAAATATATAACCATTACCAAGTAATGGAAATTATACAAAAATCGGGTGAATAACAAAAATAAATATATATTTATAAAGCATGACAAAATATATATATTCCACAAAAGACTTAAAAATACATTATTTTTAAGAAATATAATTCCAGAAAGTAATAAAAATCAAATTATTGATATTTGGGCATGATGTGTGTGAGTGTTATTAGTTTTTAATGTATTTATTAAGCCCTTTTTAACACTTTTTAGCCAAGTTTTAAATTTATAAAACACGATATTTACTAACACTAAACACACATATGGGCAAGTGCACCCATCCTGAGCGTAGTATAGTGTTGGCAAGATACCGAGGTCGTCCAAGGACACAAGAGCTTTTAGTACCGGTTTATCCTCAACGTCTAATCATATCAAAAGTTTAGAAAAAGGTTTTAAACTAAGAAAATAAAAACTAACTAAAATGCTGAAAATAAAAATAAAAGAAAAACAGATAGACAAGATGAATCACTTGGCTCCGACTCGTGTTTAGTGTAACCTTTGATTATTTCCGCACTTTTGCACTATTTAAGAGATTATCTTAGTTATTGTAGTAGACCCCTCTTTTGGAGGTGACGTTACCCTCAACCCAGTAGTTTGAGTCAGCAAGGATACAATCCTAAAGGGTCAGATTATTGAAAGATAATTAATTAAGTTATTATTGCAAATTATGGTAGGCCCCTCTTTTGAAGGTGACGTTACCCTCGACTAAGTAGTCTGAGTCAGAAAGGATACAGTCCTAAGTAGCAGGGTTATAGTATTAATAGTAGTTTAACTTATGAGGGGATCAAAGAGTTTGGACCCCCGCCATCCAATACCGTTAAGTATTGAAGGAGGTCCTACTAAATTTGACCCAGGTCCCTTGCAGGATCTCTAAACGCTGAACAACGGCAAGACTCTTACCAAACCGTTCCCTTAACCCCCGACCAGGTAGCCAACATACCTCCATATAGACCGTGGAGATATGAATGGTGAAAATCTTTTATTTTATATAGACAGTAAAATAATGCCAAGACACCACGGACAAACGATAAGGAAGAATCACCTTCAACATAAGAAACTAGTTATTAAAGTCATTAATACATAACCAATTAAAAAGTGCGAAAAGATTAAAAATAAAAAGTATTACACTAGACACTTTGTCTTCACCAAGTGATGTAAGAGACTTAGGCAAACATGGCCTTGATTGTCAAGAACTCTTACGATCAATCTTGGATCCCGAGACGACTCACACACTCTATGATGAACAATGGATGATGGTGGTGGATGATGGTGTTATGGTGGTGGTGGGTGGTGGGTGAAGTGTGAGAGAGGTGGTGTGCCAAGGGATGGTTTGAGCTTGAGCCAAGCACTCCTATTTATAGGCTGAACAGAAGCTCGGGCACGGCCCCGTGTCCACATCCTTCTCTTTCTTCATTAATTGCTCTTGTCTTTATTAGTTGACCACGCCCCCGTGTCCGCTGAGCACGACCCCGTGTGCAGAAGCATATCTGTACTATGAAGATTTGCCTGGATTCTGCGAATCTTATAGTTGACCACGGCCCCGTGCCCGCTGAGCACGGCCCCGTGGTGGGCAATAGAAGCTTCTACCACTTTTTCTTTTCTGCTGACACTTGGGCACGCCCCCGTGCTGGCTGAGCACAGGGCGTGTTCAGTCTTCTGTCTTCTTGTTTTGCTTGGGAAGATGCTGTCGTGGGGTCGGGCATGTCACGTTTGTTCCTTTTCTTGTATTTATGTTAGATTTTGCTGTCTTTTTGCTTCTTTTGTTAATTTGAGCTCATTTAATCCTGAAAATACAAAAGGAAGACAAAAGCACACTTTTTCCAACATTAGTACTAAAAAGGGTTAGTTTTATGCCACAAATGATGTAATTTATATGTTGCATTTTGCACACATCAAATACCCCCACACTTGAATCTTTGCTTGTCCTCAAGCAAAACTCTTTATAATGTGGCTTTACACTCCCAAATGGAATGGGTAGAAGAGAAGGTTTTTGGGCTTGTCATAGAGTGTCGGGATTTCCAAGATTCTTTATTTAGTTTTATTTTTATTTATTTACAATCCTATTCGTCATGATTTATTTAAAACTTTTCATAAGATAAGTTACTTATTAGGGCATAACATGCCTCTTTAAAATTCTTTTTATATACAAGTTCACATACCTCACGGGGGATCACTCAACACTCGGCCGAAGATGTATTTTAGTGAATCACTCGAGAGCGGCATGGAACATACTCCTACCATAGGCTTGCCAAGCAATCAATCCTCCTCCTTTTTAACTTTATACCTTTGTAAATATCAAGATGACTTTTGGGTGAAGGGTTAGGCTTGGGTAAAAGGTAGGTGGTTGGGTTAGTGGTTAGTAGAAAAAGGCGAAAAAGCGTAAAAAGCATCGGTTTTCGTAAGACTTTCTATTTTTCAACTTTTTATTTTGATGAAGCCATAATTCCAAACAAAGTTATTTTCTTTTGCTTGATCATCAACACAATTTTTTTTTTCAAGTCATATGAAGAACCGAGCTAGTTACTAAAACAAAGGGTTAAAAATGAAAAAGGTTTTGGTGGGTGAAAGGGTGTTTGGTTTGGGTTATGAAATGAAAAGGTTTAGGCTCAAAGGGGCTAACTAGGGGGATTTTGGGTAGGTGGTAAAAAAAAAAAAAGAAAAATAATGGTGTAGAAATAAAAAGGGTTAGTCCTAATACCTCCATCATTTACTTACTCGGGTTTAAGTTGGTAAGGACAGGGAATGTATCGTCATGGCAAGTTCTAGAGTCATAAGAACCAAGCGACTATCCACACAAGAAACAAAAAATGAGCATTTAATTTAAAGATATATATTTGTATGCTCAATAAAGGCTCAAAACTCACTTTTGTGGGAATGGGTTTTTATGTGATCAAGTATATATAATCAAATTTTAACTAAGTTTGTCATGCCTTTTCATAATTTTCTTATGTTGGTTCTTTTTATCACGACGCTATCGGTTGTAAATTTTAAAAGTATAACCTTTTTTAGAACTTTGAAATTCCCAATTTAAACCTAGACAAGTAAAAAAAAAATGAAAATTTTCGAAAAAATTTGGGGTGATTAGCGGTTCCAATAGAGTTTTGTGTAAGGCTTGTATTTAGGACTTGCAAGATTCAAGGTTTTAGCATCCCCCCACACTTAAATTACACATTGTCCTCAATGTGTCCCAAAAATAAGTTTTTAGGTTGATTGAATGTGTAAAAAGGGTGAAAAAGCAAAAATTTTGTGTTACTGGGCACTGAATACGGCCCCGTGTTGTCCGGGCACGGCCCCGTGTTCAAGTGCCAGTAACAAAATTAAATCAGGAGAAACAGAAGCCTGGACATGGGGGCGTGTTGAGTGAACACGGCCCGTGTCCAGTTACCTGAACTGGGTCTTTTCTGTAGACTGTGCAGCACGGGGCCGTGTTGGGCGGACACGGCCCGTGCCGAGCTTACTGTAAACGAAGAAAATTGCCGGATGGCTCTGTTTTCCTGCATGGGGTGCTGGTTCAAGTTTCCCTTATTTCCTTTGCCATCTCAAGTGTGTTTTATTCCTGAAAATTAAAACTCAACTAGAAAACATAAAAAAAAACTAATCTAAATTAAACTAAGGATAGTTCCGCGGAATACCTCCGTGGTGCGCCACGTTTATAAGGGTCCTTGGCTAGACCCAAAGCCTAGTCATATGTTACCCAAGTGGGATGTTTTGCATCCCATGCTACACCGTCGGAGAGCGTCATCCAAGCTTGAGTCTATGACCTTCTTGTAGTTGACCGGGTCTTCGTCCTCTACTCTCTTTCCACATTCAAACTTCACTTCCTTGTCCCCAAACTTCAATGTTAGTGTTCCGTCATTCATATCCACCACTGCTTAGGCGGTGGCTAGGAATGGCCTCCCGAGGATGAGTGGGACATTGGTGTCTTCCTCCATGTGTAGGATGACAAAATCGGTTGGGAAAACGAAATTGTCAACTTTGACCAATAGATTTTCAGCGACACCTTGTGGAAATTTGACGGATCTGTCGGCGAGTTGTATGCTCATCTTTGTAGGGCTCGTTGTTCCTAGGCCGAGTCGTTTGAACATCGATGTGGGCATGAGGTTAATGCTAGCCCCAAGATCGGCTAATGCATTACGAACGGGGGATTCCCCAATCGAGCAAGGAATCGTGAAGCTTCCGGGATCAATTTTCTTTTGTGGGAGTTTGTTGAGTACTAAGGCGGAGCATTCTTCGCCTAAGTTAACTAATTGCAATGATTCAATTTTCCTTTTATGAGTGAGGAAGTCCCTCATAAATTTTGCATATTTAGGCATTTGGGTAAGGACCTCAATAAAAGGAATATTAACATGCAATTGTTTTAGTAAATTTTCGAACTTTGCGAATTGCTCATCGGTCTTTTGACGATTTAACCTACCGGGGTATGGAATCGGAGGAGTCTTGGTGGGCTCTTGACTCGGTAAAGAAGCCTTTTCTGGTTGGGGTGCGAGTGGAGTCGTGGTTTGGCTGGACTGGCTTCTTTCATCTGGCGGTAATGGAGCCTCCTCGGGACCCACGGTTCGATTTCTTAATGTGATGAGATGTACTTGTGCTTTTGGGTTGGTTTCGGTATTGCTAGGTAACGCGCCTTGTGGTCTCTCGGAGAAATTTTGAGCTACTTGATTTAATTGTTTTTCAATGTTTTGAATGCTAGCTTGTTGATTTCTAAAATTCGATTCCAATTGCTGAAATCGATCTGAGTTTTTCTTTTCGGTGTCGGAGATGAGGCGAGATACAGTATCTTCAAGCCTTTCTCGTCCACCTTGTTGTTGAGAAAAGTTTTGTGGTTGTTGAAAGTTAGTTCGTTGGTTTTGTTAGTTACTACTATTGCCGGGATCTCTCCAACCAAGGTTTGGGTGGTTACGCCATCCTTGGTTGTAGGTACCCGTTGGAGGACCCGACGGCCTAGGTCTGTTATCAATGTAGTTTACCGTTTCCGTTTGTTCATCTAATTCTTTCATACAACTCCAATTTTCATGTGGCCCACCACACCCTTCACAAGCCATAACCGAAACCGCTTTTATCATTTCTAATTTTTTATTTTTGAAGAAAGGCCTTCGATTTGGGCTTGTAAAGAAGTGCTTTCATCAACCTTATGGGCGCCCGGGGCAATAGATTTATTGCCTCGGGGAGTGTGCCATTGAAAATAGGTTTGAGCAATTTCCTCAATTTGATTATATATTCATTTGGGCGACGATTACCTAAAAGTCCCCCGGAGCTAGAATCAAGTGTTTGTCTTGTGTGTGGCAACAACCCATTGTAGAAAGTGGATACTTGTTGCCATACCGCAAGACCGTGATGAGGACACTTTTTTAGTAGCTCCTTGAACCTTTCCCAAGTTTCATATAAGGATTCCCCATCCTCTTGTGAATATGTATTAATTTCAGTCATTAGTTTAGCCGTTTTAGCAGGAGGGAAATACTTATATAGAAACTTTTGGGCTAGCTCATCCCAGGTGTTTACCAAGCCAACTGGGAGGGTGTTAAGCCAAGCGTTAGCTCGGTCTTTTAGTGAAAATGGAAACATCCGAAGGCGAATGGCGTCGTTTTATGCTCCATTGATCCGAAAGGTATCACATATTTCTAAGAAATTAGTAATATGTAGATGGGGATCCTCGTCCGCAAGCCCATGGAAGGTTGCAGAGTTTTGAAGCATTTGTATCAAATGCGGCCGAAGTTCGAAGTTATTGGCCTCGACATTTGGTGCATTGATAGCGGCGCCGAGATTACCTACAGTGGGTCGTAGGTAATCCATGATGGTACGTTGATCCGCCATTGGAAGTGGGTCCCTCGAAACTTTCTCTTGGTTTTTTAGCTTTAAGTCTTTTTCTTTGAAAGCATTCGGGTTCTTCTAGAGGTTCTTTTATGTCTCTACTAGAACTGGAGCTCATGCACTATGTAGGAAGTTCAAATGTGGCGCCTGGGTTCCAAGTCCTGCAACAAAAACAGAGAAGAACATTGGTCAGAAGGTTTATCACGGCCCCGTGTTCAGCGAACACGGCCCGTGGTCGGAGGTACAGTGATTGTTTTCCTGATCCCTGTTACTGGGAGTTGGGCACGGCCCCTTGTTGCACTGACACGGCCCCATGTTTAGCTCTCTGTAACTCAGAAATTAAAAACTGCCAGTAACAAGGCTGGACACGGCCCGTGTCCGACCAGGCACGGCCCGTGCTTAGCTCTGCAGAAGCTGAAAAACTAAGAAAAATCCTAAAAAATGAAAAATAAGAAAACGATTAGGCCGCTGATTCCTAACTTTCTTAAAATCCTTGTGTCCCCGGCAACGGCGCCAAAAACTTGATGTGCGTGAGTGTTATTAGTTTTTAATGTATTTATTAAGCCCCTTTTAACATTTTTTAGCCAAGTTTTAAATTTATAAAACACGATATTTACTAACACTAAAAACACATATGGGCAAGTGCACCCATCGTGAGCGTAGTATAGTGTTGGCAAGATACCGAGGTCGTCCAAGGACACAAGAGCTTTTAGTACCGGTTTATCCTCAACGTCTAATCAAATCAAAAGTTTAGAAAAAGGTTTTAAACTACTAAAATAAAAACTAACTAAAATCCTGAAAATAAAAATAAAAGAAAAACAGATAGACAAGATGAATCACTTGGCTCCGACTCGTGTTTAGTGTAACCTTTGATTATTTCCGCACTTTTGCACTATTTAAGAGATTATCTTAGTTATTGTAGTAGGCCCCTCTTTTGGAGGTGACGTTACCCTCAACCCAGTAGTTTGAGTCAGCAAGGATACAATCCTAAAGGGTCAGATTATTGAAAGATAATTAATTAAGTTATTAATGCAAATTATGGTAGGCCCCTCTTTTGAAGGTGACGTTACCCTCGACTAAGTAGTCTGAGTCAGCAAGGATACAGTCCTAAGTAGCCGGGTTATAGTATTAATATTAGTTTAACTTATGAGGGGATCAAAGAGTTTGGACCCCCGCCATCCAATAACGTTAAGTATTGAAGGAGGTCCTACTAAATTTGACCCAGGTCCCTTGCAGGATCTCTAAACGCTGAACAACGGCAAGACTCTTACCAAACCGTTCCCTTAACCCCCGACCAGGTAGCCAACATACCTCCATATAGACCGTGGAGATATGAATGGTGAAAATCTTTTATTTTATATAGACAGTAAAATAATGCCAAGACACCATGGACAAACGATAAGGAAGAATCACCTTCAACATAAGAAACTAGTTATTAAAGTCATTAATACGTAACCAATTAAAAAGTGCGAAAAGATTAAAAATAAAAAGTATTACACTAGACACTTTGTCTTCACCAAGCGATGTAAGAGACTTAGGCAAACATGGCCTTGATTGTCAAGAACTCTTACGATCAATCTTGGATCCCGAGACGACTCACTCACTCTATGATGGACAATGGATGATGGTGGTGGATGATGGTGTTATGGTGGTGGTGGGTGAAGTGTGAGAGAGCTGGTGTGCCAAGGGATGGTTTGAGCTTGAGCCAAGCACTCCTATTTATAGGCTGAACAGAAGCTCGGGCACGGCCCCGTGTCCAGTGGGCACGGCCCCGTGTCCACATCCTTCTCTTTCTTCATTAATTGCTCTTGTCTTTATTAGTTGACCACGCCCCCGTGTCCGCTGAGCACGACCGTATGTGCAGAAGCATATCTGTACTATGAAGATTTGCCTGGATTCTGCGAATCTTATAGTTGATCACGGCCCCGTGGTGGGCAATAGAAGCTTCTACCACTTTGTCTTTTCTGCTGACACTTGGGCACGCCCCCGTGCTGGTTGAGCACAGGGCGTGTTCAGTCTTCTGTCTTCTTGTTTTGCTTGGGAAGATGCTGTCGTGGGGTCGGGCTTGTCACGTTTGTTCCTTTTCTTGTATTTATGTTAGATTTTGCTGTATTTTTGCTTCTTTTGTTAATTTGAGCTCATTTAATCCTGAAAATACAAAAGGAAGACAAAAGCACACTTTTTCTAACATTAGTACTAAAAAAGGGTTAGTTTTATGCCACAATTGATGTAATTTATATGTTGCATTTTGCACACATCAGGGCAAATAATGTAAAGATACACAAGTATTTACATAAAAATACAAGTATACTTTCCTAAGTATACTTGCACAAAAATAATATTGAGAATATTATTTCACAAAATACTTATCTTTATTTTTAGAAAAATAATATAAGTAACATATATGGACAAGTTAAAAATAAAGTTATTTTTAACACTTAATTATTTTTGCAAAGACTACATACACAAATGTATATTTTGGGAAATAAAATATATATTTACAAATAAACAATACAACTTCAAAGTGCAAAGACACGACGAACGGGCAAGACCCGACAAACAAGGGCATGACCCTCACAAAAGATGGACGTACAAAAGCCAAATACATAAACTTAAGACGGTGACTTGTACTTGCGTGATACAAGTCTAGAGACTAACGTACATAGAATAATTATAGGTCACGATGCTTACCGAAAACAGCCGGTGAAGTTTACGACGCGAGTTACGCAAAACTGTGAGTTCATGTCCCTGCTTTTAAACATTTTCTTGTTTTCTAAACTCGGGGAAAATACATGTACTGTGGTATGTAGAAACAAAACTAAGGAATGATACTTTAGATCATGTCACGAATAGGGTGTCATAAGCACCATTAATCAACGTAAGTCATAGACCGCGGAACAAAAGGTTAGATCTAATGGGTTTCAGGCAGCCACACTCTTGGCCACATTTTTACCGAGAGTGCTTTTGTGTCTCTAGTCGTGAATCGACAAGTAAAATGCCTATGGTCTGGATGCTTCCTATGTCATTACATATGTTAGTGGCCTCGCGAACCATTAGCGATCTCGAATTCCTTACATTTACAGAAATACTTTTTCAAGTACAATTACATACCATGTTTCCTACAACGAATACTTAAATGTTTTACACAAAACTGCATGAATTCACACCAACATCATTCGTTCAAGAACATATGATGAAACGTGATAACTATGCAACTTGTTATTATTTTGTTCTAAATCAGCCATTTTACGTTTAAGCTCAACAACTTCTTCAATATATGAATTTTACGTTTTATTTCTTTGCATTTATCTTTGAAAACTCTTTCGATTATAGAAAATTCTATATCTCTTGTTCTAAATTTTTCATCTTTTTCAGTACAAGCTCTGCACGTTTCCATTCATTTCTTGCATTGTTCAACAGTTTTATTTAACATTTCAGAAGTTTTAGTTGGAGTTACCTCAGTATTTGGCACCTCGGCTTCTTTTGCCGTCTGCTTCTGAACTTCTTCGATCACCTGCTGGTTTTAAGCAACAGCGTCATCAACCGGCTTCTCATCAACTTTCTATGGTTTTTCTTCACCAGCTTCCTCTTCTTTCTTCTGATCCTCACTGCCTTCCTCTGCAGTTTTCTTCAATTCATCCACCAAATTCTCAACATATTGTTTCAATCTCTCTTCATCCCTCTTCTTCAAACTAGCTGTCATCACATCTCTGATTATCTTGTTTAGGTTTTTAAGATAATCTTTATATGCTGCTTTCTTCGAATAATATTCTCCTGACAAAGGAATAACAGCAAGTACATCATTGTACACCACTTGGCTTGAATGAACGACTAAATTTCCTTTAAGATTGATGTAACATTCTCTTTTCTTGTCCCACCTACCATCACTTCTAGCTTCTTCATACGATTGCGTTTCTTCTATTCGGAAATCTGCAAAAAATCTTTCTCTGTGTGTTTTTTCTGTCAAAGAATTTCTTCTTTTGTTTTCACTTTCACTTCAGCCACCAACGCCCTTTTCTCATCCTTTATGTATTTACCCCAGTTAAACCCTTCATCATCATGAAATGTCCGGGGTACGGTATTATCATCATGAATCGTCACTAAGGCTTGTGTTTTCTCTTTCGATGAACATTCAGCAATTTGCTTTAGATTTGATCTGGACGAATGCTCACTGTTTTTATGATATATGGCCTTTTTGTAGTAGTCATCATGGAATGGATTACCATGATCAGCTACTTCCCGGTTAACACACTCTCTTTTAAAATAACCCTTCTGTTTACACCAGAAACATGTGACTTTCGACTTATCAAACCCTAGCTTGGTGCTTATCAAACCTCCAAGATCCTGTCTGCCTGTTATCTCCATAAAACGATGTGCTCTTCTAATGCCGCTAGCCAAACACCATCTGATATCAATGAGTTCCATCTCCTCCGGGTTTATCTGGTCATAATCTTCTTTTTTCAATTTGAGATTTCCAATTCTCCATGCCACCAGACTCTCAAACGATTCCAGAATCGATGCTAAGAAACTCATCTGTTGTTTAGCAGCATTGATACTCAATGTAGGAGAATTTTTAAATTTCAAAGCAATGTTACAATGAATCTCTTCAGGTTCTGCTGCGTTTGATGCAGTTGAAGAAGAATGATAACCTGGATCATAACTTGATGAACTCTTCTGGGAATCTTTTGACTTTTCGACACTAAAAGCTATACCAATCTTTGATGATTGGTTGGTTAAAGGTAAGCTTCCTCTGTAGTAAAGACCCACATTTTGCTGATAGGTAGAACTGCTCATTTTGTTCTGTCTTTTCAATTTCAGTTCATGACTCTCAAGCTTTTCAATCAATGTATCCAGGGCAATCTCATCGAACTGTGATTCATTTTTCAAAATTATGACAAATGTATGCCAATGATCTGCATGAGGTAAAGCTTCGATAACTTTGTCAATAATTTCTTCTCTGGTTTTTGTAATCCCAAACCTGTCAAGTTCAATTTTAAGATGACAAAATCTCTCAATCATTTGTCTTACAGTTTCACCCTTTATACAGTCAAACAAATCGAATTCTTTCTTAAGCAATGATATCTTGTTCTTTTTTATTTGCTTTCCTCCCTCAGCTTTCACGTGTAATGCTTCCCACACCGACTTTCATGAACTGTCATGAATAAGTAATGCAAAGATATCATCTCTTATCGATTATTGAATTAATGCATTCATTCTTTGTTCATAAGAAAATTTCAGTTTATCTTCTTGTCCTAAACTCGAAAGCGGAATTTCTTCATTTTTATCATTTATTGGTCTATGATACCCAAATTCCATACAAAACCAACTTTTATGAGCATATGCTTTTGCCCAGTTTTTAGGCTGTAAACTTGCATTTTAGGCCGTTTTTAGGTATTCCAAGTGTAATAAAGTATAATACGAGTGTATGTATGTATCATAAATATATCCAAGTGTTTCGAGTCTCGATCTATTCATATAAACATGTATTCGACGTGTGATTACGAATTAGGGCTGTCCGAACTGCTCGGCGCTCGAAGATCGTTCGAAAAAGCTCGGAAATTTTCCGCGTTCGATTCCTTGCTCGGTTAAAACCGAGCCGAGCAGCTCGGTTCGGTTTAAAAACGAACCAAGCATGAGCATAGGTACGCTCGCTCGTCGCTCGTTCGGTTTTGATCGAATTTATTTTTATTATTATATATATTATATTTATTAAATATACATACATATATATATATATATTAAATATAAACATTTGACATATACAGCCGACATCCAAAACTACCCTAGAATCCTCATATACTAGAATCCTTCTTCAGTTCAAAATAAAAGAAAGAAAGAAAACCCTAATCTCTCTCAACTCTCGAGTCACACATCCAACTGACATTCATCCAGATCTAGTTCCACCTTCCACATCCCTCGTCCGCAGGCATCACAGTCCCCCGGCCATCCACCGTCCACCGTAAAACCGCCACTCCACCGTACAAGCGCTCCACCGCCGGCCATGCACCACTCCATCGTCCGTCAGCCGCCGGTCAAACAAAACGCACAGCCACTCCGGGGTTTGAAGTACCCACACTAAACACCTCTTCATTAATTCATTTGTATTTTTTGTATATATCCCTAATTTGATTCTTATTTTGTAGAATATTAATCTGTTGAAGGTTCATCACAATTTGATTTTTTTTCTAGTTTTGTTAATTTTGGTACCTTTAATTTTGTTTTTAATGGACGTATTGAATTATTTAAGTGTTTATGCATAACCATGAATTTTGGTGAATAAATGGTTGTGTAGGAATCCTAAATAAAACTGAGCAAAAGCGAACCGAACCGAGCGGCTCGATTCTAAACCGAACCGAGCACGAGCATAAGATTTCCGCTCGATTTCCTAAATCCGAACCGAACCGAGCATGAGCATACCTCCGTTCGGTTCGGCTCATGAACACCCCTATTGCGGATAACACAAGTATGTAACAAGTATATGTGCAAAAATGAATTTCCATTATGATCAAAGCATCGGGTTACAAGATTGGAAATGAATTACGAACATGACACAAATGCAAGTTTCCAAAAATAGAATTATGATTACATTATTCTAATTAAGGAAAGTACAAAAATGCAGAGCATTACAGTCTCCCCTACTTTAGGAAATTTCCTCCTGAAATTTATTCAAGAGGAAGACTCAATGAAAAGATGCGGATGCTTGGTCTTCATTTCACTCTCGAGTTCCCAAGTGAATTTAGCACCACGTTTGCCTTCGAATCGCACCTTGACTATGGCAATGCGACTGTGCCTTAGCTGCTTGGTTCCTCAGTCCATGATTTCGACCGATTTCTCCATGAAATGTAAGGACTCGTTGATTTGGTGATCGTCTAGTGGAACTTGAAGTCCCTCTTCAGTTAGACACTTCTTCAGATTAGAAACATGAAATGTCGGATGAACGTTGTTGATTTCTTGAGGTAGATCCAGTCGATACGCTACCTTGCCAATCCTTTCAAGAATTTTGAAAGGACATACGAAGCGATGATCGAGTTTGTCTTTCTTACCAAATCGAACCACTCATTTCACCTGCTTTAGTTATCAAGAACTCCCACAAGATCAAAGACCAAAACAATCACAAGCTCATTAAGGAATTATTAAAGACACAACACACCTCTTTACCAAATATTAAATGTTTAATTCATACCAAGCTTCACCTTCAACCCTTGAAACACACAAGGTTTAGCCAATAATGGGCATAACTTGTCCACAAACAATGATCATAGAGTGGATCATGATGGATCAAGTATGATAAGATCAAACAACTTGAAGAAGGGTTTGTTGATTATAAGTTTTCTCTCTCTCTCTCTCTCTCTCAAATTAAGCTATTACAAGTGTTGTCTAGAGTGATCTGAAACTCCTTTGTGGCATCTCAAGATTAGAGAGTAAGTGTGTGAAATTTGAAGAGGAGTGGGTAAAATGGGATGGTTAAAATGGGCAGCCAAGGCCCTCTATTTATAGGCTGGAAGAGGTCAGGTGAGCACGAGTGTGCTGGGGGCACAACCGTGGTTGGTGTTGATCCCCGACACTGCTTGTCCTTCTTGTCCTTTTCCGGAGTTATCCATTGTAAATTTGTTATAGGGGCGGGTGTGCATGGGTAGGCACAATAGTGCTTGCATAGGTGTCCCGACAAGGCTTGAACAGGTGGCATTCTAGCCAGTTCTCAAAGCTTCCAACATTTGTCTCTTCATTAGCACGGGCGTGCATCGGTAGGCACGACCGTGCCAACATTCGGGTGGACTTCTGTTGACCATTTCTTGGGTTGAATTGTTTACTTTGTGCTTCTTTGGTGTTGTGCATGATCGTGCCTATAGCCGGGCCTGGTTGTGCCTATTTGGCAACTTGCTGATTTCCTTGGAATCTTGGAATTTTACTTCGTTTATGCTCGTTTTTTCACTTCTTCTCATCCCGAGACCTTGGAAACCGACATTTTTCAAATAAGAACGATTTATGTGTTATGTGTTACTAAAAATTCACTTAAGTACGTAGATTTAGGGGGTAATTGAGTACTAAAAATATGTATAATTGATGGTACATGTAAGTCCCAAAACTACATAATCGGATATCAAACACAAAACAAGTAGCGGAATTACAAGCAAGATGTCGAAGATTGAAAAGCAAATGTATTAATTCAGCAAACTAGAACACACGAATTCAAGGATTCCTCTGGTATCCTAGTCGCACAAGAGCACAAAGTTAACAATAGAATCAACAACCAAAACTAGATTACGAACCTCCTATTTATACTTGTATAGGAAGCCCTATTACATTGGGCCAAGCCTATACCCCATTGACCACAAAACAACCTATCAGGCCTATACTACATATCGACCCCAACCCACATCGAATAACCCAAGACAGACGCAAACCTATTCTAGATTATGCCCTTACAATATCCCCCTAGGTTTGTGTCGTCTTGGTAGCTTGATCTTTACTTGTGTTTCCTTGATTGCTTTTTAGCTTGCTCTTTCTGCTTCCTCTGCAGCTCAGGCAAAATAGGTATTCTTCTTCCAACATACGGACCAAATAATTGTGTTTCAACTCTTTTACATTGCCCAGACCACAGTTTAAAACTGTTGGTGCATACGTCTGTCGACTTCGTCTTGTATCGAGTCTTGCATTGTATTAGTTAGATCGCGGCATGAAAAACGAGGAAATATGTGTTTATAGGTATTTCGCATGAAATTACACTTGTGTAATTTCGTACGAAATTAAACAGCTATTTCGCACGGAATTATAATTTCGTGTGAATGCTGATTTCGTTTGAGTAATTTCGTGCGAAATTAGATTTCGCTTGGCAGGTTCATGCGAAATTATGCTGCCTATAAATACCTGATGTGCCTATTCATTTGTAACGATTCTGATTCCGGTAGCGAAGCTCTGCCGAAGTGTCTACAGCATTGTAATCGTTCTGATATCAATCAAAAGACAGTTTAAAGTGATTTCTCGTGCAATTCAGCTGAAATAACACTGATACATCTGTTTCCGCCTTTTGTATTAGTGAAGACCTCTTCTGATCGACTCGTTTGGGTCTCAAAACGTTCCTACAAGTGGTATCAGAGCTCAGGAGGAAGAGTTCTTACCATTTCAGCTGCAATTTCTGATTTCTACACCTTCTTTTCAAAATTAAACAATTTTTCATGGTTAAAATGGCTTGATTTTCTCACATTATATTCGAAACTGTGTTTTAACAAACCCTTGAAAGTTTCAGTTCTTAATTCGACTTAAATCTTGGTCAATTTTTACAAAATCTGTTCGAAAGTGTAATTTCGCATGAAAGGTTGCTATAATTTCGCTTGAAAATTGCTGTATTTTCGCACAAAATCAGAGTTAATTTCGCACGAAATTAAATTTCGTGTGAGCTAGAGTTTATTTCGCACGAAATAACAGGTTCAGGGTATTTTCGCACGAAATCATCTGGGAATTTCGTACGAAATTAGACTATTTCGTACCACGAGGGTAATTTCGGTTGAGAAGGGATTATTTCGCACGAAATCCAATTCCGTGTGAATCTAATTTCGTTTGAAAGAGGCTTATTTCGCTTGAAAGTTAATTCCGCGTGAAAAGTGGTATTTCGTTTGAAGGGTATTTCGTGTAAAGAAAGGATTTCGTTTGAAACTGACTGTTTGTGAATTTTTGTAAACCAAATCATGGATAACGAGTTTTATAATGCTTTTGCTAGTCCGATGACTATTACTCAGATTACAATGCTTGAAAATGAAACAGGGACAACACAAAAACCGCCTAAGCTCATGAGTATCGAGGAATATAGTGGATGGGCTGAACGTTTTGAAAACTGGGTTCAAGCATATCATTTAGATGCTTGGGAACATACTGAGGTTCAATATAGTAGACCAGTCGGGGATAATAGAGTGAAACTTCCAATCAGAGAGCTGAGTGTTGATGAGAAAAAGAAATACAAAGATGAAAAAATGATGGTTAGTCTTTTGCAGCAAGCCATTAAAGAAGACATATTGATTCTTCTTCAACACAACGGAAGTGCACATTCAATATGGACAGAATTAGAAGCAAAGTTTCTTGGTAGTGATGAAATGCTCAAGAACAAAAAGTCGCTTATGAAGAAAGAATTTGATCTTTTCCGTGGATTGAGAACTGAAAATACAAAACAGATCATTGAAAGATTTTGCAATTTGTTGAAGAATATGAACAGATTAAACATCAGAAAAGATAATGATGAATTGATTGAGAAGTTGGCTGATGCGTTGCCACACGATACTTGGGGCACGTATCTTATGATGTTGAAAAATAAACCAGATTTTGACAAGCTAACATTGAGTGAGTTTATTAAACAAGTGGAAGCTCAAGAGATGGAACAAAGAAAGATAGCAAGAATGAAGAACTATGATGGAGAACAAGACATTGGGCTGTATTACAAAAGTGGTGTTAGTGAGAAGACCAATATTTCACCAAAGGTTGAAACTGCTTTCAATGCGAAAAGTTCTTCGGAAAGTTCATCTCAGAGACCAAATAGCAAAACAGGATTTACTTCATTTCCATCATTTGACCCAAATTTCTCAACAACAAAGATTGGGAAAGTTCTTCAATGTAACATTGCTTTAAATCTTGAGAATGATCAAAACTACTCTGAAGAAGTTGCAAAAAGTCATATGTCTTTGGTGGTAACTGTGCTAGAATCGTATGGAAGTTTGGTTGCAGGGAGGATCGGAAATCCTATGTTGACTAAAGAGGATTACGATCAGGTTGATGCTGAGGAGATGGAGTTGATGGATATAAAATGGTGCTTAGCGAGCGTGTTGAGAAGAGCTGAAAAGTTTAAACAAATTACAGGAAAAGATGATTTCCGTGATGCGAATGTTTCTACTTTAGGTTTTGATAAATCTAAAGTCACTTGTTTTCGTTGCAGGGAAAAGGGGCATTTCAAGAGAGAGTGCACAAATTGTGAAGCAAGTGGAGCTCAAAATCCTTTCGGAAACAATGATTACTATCGGAAAGCGATCTATCATCAAGTTGCTCAACAGCCATATCAACAACAACAGCCACAAACTGCACATGCTAGAAAAGAGATTGAAGATTCAAAGAGAGCGTGTCTGGTAAATAAAAATGATGGAACTTCATCAAAGGATTTCAGTTGGGATAAATATATTCCAGCTGATAAGAAAGCATGTCTGATAAATCAAGATGATGAAAAATTACCAGAAGGTTTTAGCTGGGAAAATTTTAGCTGGGACAAGTTTTGTCCAGAAAAAGAGATTTTAAAAGCTAAAGCTCTTGCTGCTCAGGTTGTTAATGATTATACTGATGACTATTGGGCAGAAAAAATCAGAAAATTTTTAAATGCTGAAGCTGAAAAAAAGAAGAAATATGTAGAAGAAGAACAAATGAGAAAAGCTGAAGCTGAGAAAAAGAAAAAGGTTGAAGAAGAAATTCAAGTGAGAATTGTCAAAGAAATTCTAGCATTTGAAATTAAAACAGATGCTGATGCAGTCAAGATTTCTAAGAAGTGTATGAACTGTGAATCTCTGATAAAGCAGAACAAGGAATTGCTACACAACATAAAAAGACTGAAAGAATCAAATGATATCTTGAACAAATCCATGAATAAATACAACGAGTCAAGCAGTGAACAAGCTATAGCAATGAATACACTCAAAGGAGCGTACATAAGACAGCTTGATAGTGTTAACTATTACACTGAAAAGTGTGCTGAGCTTGAATTGAAGTTGGAAACACAGAGAATTGAAACCGATAGAGTTAATAGATTATTAAAAAGTTACTCATGTTCTACTTTTGTTGTTGACAGGATTTACCCGATAGTAGAAGAATTGAAGACGTTTGAAGAAGAAAAGACTTCGGAAGAGAAGAAATCTGAAACAAGAAAAGATGATGAAGTGAAGATATCTGGTAAGAAACCAAGTGTTGTCTATAACAAGTGTCCACCCCCGGTTGAAAATGGATATTGTCCAAAAAATCCAAATTCAGAAAGAGTCAAAAAGGCAACGAACTTACAGTGGGAGTCTGAGTCTTCAGATAACTTGCCATAAAATATTGATGTCACGTTCACATCGTCTGACACTGATCATGAGTCCGAGTTAATAAAGAAAGTGGTCGATCAGGTGTTGGAAAAATATGAAACAGAGGAGTCAAAGTCGGAGTTAAAATCAAAGTCGAAGTCAAAGTCCGACACGTCAAGTCAAAAAGTCAAACAGGGCAAAAGAGTTTATAATAAAGAATTTTTGTTATCAAAATCTAATTTGAATGACGAACCGATCAAAGTAGCATATACTTTGAAAGATTCTGACAAATTATATTCTGATGAGGATTTTCCAATAAGAGGTGTTAAAACTGAAATGATAAAAAAAGTTTTCAAACTAACAGAAATTAATATTTCTGAAATAAAAGATGAAAATCTTTCTGATAAACCAAGACATTACACCTCAAGAGTTCAACAAAGGTTAAATAAGAAATAAGGTTACAGTTCTGGTTCTGGTTTTCAAAAGAAACCAAACCATAACGGTAATTTCAAAAAGAAAGGTTTAGGTTTTATTCCACCGAAAAATTATAAAAATGAGAAAACTTATAAACCAAAAATTGTATTTGTTTCAGGTACTTATGCTGAAAAAGAAGAAAAGAGTTCATTCTGGAAGCAGACAAACAAAGAATTCCTTGCCAAGAAGAAAGAAGAAATGAAGAAAAGTGTTGTTCAGAAGAAGATAGAGACAAGAACCTGTTTTCAATGTAAAACAGTTGGTCACATTGCCAGGAATTGTCCAAAGACAATACAGACAAAACAGGGAGTCTCTGGTAAACTGAAAGAAAAGTTTGTTGAAAAAATTGAACCACCAACCAACAAGTTTAAAGTTTTTGAAAACTCAATTTTTGAAATTGGTGAATGTTCGAAAGCTGTTTACATAAGAAAAGAAAATCTTAACAATAAAAAATGGGTTGTTAAGAAATCAAGTGATGGTTCTGGTGATGAATCTGATTCCACAAAATCAGAGGAGCCACAAGTTGAAGAAAAAGCTGAGAAACCAGTTCCGCCATTGGAAGATGCAAATTTTCCACCATTGCGGGTTGAGAATTTTAAGCAAAAAGTTGGAAAAGTTGAGATTTCAAATCAATTTTTTACTGAAAAGAAAAAAATTGATGTTGAAAAAGCCTTTAACCCCACAGTCCAAAATATTTTTGGAAAAATGATTGACGGGAAAGTCAAAGGGGTAAAGGAATTCTATGAGAAGAAGATGGAAGGTAAGCAACCGAGTGTTGATAACTCGGAATCTCCCAAGGACCGTCAGGCTTGGGAGAATCTCTCTAACTGAAATAACCTGACTTGCCGGAACTCCCAGGTTGGTAAGTGTGGAGTAGGAATCGGCATTTTGACATTTCAATCTACAAGTGGTAATGGTTGGTAAGCAAACCAACAAGTGGTTGAAAGAGAGGTTTTATATTTACACGGTTAATCAAGGTCATTAAGTTGAACTTGATTTAACTTTCATTCAAATAATTGGAAAACAAGGTGATGAATTAATCCCCTAACCTACAAGTGGTTTGTGACAATCAATAAAACTTATTTTCCGGAAAAACCATTTGATTAAAACAAACTTAAGTGTTTTGAAATCACAATGGGAAAATAGTTTGTTGTCAGGGGGAGTTCTGATTATTTATGCCAAGTGGATGGCGATTTGAAGTGATTCGATATCAGTTGTCACTTTCTGTGTACAGTTTGTTTTCAAATTTTAAATGATTTTGAATTTTAGGGGGAGTAAGAAATTTCGAAAAATCCAAAAACATTTGAAAATTTGAAAAAGTAAAAAACATGATAAAATTCAAAATGAGTTTTGTTGAGATAAAGAGGAAATGATAGTACATCAGTGGACGATCACAGAATGCTAAAGAATTGGAAAGATAAAAAGTGATAAACGGTCTCACTGATGATGTGCCAGTGGGTTTTTACACATTTAGTAGATTGTGTCGAGATATAAACCTTAATTTCAAACTTACTTAATTCGTGGGGAACATCTCTCGGATATATGGGTAACCCCCAAAATCTTGTTTGAAAGGTCCCTCTTTCTGAGATACTAGGTCTTTATGCTTAGTGATATCTGGGGTATTATCCCGGGACTTCTGATTTTGCGAAAGCAATGGCCTAGTCCCCGGAGAATATTTTACGCTTGCTTGAAATAAAAGCCTGCCCTCAGCATAAAAAATGATGAAACATTGAAAAATGCTAATCATGTGCTGTTGTAAAAAAGATCCTCTAAAGGGACCCACCAAAAGTCGAAGCCGTCATCTCTCTGATTTTTCGGAAGCAATAGCCTGAGCTCTCACGGCCCTCGCATTTAACCCCTTACAGATATCATCTAGGTATACTCACCTGTAAGACTGAATATTGGGATCTGGATACGGGAGTATATTCAAGTGGTGGGACACGCGAATAAGTTTAAGTGCTTAAAACATTAATATCATATCTCAAAACAGTTGAACTTTGTGTGAAGATTTAAGTGGATTAATATACTGACAATCTAAGTGAATCGTTTAGAACTGAAAATGTATAAAGCTTAATGGTGTTGGTGATTTGTCTCAAAAACTGATATGATCCTCTTACACAAACTCACAAAAATAGTGTTTGTAAATATTTCTTTACTGCATTTCTGTAATATCTAAAACCCAAAAAGATTTTCGACAACTGATGTTGAAGAGCTGATTTTCAAAATCCCAAGTGCTAAGCATGATGAACATAAAGTTTGGAAGAGTTTGTTTAAGATTTTTGAGATGATAAAGTGTTTGAAAATGAAAATAATATTTTTATAAGTGGTCATCAGAAGTTTTAAATGATAAATCATTCAAGAAAACTATCTGCAAATGATATAATTTTATCAAAATCTTATATTTGTGAAATTTATATTTGAGGTAGAGATTGTGCAGGATTGAAGATTGGAGAAAGCCAGGTTTCGATTCGAGCCAGTTTTCAGATCCTGTGTATTCAAGATTTCAGACTGCGATCCCAGCTTATGGATAGGGGGAGTCTGAAGACAATCAACAGGAAGTAGTTAGAGCCAGTGTTTGATAATCAAGAGATCTGATCAAGAGAATGTAAGAGCCAGTTTCAGATCTTGGGATAAAAGAGTTAAAAGAAGAGAGAAAGATAGATTGAGGATGCTTCCAATGGAGAATCTTTGGAGAGAGCGAGAAGACTGATAAAGGCTGAAGGTTTGACAACCGAAGACTCGACACCGAAGACTTCGTCAACATCCGAGGGGGAGTCTGTTGGTGCATACGTCTGTCGACTTCGTCTTGTATTGTATTAGTTAGATCAAGGCACGAAAAACGAGGAAATATGTGTTTATAGGTATTTCGCATGAAATTACACCTGTGTAATTTCGTATGAAATTAAACAGCTATTTCGCACGGAATTATAATTTCGCGTGAATGCTGATTTCGTTTGAGTAATTTCGTGCGAAATTAGATTTCGCTTGGCAGGTTCATGCGAAATTATGCTGCCTATAAATACCTGATGTGCCTATTCATTTGTAACAATTCTGAATCCGGTAGCGAAGCTCTGCCGAAGTGTCTACAACATTGTAATCGTTCTGATATCAATCAAAAGACAGTTTAAAGTGATTTCTCGTGTAATTCAGCTGAAATAACACTGATACACCTGTTTCCGCCTTTTGTATTAGTGAAGACCTCTTCTGATCGACTCGTTTGGGTCTCAAAACGTTCCTACAAAAACTCATGATCTGAGTCACAACAGTTGTCCAGCTCTTGGCTCACACTTCATACTGAGGTCACTTTGAATCTGAGTCTTTGCCAAGAGATTGATGTCATTTTCACTGAAACACATCAAATCTCTTGTATCCAGAAATCTGTATTCAGCATCTTCGCAGACAATCATGGCTTGACCAGAGATAGGATCATACATCCAGAACTTCAAATTCTTCAAGCTGTTATCAGGAAGTTCCTTTAGTAATGGCACTGTCTTGTTTGTTTCGTCGCAGGCCACTTCACAATCTTGTATGGCTTTCCAGTAGCAGGATCCAAAACCTCTTCATCTTCTTCAATAGTTGACTGAGCTAACTTCATATCTCGAAAATTAACTCGCGCTTGTTGTTGCTGCCTACTGTAGAAATTCCATCCAATTTTGCAGTTAGGATTCTTGGTTTGATCATGAAATCCTGCCTTGCTTAACTCTCTGAGATCCACTGTCGTCCATGATTCAAAAGCATCAGAGTTATCATAGTACTCTACCTCTCCATTCTTCCTCAGCACGATGAACATTCCTTTCTCGTCGTTATATGACCGGTTAGTAATACCTGACCTGTTTCCACCCTTATCCTTCTCTGTGGTGATCACATATCTATCTGGTTGATCACCAAACTATAAATTCCTTTCAGCCCCCACATTCCTCATAACCACCATTTTCTTCCTCGATTTCTGATTCGCTGTACGAGGGGGGTTTTCATAGTAACGATTCATGGCATCCTCATGTTTTTTCCGTTCCTTCTCTCTCTCTTCAGCGGTAGTTTTCTTCGGTGGATCAGCAAACTCTTTAGGGAATTTTCCTTCAAGCTTTTGCTTCATATCCATTACAATTGCACTAAGAGCTCCCAAATTAGTTTCAAGTTCATGAATTTTCTGATTTTTGACTACCAGCTCTTCTATAAGACTTGCAATCTGAGCATCTTTAAATATCTTATCTTCTTTAAGAGCAGAGATTCTGCGCATTAGAATAGTAGTTTCATTTTCCTCAAACAGATCATCCCTGTCTGAACTATCAGCAATTTCACGAGTTTCATCTTATTTCGACTTAGCTGTTGCCTCGATTTCTCTAGCAGCAGTTTGCAGTAACTCAGCGGCTCTAAGAACTTCAGCATCTGAAGGACCACTACTTGAACCTTCACCAGGTTTCGGAACAGTCATGTACATTGCAGCTCGTTCATTTGCCATGAATTCGATGATTTTGGGGTTTAGCTCTGACGGTGTGTAATTGAATTTTGGTTGTGTAGCATCAACGGGTTAGTTGTTTCTGTTGTAGTTTAAACTTCAGCATTATCCTCACCGCTGATTCTAGTATCTCTTTTGCTTCGTTTCCTAGGAGGAAGATCAGTGGTAGGATCTTGTTGAATATTCTCAGCATCAGCAGCAACAGTAGTAGTAACCGGTTAAACATGAGGAGGGCTCATATTAAATGGTTCATCAATGTTTTCAGTTTCTGCTGTGAGGCTTTCAGCATGAATCTCTGTTTCTGTTTCACTTTTGTTTACGTCCTCATTCACTTCCTCATCATCTGTCGTTCTATCATCAGCAATGTCTTCTTCACTTTCAATTCCATTTAGATCCACATTCTCAACTGGTTCATTCGTTCTAGCAGGAGCTTCAATTATCTCAACATCATGCTCATCAGCTTCGGTAGCATTGATCTGAGCAGGTACTTCCTCCTGAATTTCAGCAAATGCCCCAAACTTCTCTAACTCCTTCTTGTGTTGATACTTTATCTCAACATTATCCCTCAACTTTTAATTCAGCATAGAAAACACCATATGATTCATCATCTTGACATCATAAGTCTTCACCGTAACTGGCAGCTTGGTATACTTTGTCTCAAGAATCAGTTGCAGAAATCTAGGAAACTTGTACCAATATTTCTCGTTTATAGTTTTCACATTCGCCAGCATATCAAAAACGCTCTTAGAGTAATTATACTTCCACCCCTGGACCAAAGATACCACTCTTGGCGTTTGTCACAAAGTTAACTTGTCTAGACCGCTCTTGTTTCCATTTATGCATAGCAAGTATATATGAGCAAGAAACCTCCAATATGAGTGCAACAGTTTCTTAATTGTGGGAGGAGGACATGGTCCCTCATAGCTCATCTTGGTCAAAACCTCCATAACTTTCTCCTTCGCGTACTCGACCGGATCATTTGCATCATCTCCGAATAATAACACCTCACGGATATCCTTCTCGGTAACTAATACTTCTTTATTCTGAACCTTGGATTTAATAATCACATCTCCTTTCTTAGCCGAAGCATTATCCCAGAAGTCTTGATCCAATCTTCACGTATGATCGGATTTTCCCGAAGCGAATGCGCCAATCTGCATGTGTTTAGGCCAACTATCATGGACTTGTATGTCTTGAATCCCTTTGGAGGATCTGACAAATAGCACGCCACGTTCATTACCTTTTCCCACGTCAGGACATGTGGAACTGATGCTTTCTTTCTGGTTTCCGCACCAAACGAGACAAGTTAGAAAGAACAAACGTAAGTCGAAACCCAAGATTCCCGAGTTTGACCGTAAACTTGGTCAAACTAAGTCAAAGTGTTTGAAAATAATTTCAAAATTTTAAAAACATTCTCTGTTTAACATCATTTTGTTTAAAAATTGTTGAGATTATAATAAAACACTTTAAGATCCAACAGTCTTTGATACGGCCCAAAACAACTGGATCAGGCCCAAGTTTCCATGAGTGTGCGATCCAACAGGGAGTGTGCGAGTGGACATTAAGTGTGCGATGGCATTACAGTAATTTTGCAATGGATTTTGAGAATCAAATAATAGTATCCCAGGTCGCACACTTTGTACGGTCAACAAAGGTCAACCGTACACTCCTCTTGTCAATGGAAGTCAATTAAATTTGATCGCACACTTGCTGATGGTCAAAGGTCATCTTTGACTAGCACACTGGTGATAATCCAGTGTGCGAGGGGCAGAAGTGTCATTTCACACACTATTCGAGGGGCAGAATAGTCCAAGGGCAAAAATCACAGCATCTCGTACACTCTTCAGGGGCATTTTGGTAATACATCCTGAGTGTGCGAGGACATATTCATCCAAACTGATTTTGTGACTCCATCAGACGGCGCGTGCAATCCACTCTCCATCTCCGGTCATCTTCTTTGTTGAAAACCTGCAACTTCCAGCGATGATCTAGGGTTCCGAATAGGTTTTCCAGTAAAAATTCATAAAATTCATGACCTGTAACTCCCTAAACCCCTAAAATCCTTCTACTTTCATCAAAATCGGTATCAAACCCACATCAATTTCCAGTGTCAAGACTTAGACACTTTCTAAATTTTTCATTTGAATCGAACACCTCATGGTTCATATTCCTGCTCATGCATTCAGTATCAATCAAAGCATTAAAAACCACTAACCTTTTGATTGAGATTTAGGATCAGACATGGTTTCTAAACTTGCCTTGAATTTTAGTTGTATTGAAGATGATGATGAGACGAAAAACCAGTGTGCGATGGATTTTGAGAGGAAAGAGACAAGTAATGAAGATTGTGAAAAAAGTATTAAGCCGTCGCACACTTTACATTTAAAGACCTAATCTCCTTTTTCAAACTAAGGGGCCCACCAAATGTGCGGTGGGCCCAGCAGCCTTTCAACACACAAAATTTCAGATTTTGTGGGGCCCACCAAGTTTACGATGGGCCGGACTCGAATCCCGAAATCAAATATTTTCAAAAAATTTTGTGCAAGAGTATTTTATGAAGATACGATCTTTCTCGATTTTTAAACAAGGTCACAATTTTAATAAGAAACAATATATTATAATCTAAAAATAACATTAACATATAAGACACCTAATATTCACAAGAATTACTCAAACCAAACTATATACAACTTTTTGCATGCACTTTTCTTACGGGAACAAATCACAGAGTTTCGGGCCAGACTACACTTATCAACACTAATTTACTTTGAGTGATCCGAGCGATTACCAGTATATTTGTCCACTTAAACTTATCTCCCTGGGCCTTTTTCACGTGACGGTCTGCAACTGATTTATCATGTTTTCAATTTAATTTATAGGAACACTCAGTTCAATCACAATCAAATCCCGGAATTTTAAATTCGAACATGCTATCATACGTGTAGTTTCCCTACCACATATTTCACAAGCCCGTTCTAGGATTCTGAAACCGTGACTCGGACTGGATGGAGAAGAGAACATAATAGATCATTTGCAGAGATGGATGTAATATACAGATCAAATAAGTTTTCTCAGTTTGATATAGGTTTTTCAGGTTTCTTTTGGGCACTAGAGGGCTTCTTTCGGGTGTAATTGATCTATAGCGCGACAACGTACAGCTAGGTATTTGCTCACGCAAAACAGAAGCTGACGTTGCCTAGCACCTCCAGGTTTTTGTTCACGCAAAACAAAGGAGATACACGATTTGGTCAGAAAAGATTTCTGAACTAGAACGAAATTGTGTGTATCGGGACATCACACACGCATTCAAATAGCCATGTCCTAATTCCAAGTGACGTTCTTTCCTGTTGGTGCACTACATCTGTCGACTTCGTCTTGTATCGAGTCTTACATTGTATTGTATAGATTAGGGCATGTATTACGAGAAAATAGGAGATTATATATGTTTAGTGAGCAGGTTTCGCTCATAGGGACAATTGGTAGAGGTTTCGCTTATGTGAACATGTTGGTTTCACTTATTTGTACACATGAGGGTTTCGCTTATGTGTCATGTTCTTTGGAGCGAAACCATCAGGCCTATATAAAGGCTCCCATGAGCGAAACCACATAGAGAACTCCTTGTATTCCACGCCGAAGTGCTGCCGGTGTGAAGATCGAGCTGTAATCGTTGTCATATTAATACAATCAGTAGATTAAGTGAAGAATCAGCTATTTCTACCTCCGTTTCTTGTTATTCCGTACCTGAAACAGAGAAGAACACCTCTGAACGACTCATTTGGGTCAGATCACGATCCTACAAGTGGTATCAGAGCTCAGGAGGAGGAGTTCTGCAGAGATTAGCTGGATTTCATCTTGTTTTCTTACTTCTACACCTTCTTTTATCATTTCAGAAAGTTTTACTGGTCAAAATTCGCTCAAAATTTCACAGATCATAGACAATTGGACATAAACAAAACCTGGAAAGTTTCGGACTGAAATTCGGACTAAAAATGGACCAAATTACCTTCGAATATGATTTCGCTTATACGGACATTCATTGATTTCGTTTTTTTGGTCACCTGATTTCGCTCATTGAGACAACCAAAATCCTGATTTCGCTCCAAAAGTCATCAGGGTTTCGCTTTTGTGTCACCAAAATTGAGAGATTTCCCTTTTGAGTACATCAGGTTTCGCTCCAATGTCACATCAAGCAGTAATTTCGCTCCAAGTGCATATAGGGATTTCGCTCTTGTGAACAATATAAGTGATTTCGCTTTTGTGTCACCAATTACCATATTTCGCTCATAAGGTCATCCAGAATCCTAATTTCGCTAAAAAGGACACCCAGTATACCTGATTTCACTTATTTGTCATTGATTTTGAAAAACGTGCTAAGTCATCATGGGTACTGAGTTTTATAACGCGTTTGCAACACCGTCTGGTCTAGCTGTTATTGCTCAAGCCAGGAGTTTGGAAAATGAGACGGGAACCACCCAAAAGCCTCCGAAATTGATGAGTATCGAAGAATACTACGGGTGGAAAGATAGATTCGAGAATTGGGTACAAGCAAACCATCTTAGGTCTTGGGAATGTATTCTGAAGAAATACGTGTTGCCTCGAACAGATTTGCATGTTTTAAAAGAGTTATTTGAGTTCACAGATCAAGAACGGGTTATGTACAAAGCTGAGAAAATGATGATAAGTCTGCTTCAGCAAGCAATCAAAGAAGACATATTCATATTGCTTCAGCACGACAAAACTGCAAAGTCAATCTGGGATGCACTTAAAGTTAAATTTGAGGGTAGCGAGAATATGATTAAAAGCAAAAAGGCACTGCTTAAGAAAGAGTTTGATTTGTTTAGCAGTCTACCGGGTGAAGACACGAAGAAGCTGATTGAAAGATACTGTCACCTTGTACGATGAATGTCGATGTTAAGTATTACAAAAGATCGTGAAGAGTGGGTAGACAAGTTAGCTGATGCGTTACCACAGAAAGAGTGGGGAACGTATTTGATGATTCTGAAAAATACGGGTGTTTATGATGGGTTGACGAAATCTCAGTTTATTGAAAAGATTGAGAGTCAGGATTTGGAACACCAAAAGATCGCCAGGATGAACAGTCTGAGTGGTCAACAGGATGTAAAGATGTACTACAAAGGTAGTATTCCGGTTCCAGAAGCTGAGAGAAGTCCGAAAATCCAGACTGCGTTTAGTGCTGGGGATTCAACAGAAAAGGTTGATCAGAGTTCAAACAAAAGCAGCAGTGGATTTTCATCATTTCCAAGTGTAAATCCTAAAAAGTCAAACACGAATTTTCAGTCTCAAAGCACAAAGACAGGAAATGGATATGTGATTCAGTGCAACATAGCTCTAAATCTTCCAGAAGGTCAAAGTTTTTCAGAAGACACTGCTAAAGACCACATGGCTCTACTTGGTTCTGTGTTGTTATCTTATGAAGGTCTAGTGGCTGGTCGAATTGGAAATCCTATGCTCACAAAGGAGGATTACGATCAAATAGACGCCGAAGAGATGGAACTGATGGATATCAAATGGTGTCTAGCGAGTGTTCTTAGACGTGCTGAAAAGTTCAAGAAAATTACCGGGAGAAATGACTTTCTTGATGCTCATGTATCTACTTTAGGTTTTGATAAATCTAAAGTTACTTGTTTTCGATGCAGGGAGAAAGGCCATTTCAAACGGGAGTGCAAGAACAGGGAAGCTAGTGGTGCTCAGAATCCGTTTGGAAAAGATGATTACTACCGGAAAGCCATTTACCAGCAAGTTAGTCAACAACAAGAACCACAGGTGGCTCATGGGAGAAGAATCGAGGATTCAAAAAGAGCATGTGTGGTGGATTTTGACTGGAACAATTATATATCTCCTGATAGCAAAGCATGCATAGTCGATCAAGATGATGAGAGGCTACCTGAAGGCTTCAGCTGGGATATGTTTGCAGATGAGAATGGAAATTTCAAAGCTTTCATTGCCAAGATTATGAAAGAACCAGACATGTTCACTGAGTGGATGAAATCTATTGGTGAAACTGTAAAGTCTGTTGCATCAGATGAAAGCTCACAAAGATCAGATGAAAGTTCAGAAAGTGCTGATGAAAGTTCACAGAGTTTAAATGAGTGTGTACAAAATGTTGTTAGTTCAAAAAAGGAAGTTGTTTTTGATCAAACACCATCTGATTCTGGATAATCAGATACTAGTTCTGAAAAGTCTGCACAGTTTGATCAGTCACCTCCAGATGATAGTAGCAGTGATGATGAGGAGGAAAAACACATTAAGGTTGCTAAAACTCATCTTTCTCCTGAAAGTTTACATTTCTATTTTGCAGATCGCATGGAGAAGCTGAAGGAGAAAAGAGCTGCAAAAGAACAACAGGAAAAGAACATTGAAAGTGTTACTAAGGAGATGGTTGAAACTGAGCAAGTGAAGGTAGAAAAGAAGGTGATTGAAGAAGAAAAAGTGGTTGAAGTGGTAAAGACAATCGAGATTGAGAAGATTGTTGAAGTTGTCAAGCCTTGCACGAAGTGTTTGGAAGCATGCAAGGAATGTGTAGCAAAAGATGACATAATTGCTGAGTATGAGAAGAAAAAGGAGCAGTTACTGTTCAATCTCAACTATGTGAAAGAATCATATGATGTATTGAACAAAACAGTGACTGGTCTTCAAAAGACAAACTCAGAAAGAGAACAAGCACTAACGATGATGAATGCTGTTATGATGACAAAGCAAAAAGCCATCAACTTTTACATCGAAGAAAGTGCTAAATGGAAGCAAGAGTTGGAGACAGAAAAGATCGAGAATGAGAGAATTAGACGTTTATTACAAAGTTATTCTAGTTCTGATTATCTCATTGATTGTATTTACCCAACTGTTGCAGGTATGGAAGCTTTTCAAGATGAGAAGCCGAAGAAAAAGAAAGATAGTGGTAAGAAACCGACTGTTAGCTATAACAAGTGTCCGCCTCCAATTTGGGAAGGGTACTCTCCTAGAAAACCAAACGAGGAGCAACTTGAAAAAGCAGTCAATACAAAGCTAAAAACCGACACAACTGATGAATTACCAGAAAACATTGACGTCACGTTTACCTCGTCTGACACTGATCATGAGTCTGAGTTAATCAAAAAGGTGGTCGATCAAGTGTTGGATACTGATGAGGAGTCCGAGTCAAAGTCTGAGTCTGAAGGGTCAAATTTGTCAGTCAACAGTCCAAAGTCGTCGGTCAAAAAGGCTTACAGTAAAGAATTTTTGTTATCAAAAGCAAATTTGGATGATGAAGCATTTGAAGTTGCATACACTTTAAATGATTCGGACAAATTATACTCTGACAAAGAGTTTCCAATAAGAAGTGTTAGATTTGAAATGATCAAAAAGGTTTTCAAAATGACAGAAATTAATATTTCTGAAATAAAAGATTTAAATCTTACTGAAAAACCTAAAAAGTACACTTCAAGAGTTCAACAACGTCTAAACAAGAAAAAGGGTTACAATTCTGGTTCTGGTTTTCAAAAGAAACCAAACCAAAATCGTAGCTACAAAAAGAAAGGCCTTGGATTTATTCCACCAGAAAATCATAAAAATTTGAAAAATTCTAAAACAAAAACAGAATTTGTGTCAGGTGGAAGTGCAGAAGAGGAACAGAAGAAACCATTCTGGAGACAGTCAAATCAAGAGTTTCTTGCTGAAAAGAAGAAAAATGGAACTGAAGTTTGTCACTCAAAAGAAACTAGAACTTGATACAAATGCAATGAAGCTGGTCACATTGCATGGAACTGTCTGAAAAATGTCAAGTCAAAACAGGGAGTTTCTAACAAGTTGAAAGGAAAAGTTATTGATATTGAACCACCAACGGAAAAATTTAAAATTTTTGAAAACTCAACTTATGAGGTGGGTGAGTGTTCTAAAAAGAATTTTTATAAAAAGAAAGAGAAAGACAATCAAGTGTGGGTTGTTAAGAAAGTTGATGAGAAAGTTGGCGATGATTCTGGTTCCACAAAGCCAGAAGAGCCACAGGTTGAGATGAAAATTTCAGTGAATGATGATGAGTTTCCATCACTGAAATTTGAAGAAGTTAAACAGAAAGTTGGCAAGGTTGATATCTCGAATCAGTTTTACAAAGAGAATACTAAATTTGATGTCGAGAAAACATTCAATGGAAGTGTTAAGAAAATTTTTGGGAAAATGTTGAATGGGAAAGCTAAGGGGGTTAAAGATTTTTATGCAACTAAAAAGGCAACTTACAACCCTACTGTGCAAGAACTGAAAGCCATCAAGTCTGAGAAGACTTGGATGGAAGTTTGTTTCCCGTAAAGTTATAGGACTATGCCGGAGATCCCAAGTTTGTAATCGTGGATCAGGAATCGGCATCTTTCTTGAAAATTGATGATTGTGAATGAATCTTATAAAGTTTAATTTTTACAGGATGAGTGTGACTCGCCGGAGCTTCCAGGTTGGTAAGTGTGAAGCAGGAATCGGCATCCTAATTGGTAAAATGATGCATGTAGACGTAACATTCCTATAGTTGGTATTGGTTAGTTATACCTACAAGTGGTATTGTTTGTGATCTTACAAGTGGTTATTTTTACAAGTGGTACAGAGGTTGCTTAATTGCAAACGGTAAATCAGGGACATTAAATTGTACTTGATTTACTACATTTGATAAAAACTGACAAGATGATGAACCATATCCCCATACTTAACAAGTGGTAAACCTACAAGTGGTAAAAACAAACTCATTTTCCGGAAAAATCATTTTGATTAAAACAAACTTAAGTGTTTTGAGATCTAAATGAGAAAATGGTTTGTGATATGGGGAGTTCTGATTGTTTATGCATAGTGAATGGCGATTTGATGCAATTCGATGTCAGTTGTCAAGTTTTGTACAATTTGTTTTACATTTTATGTTTCTAATGGGTCAAGAGTCTAGTTTGTTTTCAAATTTCCTTTGAAATGTGTTTGCATTTTAGGGGGAGTAGAAAATTTCAGAAAATCCAAAAACATTAGAAAATTTGAAAAAGTCAAAAACATGATAAAAAAAAAAATGAGTTTTTGTTGTGAAAAGAGGAAATGATAGTACATCAGTGGACTGTCACAACATGCTAAAGAATTGTTTAGATAAAATGTGATAAACAATCTCACTGTGGATGTGTCAGTAGGTTTTTACACATTTAGTTAATTGTGACGAGATATAAACATAAAATTCAAACTTGCTTGTTTTGTGGGTTAACAACTTCTTGGATATATAGGTAACCCCTGAAATCTTGTTTGAAAGGTCCCTTATTCTGAGATACTAGGTCTTTATGCTCAGTGATATCTGGGGTATAATCCCGGGACTTCTGCTGAATGGAAGTTCTGACCTAGTCCCCGGATAATGCTTTTTGCAAATGCTTGAAACATAGCATCGCCCTCAGCAAGCTGATGAAACAATAAAATTGATAGTCGCTGCTGTTGTAATCAAAAGATCCTCTAAAGGGGACACACCCAAAAGTAGAGTCATGATCTCTCTGCTGAACGGTAGTTCTGACCTGAGCTCTCATGATTCTTCATAATTTATAACCCCTAACAGATATCAGTTGTGGTATACTCACCTGTAAGACTGAATATTGGGATCTGGATACGGGAGTATATTCAAGTAGTGGGACACACGAATAAGTTAGTATCTAAAACATTAACCTCGTATCTCGGATCAATTGAACTTTGTGTGAAAATTTAAGTGAGCAAATATACTGACAATCTAGGTGAATTGTTTAGAACTGAAAATGAAATATAGCTTAACGGTGTTAGTGACATGTCTCATAAATTGATATGATCCTCTTACACGAACTCACAAAATATTGTTTGTAAATATTTTATTTTCTGCATTTTTTTGATTCTTCAAGTGGTGTCATTTACTTTCTTTCAGAAAAATTCAAAAAGATTTTGTGTGTGTTTTAGCATAAACTTTTGAAAAATCCAAAAAGATTTTCGACAACTGATGTTGGAAAGCTGATTGTCAAAATTCCAAGTGCTAAACATGATGACATTGTTGTGAGGGGGAGTGTATATTGAACATCAAATGTGTTTTGGAAATCAACAAGTGGTTCATCATAGAGAAAGTAGTTAGAGGGAGAGTCGTTGTTGGTGCACATGTTTATGAAAGAGAATTAGTGTTGGTGCACTTAATTTGTTAAATTCATAAAACTTATTTCTGGGTTAAGAATGTGCAGGAATAGCCAAGTTTCAATTCTGAACCTGAAGATAGAGTGCCAGGTTTCGGATTCTGAAGACAAAGAAAGCCAGAAAATGTTCCTGTTACAACACCTATTTATAGTGCTGAGATTTCGCTCCAATGAACATGATCACAAAAGCGAAACCCCAACATTACCACATAAGCGAAATCACCTTACTAAGCACAATATACTTTCTATTTTCTCGACATTACCAAAATTCAAAAAGATTTTGTGTGTGTTTTAGCATAAACTTTTGAAAAATCCAAAAAGATTTTCGACAACTGATGTTGGAAAGCTGATTGTCAAAATTCCAAGTGCTAAACATGATGACATTGTTGTGAAGGGGAGTGTATATTGAACATCAAATGTGTTTTGGAAATCAACAAGTGGTTCATCATAGAGAAAGTAGTTAGAGGGAGAGTCGTTGTTGGTGCACATGTTTATGAAAGAGAATTAGTGTTGGTGCACTTAATTTGTTAAATTCATAAAACTTATTTCTGGGTTAAGAATGTGCAGGAATAGCCAAGTTTCAATTCTGAACCTGAAGATAGAGTGCCAGGTTTCGGATTCTGAAGACAAAGAAAGCCAGAAAATGATCCTGTTACAGATGTTGCTGAAGAACAAAGAAATGCCAGCAAATCGAGAGGGGGAGTCTGATGATATTCAAGCAGATACTGTTAAAGAGGAGTCTGTTGATGAAGATAAAGAGAGAGAAAAGCCCAGAGACTGATCAAGACTGAAGAAGTGAAAACACAGCATTGTCGTGACTCGATAGTCGACTCGTCAACATCTGAGGGGGAGTCTGTTGGTGCACTACATCTGTCGACTTCTTCTTGTATCGAGTCTTACATTGTATTCTATAGATTAGGGCACGTTTTACGAGAAAATAGGAGATTATATATGTTTAGTGAGCAGGTTTCGCTCATAGGGACAATTGGTAGAGGTTTCGCTTATGTGAACATGTTGGTTTCGCTTATTTGTACACATGAGGGTTTCGCTTATGTGTCATGTTCTTTGGAGCGAAACCATCAGGCCTATATAAAGGCTCCCATGAGCGAAACCACATAGAGAACTCCTTATATTCCACGCCGAAGTGCTGCCGGTGTGAAGATCGAGCTGTAATCGTTGTCATATTAATACAATCAGTAGATTAAGTGAAGAATCAGCTATTTCTACCTCTGTTTCTTATTATTCCGTACCTGAAATAGAGAAGAACACCTCTGAACGACTCATTTGGGTCAGATCACGATCCTACATTTCCTGAGGTCATAGAATAATATTAGTGTTCTGCACAGAACCATTCAAAGAATCCAGCCATCAGGATAAAGCCTACCAACATATCACTCTAGAGTCAGACCATTTCAATATTGGTCTTACATGAGTCAGCCTTAATCCACATAGTGAAATTATTTCCTTTCCCGGGTTGTAGCAAAGGCTTAGAAAAAACTACTTTTGTATTTTTCTGATTTTTCAAATGTTTTTGTATCTTTCTGATTTTTCAAATGTTTTTGTATTTTTCTAAGAGACTACACCCCCCTAAATTTTTGCTTAAGATTGAAAATAAAAATAATAAATGAAAAACAATTTTAATAAACAAATTTACAAAAACGAAGAAAAATATTTTTTGTGACCAAGTTCAATCCTCGAAATCGACCATTTTTAGAAGTTCAAGAAGAGCAAGAAAACGTGCTTTATCAACCGGTTTTGTAAAAATATCTACGACATTGTCGTTAATATGAATTTGATACATTGTAATAAGTCCCTGGTTGAAAGAGTCACGAATGAAATGAATTTTTATGGCAATGTGCTTGGTTTTTGAAAAATACACCGGATTTTTCACTATTGGGATAACTGCGTCAATGTCATAGTAAATGGGATTTTGGGAAAATTCAAACCGTAATCCACCAGCTGGTGTTGAATCTAGATAACCTAAGAATAGCAGGCTGAAGTGGCTACATACTCGGCTTCTGAAGTCGACAGTTAGACAGTCTGCTGCTTCTTGCATTGCCAGGAGATGAGACGATCCCCCAGAAACTGGCATCCAGCTGATGTGGACTTCATGTCCCTACCTGTACCTCCAAAATTGCTGTTAGAAAAAGCACACTAGTCAAATGGAGATTCTTTTTGAAACAGAAGTCCAAGCCGAGGCATGCCCTTAAGATATCGAAAGATTCTCTGAACAGCATTTAAATGAGAAAGTTTAGGAGCAGCCTAATAACGTGCACACTAACACATAGCAAACATGATGTCTGGTCTACTGGCTGTCAAGTACATCAACGAGCAAATCATCGACCGGTATTGTATCGCATCAACAGCTTCTCCTTCCAGATCTTCAGTCAACACTAGTCTTTCTGCCATAGGAGTATTTTCATGTTTCGTATCCTAAAGTTTGAATTTTGCGATGATATCGTCAACATATTTTCCCTGATGAATGAGAATTCCCTTGGAATCTTGACGAACTTGTAAAACCAAAAAGAGAATTCCCTCAAATTCCTTGCACAGTGCTTCACTAGTGGATCCAAAGATGATGTCGTCCACATAGATTTGCACTAAGATTTGATCCTCGCCCACCTTTTGAATAAACAGTGTCTGATCAATTGCTCCACGAGTGTATCCGTGAGCGAGCAGATGCTCCGTCAGTGTATCATACCATGCACGAGGAGCCTGGTGCAACCCGTACAAGGCTTTGTCAAGCTTATAAACATGACGAGGACACTTTTTGTTTACAAAACCGGGCGGCTACGACACATGTATCTCTTCCTTCACTTTGTCATAGAGAAATGTCGTTTTGACATCCATTTGATAGACCTTGAACCCCATGAAGGATGCATACGCCAGAAAAATCCGTATTGGCTCCAATCTGGCCACAGGAGCATACACTTCATCATAGTCGAGGCCCTCAATCTGTCTGAACCCTTAAACAACCAGTCTTGCTTTATTGCGAACAATCACTCTGCTATCGTCTCTCTTGTTTCGATAGACCCATCGTGTTCCGAGTGATTTCTTTCCAGTAGGCAGAGTAACCAACTTCCACACTTTCAATTTTTCAAACTGGTTCAACTCATCCTGCATCGCATCTACCCAGCTAGTTTCTAGAAGAGCCATGTCAATTGTCTTCGGCTCTATTTGAGAGATGAAACATGAAAACAAGAAATTGTTGATTACTCCTGACTGACTTCTGGTCAACACTCCAGCTCCTACAGGTCCAATCACATTTTCAATGGGATGATCATGTTGGACGCTTGTAGGAATGGCAACTTCTAGAGTAGATCCAATCAGTGGCAAAGTCGTCAAGTTTTCAACTACTACCGACTCAGATTGATCAACAATTTGTTCTTCCTCTGAACCATCAGCGACAAACTCATCAGGAATGGGACCATTGAACAGGTTATTTTGATCGTTGGGTGTGTCCTCATCATCAGATGAATCCAACGCTTCCCCTCCATCATTGAGAATGTCAGTGTAATCAGGAACTACTTGAATCTCAGGTGCTGATGTTGAAGCTGAGGCTGCAGGTGTGCGATCCCCCACAGGTGTAGAATCCCCCTCAAATTCAACATCCCCCTCTTCCTCAGCATTATGTGTAATAGTTGAGGGTCGAGAAACAGCATAAGGAGGACCAGAGGTACCTACATGAACAACAGGAGGATCATCAAGAATGTCAAATGATTTAAAAAGATAAGCATAGTTATAGAGAGTGAATGGCCCATTTCCAGCATCAGTCTGATTTTCCTCAAGCCACTGCACATCGAAAGACTCAACGATCTGTCTAGTCTTCTTATTGTACACTCTATATGCAGTTTTGTTTTCATGAGCAGCTTTTCCAGCATATCTAATGAAATAGCAGAAATAGCATTCATCTCCCCTAGCATCAAACTTGGGTCTGGATTCCAGGGGCAAAAGAGTGCATGGACAACCGAAAGCTCTAAAGTGCCCAACAAAGGGTTTCTCGCCGAACATTACTTCGTGAGGCGTCTTCATACGTGCTTTGTTTATAATAACTCTTTTTTAACATAACACGCAGTATTAATATCCCAGAAGAACACTGGAAGCTTAGAATCACACAGCATCGTGCGAGCCGCTTCAATAAGGGTTCTATTCCTTCTTTCAGCAACTCCATTTGCTGAGGAGTTCTAGCAGCACTGTATTGTCTGGCAATTCCCCTTTCAGCGCAGAAGAAATTCAATTCAACATTCTTGAATTCGGTTCCATTGTCACTTTGAATTCCCTTCACTTTCTTGCCTGTCTGATTTTCCATGAAGATTATGAATCTTTTGATTAGTTCTGTAGTCTCACTCTTGTTAACTAAGAAGAAAACCCAAGTAAAACGTGAGTACTCATCAGTAACTACTAGACAGTAAGACTTTCCAGAAAAACTGAGCACTACAGGACCAAAAAGATCCATGTGAAGAAACTGCATCACACTGTTAATAGTGTTGACTGTTTTGGGAAAATGAGGTTTTCGATGTTGTTTACCCTTAGCACAGGAAACACTTTTTTCAAAAGTGATAAAATCTTTTACTAGTATACCAACCCCAATTTTGCAAGACGGTTCATATTTTTGACGTTTGAATGCTCTAAATGACGATGCCACAGCATAGCATTATGTTCAGAGATTTTAGTAAACAAACAGGCAACGCTTTCAATAGGTGGTTTGTTCATGTCAATGACATAAGCGTAGCCTTTTTGTTCGGACTTCAATAATATCCATTCATCAGGAATGACCATTCCTGGTTTTAAAATGAGGCAGTGTTTGTCAGCGAAGCGAGTTGAGTAACCGTTGTCGCATATTTGAGTAACACTCAGCAGGCTATGCTTCAACTCAGGAACGTAGTTGACTTCTTTGAAACAGAGATTACCATTTTTGAATGTGCCTCACTGCGTCATCTTTCCTTTCTCTCCTCCCGCAAAAGCAACATATCCACCATGAAATCTTCAAGATCAGTAAGCTGGGATAAGTCGCCAGTCATATGCCTAGAACAGCCACTGTCAATGACCCAGAGTTGAATGACATCCCTCCATAGCTGTTACTGCACAGTATGCGAAATTAAATAAATTTTGGTACCCAAGCCATAGTAGTAGTGGGCACACCCTGTTCATTAACATATGTGGCTTGCATCTAAACCAGATTTTCTTTAGATTAGATAGGTTTATTATTGATGCACGATGATTTAGGAGAGATATCTGGAACACGACTCTTATGTTTCCAAACTTGCTTAGGCCTTTCCAATTTCTTGGATGCCTTAGGCGAAACAGGTGTAGAGTTTGGAGTGTGACTCTTGGTTTTCAGTTTAATTTGTTTTGCTTTGTTCCAGTCTTCATCAGAAGGCTTCACCTTGGAATTCAGCTTCTTAACAGGTTTAGATTTTAGAGTCTTCTCCTGTTTTGAAGGTCTGAGATTCCCTTTTGGAGCCTTCTGATGCTCTCCTTCTTTGAGTTTATCAGGACGATGCTGACAATTTCTTGCAATGTGTCCAGCAATGCCACATGTGTAACATATTTGTCGTTTCACATGCAGCTTTGCCTGATATCCATCAGTCTTTGTAGAACTTGAGGACTTGTGTGGTTCCTGAGAAACATGCGAAACAGGTTTACTTTGATCCTTAGAAATAGAATTATATTTGGTTGGTTTTGTTAATCTTGATTTTGGTGGAACATATTTTGTTTCACCTCCCCTTTTAGTTTGTTTTACCAATAGATTTTTAGATTGATCAGCTTTATTAGGGAAAACAACTGAATTCAAATCCATGCAAATAGAACCAAAAGAAATGTTAGAACATTTATCGCTCTTAAATATAGAGCCCACACAATCCAAAGCATTAGAAGAAATTGAAATATTGTTTGATTTTTCCGAAATTAAAGCATTGTTTTTCTGAATTTTATTTTTCAAAACAACTAAAGCAACATCATCCTCATCATCTTCATCCACCCAATCTTTAATAATTACATGGTCTGTATTTGAAGCAACAGGGTTAGTAACGTTCATTTGCTCACAAACGGTGTCACACGATGCATTAGTATCGCTTCAGCTTCTAGTGACACCGTTGATTCAGAAGTATCAGAATTTCATTTGACAGTCCAGCAGGGGCTTCTATGGTCTCATAACCATTTGAATCAACAGAAGCTCCTGATGTTGACTCTGATTCTTCGTTGATCAAATCTGATTCAACTGTTTCAGATGATTCGATGGTGGATTCTACTGAATCAACTGACTCTGAGTTTTCACAGTCAGCCTTTTCTGAGGAATCACTCGTTATGCAACTTACGGATATCACGAATTTGCGCCTCTACCATATCCTTGTACCTATTTAATTTCTTTTTATTTTCATAATCATTAGATCTTGTATATTGAAGTTGCATAACGAGCGAGTCTGCCTGCTCTTTGTAACCTTTAACTTTTTCCCTACATGCAGGAGTACAACAAATATTATCTACACATACCTCAGCTTTAGAAGGAGTGTAGTCGTTCATCTGAGCCATGAGGGCTTGATGGATCGTTCCCTCAATAATTTCAGTGGCTGATTCAATGTCTTCATTCACATATGCCACAAGAGCTTGATTTAACTGATACAGGGTGTCTGGAGTAAGCTGCAAATCATTCATTTGTTGTGTCCAATCGAATCCCCCTCCCTCCTGAACCACCAAAGCACTTCCAGGATTTGCAACTGATTCTTGTGAGCTTGTATGGTTTCTTGCTGCTGTGTTTTAGGGTGAACCTTGAACAGGATGAAAAACAGTGATGTTTGAGGTGGACACAACGTTTGGAGCTGGTCGCGCAGCTGAACTAACAGTAACAGTGACATTTGGGTCAGATCTCTCCCTTCGTGGTTGTTTGCATTCACGAGCAAAATGCCGAGGTTCGTGGCAGTTGTAGCACCTGAGCTATAACTTGTTCCAACCAAGCTCATGATTAGCTGTCTCCCATTTGTTTCGACAAGTTCTTTTCACAAAAATTTTGGCCCTAAACACCTTCATGGCCATCTGCCAAGTAATGTCCATTTCTTCGATATCATCAGGATGGACTTCATGTAGTTCAGTTGAAGCGAAGTTATTTGCCATCTTCCCAGTGATGAATGTGACAAATGTCAATTTTTCGTGTATCCGTAGAATAATTAAATAGTAATTTGTAGCTTAATGACTGTGCTTGACTTGAATTAATGACATGAATAGTTCTAACTATTGTCATACTTATACAAGTGCATTAAATGTTGCATAGTTTCATATCATTATTGCATGCAACACATTATGATTCAATTAGTGCATGAAACAAAGTTGGCACGATTATCAGACAAGCTAGAAGTACTGACGGGAGTTCAGTACTCAGACAGACATGATGTTAAGACACAGAATGAGCCCGAAACCAAGAGTTACACTAGTATAGTGTGTAGGAAAGTAAGGATCATAAAACTGCCTTCCTAGTGATAGTGTAAGTGCCGGAAAGTGCCTAAAACTCAGACAAACTGCAGAATTCTGCATATTTCAGCAAAAATAAGCACTTTAACACTAAAATATAATGCAGAATTATGGTTTAATGGTCTAGAATACCTTCCTAAGTGTCGGGAATCAAAACTGTCACAAAAGGGAATAGAAAGCACACTAAACTGCGTAATTTAGCACCTTAACGAACCGGTAACCAACCGAACAACCGGACACTACCCGAAACACCAAATTTTCACTAGAAGCATTGTTTTATCATTTCCGAGCTAGTTATGGTCACCGAACATCATAACACACCTTATAATTACATAACACATATAACATTAATTCATACACTTAGAATCTAACTAAATCATTCAACCAACAATTGAAATCCAACCTTATCCCCCCCCCCCTTGGCGACGCTCAGCATGGGTGGACCCACCCATGGATTTTGTTGAATTATTTATTTGATATGTTTAGTGCTTTAGGAGCATATTATCCAAGAGATTATAAAATGTTGGAGATTTGTTAATAAAAACCACAAGTAACTTCATAACTCATTTCACCATTCACCATTTCACCTCTTCTTCTCCTCCTACTTCCATGTCTACGGCCACCACACCACCACCATACTCCCACCATTCTCAACCAATCTAAGGTGATTCTAAGGTCCTAGAAGCTAAGTTAAGGATCTTGGAGCCATTGGAGCTTGAAGGACCATTCTCTAGAGCTTTTATCCACCTTGTTCATCATCTTGTTCATCTTTGATCTCTTCCTTAGCCTTGTGCTAGTAGTAAGACTCTTGCAACTTGATCTTACTTCTCTTTTTTGTTGGTTAAAAGATTATGTAAATGGTTAAACATAAAGATCATGAAGAAACAAGAAGATAAACTCTCACATAAAGCTTAAAATCATAAGAATCTAAGTTGATTTAGTATATGTGTATATCTTGATTGTTGATTTCTTGTGATTATGATGTTAATCATCATAAGAAACTTGCTAGATTGTGATTAAACACATGATCTAGCAAGTGAGAGGATGAATCTTGTGAAAAATCAAAATGATCATAAAGATGTGAACATGAACTTGAAGAATGAAGTTGTTTTTGTGTAAAATGATGATGGATACATGTTATAAGACTTGTAAATGGATGATTTCAAAAATGATTTTATCGAGAAACTAATGTTACTTGCAAGATTTACAAGACCATGACTTTTTAAGAAACTAACCATATTTTTAGTGTTAAATCAAGACTAGAAGCATGTTGTTAACAAGAAGAATACAAGAAAAATAATTTTTAGAAAATCTTCAAGTAAGTTGTAAAGAATTAAATTTTACGAGAATGTGATTTATAAACAAATAACCCCATTTTTAAGGGTAACTAAACCTACTAAATAACATACTAAGTTACTACAAGTTTTTACAAAACTTCAAGTTCATGATGTGGTGTAAATTGCATGATTTGGGCTCATGGTAAGTATTGATTGAATTGTTGATGATTGGTGATAATTTTAAAAGAAAATGATATGCTTTTTAAAGCATGGAAACCTCCATTTTTAAGGGGAAACTATGGCAAATTTTTTGTAGAAATTATACACTTAGAAAAATATTTTAAACAAGTATTTATAAGTAAATTTTAATCATGGTTTTTCATATAAAATTTGCCATAATTTTTATTACAAAAAAATTACAAATATTGGAGGTTGATTTTTGATAAATAAAAGTGACTAAATATATATTTAGGAAAATATATTTAGAAGTCACAATTTGTGTGCTACTTGTATATTATGTGTATTAGTTATATTATTTTAGGACTTGAAATAATATAACTCACCAAAATACCAAGAATTGTAATATAAAATATTACCAAAATTCCAAGAAAACAAATATATAATTTATACTCGAATATTGGACAATCGGACAAACGGACGTATGGACTACACTTATATATATATTCCGGAATTAAACTCATATATAATTTGACAAACGAGTTAAATGGTATTTTGGAGACCATAGAAACGGAAATTATGATTTTTACAAGTATTACAAAATATATCATATTTTTATCAAGTAGAAAATATATTATTTTTGAGTAGAGAATATATATATATTTTCTTGAACAATTAGAAGACATATTAATTTTGAAGCAAATATATGTTCTTTTGAACAAAATAAAAATATATTATTTTGGGTGAAAAATGGAATTTGAAATATTTTCTAAAATAATCTTGAAAATATATTATTTTTTGAGGTTTATATGAAAGTATAATTATTTTTGCCAAGAAAGATTTATAGATAATTTCTAAAAAAGTTTTCTTAAAATACATATACTTTAAGAATATAAATTGGTGATTTTTGGTTGGTTAAAAAATAATATTTCGAAAAATTTAATACAAAATTAAGTATAAGAATACTTAATAAATACAAGGAAATGCGTATACTCGTACGTACAAATAGACACCGAAATACGCCACCAAAACTTGGCATAATACACAAGAATAAAAATACAAGTATAGCTATACTCATCCTTGGGAAATAAATATTCATGAAGGAATTTCAAATGATATAAGTCAAAAATATATTATTTTAACAAATATTCCAATAATTGATAAATATAATTTAAGTTAAAATATTATTATTTTAACCAATAATTATAAACCTTGGAATTATACAATGTACATCAAAAACGTAACTCAAAGGATACTAAGTCTTAACAAAGCAACTAAGACTAAAAGTCGTTACACGACCTAAACGTCTAATAAAAGTGGCACGTGTGTAGGTAGTTGTACGACTCATAGATGGACCTTTGAGTATACGAGACAGCAGGACGCAAAATTGTGAGTTCATGTCCCCTTTTCTTTTAACTGTTTTCAGTTTTACAACTTCGGGGGTGAAATACATGTTACAACATTTCAATGATTACAAATGGTATGGTTAGCTAAGGAATGAACTGTTAGATCATGTGAATGGGTAGGTGTTAACTTAAGACCATTAATCCTTGTATAAGGACCGAGGGGCATGAGTGATAGATCTATTTGGGTGTTGCGAGCCCCACCCATGGGCCCGCGGGTTAGACCATGTGGTGACTATGTCGTTCCCGCCGGATGGTCCGGTATGAAATACGCAAAAGGGTTGAACCTTCCTACACCGTTGCACACATATTAATGTATTAGCTACACATTAATTAATCTGTTCATAGACGCTTTAATACCAGTTTACAAAAAGCATACTTACAGATGTTTACAAGATTATTCGAACTCATACAGAAACTCATGAACTCGCTCAACTTTTGTTGATGTTTTCAAAATTACATGTATTTCAGGAAACAAGAAGGATCTTGGGCGCTGGTGTTGTTTTCAAGACGTAAATTTCAAGTTTAGATGTCATTCACATTTGTTTTGTAACATAACTCGAGGATATGTTGGTTGAAACTTAAATGACTTGTGTTTGTAACCTTTCAAACTTATGAATGGATGAACATCATGTTTTAATCATGTAGTTGTTTATTATGATTGAATGCAATGATATTGAGCAAGTCACACATCACACGCTTCCGCAAAAGTCAGGGTGTGACAGTTTGGTATCAGAGCTTCGATTGTAGTGTACTAGGATTCCTTCTCGAGTCTAGACTACAATCACTAGGATTCTCTCACGAAAAACATTTTCACAAAATACTTTTCATTGGATTTACAAAAAGCGCCAAGATCCATGAGTTGAACATTTTTCAAAGGAAAGACAAAGCAAAGAAAAAGCAAGCACATTAGTAGGGAAGGGAATACCCCGACTAATGAGCCAAATGAGGTACAGTCAGTCCATGTGGGATAGACTTGCCAAAGAGAAAATGAACCCCCCCCCCAAAAGGATAAACGAGAGTTATATGTGGCATGTTGCATTTATTTTCTTGAACATAATAAGTAACATTATTATCTATTAATATATGTGCATATATACCTATGGAGTTATTGACGGGAACGAGATAACTTCGACTTCGAATTCTATTACTGTTCTTGAACCGCACAATGCTACTATCGACCTCCCGTTTATTGCGGAGCTCATGGCTGCGGTAATTACTATAAGACCTTGAGCTTGATTCCATAGAAGATGGTTGTTCTTCCCTCTCGAATGCGAAGGTGCCTGACTATGGTAGCGACGGCGAGGCGGAGGAGGCAACCTTGGACAACAACCTTATCAGTGGGACGAGGTCCCTGAGGCATTTATGAATCTTGAACGACGAAACTCCTTTCCAGATAAAGAGAATGAAGTACTCATCTTAGAGGCTCCCCTTCAGCTACTATTACTAGGAACCCTCCTTATTCCTATTCTACCTAAGCATTGTGCCATTTCGCGTGTAACAACAATGGACGTTGGCGCATGGACCATTATAAAGGTCCATCCATGTTAAAGGTATGTGGACAGTAATGTCCCCTCTCTTATTGGTCAGCTGCATTGAACGAGGGAAAATTAGGGTGACCGTGCAAGGGAATTTATTATTACGGGGGCCCATGTAATAACAACTTGTACTGCATGGAAATCCTGGTGGACTCTTCGAGTCAAGCAAATGATACTATCTATTTGGAATTCCTATATTGTTCTAAATCCCCAGCCAGTAGAACATTAACCGAGATGGTTACTATAACACCCCACAAAGTAGGAAGCCCGCCTACACCCGTTTCGTACTTAACACTTCTACCTGTAGTACGAATCGTTTGAGACTCGGTATCTAAGCAAGAGAAGATGGCTAAACGCTCAGGAAAGATTTACCTCAACACTGCAGGATTCTTATGTATGAACTTGTACGGTACTTACAACACCCCCAAACTTGTCCATTATAGATGCGATGTTAAGACCCCAACCTTTGACATCCGCTTTACCCCAAGGAGGTAGCATGGTGCGAGTTGTAGTGTAACTTATTTACCGCACTCTATTCGGCATTCAGGAAGACTAGGGCAACCATATTGGGACTCAGGGACCCCAAGCCAAATCAATGTATGCGTTGCACAGCACAGTGTGGCAAAGGGGTCCTCCCTATATTGGACAATCGAGAACCATGAAGTATAGAACACATATTATAAGGGCGGAAGTAACCACTCGATATTCTCAACAGATTGTTTTTTCATTTAGGCACATGGAAAACACATGCAAGAAGATTTTTCTCGATCTACACCGCTATCAGTACCTCCGCACTCTTTATCCCTTAGTGCACCCCATCGTTAGGGTAGTGCATTCACACCCTGGAAACCACTATATGTTTGCTGCAAAACACAATTCGGTCACAAGGATAAAGTCACGTACTCTCACAACCTTATCTCTGCATTTCCACTATCCCCTCCTACCCATGGTAGTAATGCACGACCCCATCTTTTGGGACGTATGCCTGTTTTTGTAAAAATAAAGACTATGGAAGAGTCGGAAACTTAAGGAATAAACAAGGAACAAGGTGAAGGGAAGGCCTCACCGTATTTTGTATAGCACTGGATGGCTTGCATCAATCGGAGTAAGGTAACCCCGAGGAGGCTATCTACGCAAGACAAATTGCAACAAGTTGATATGGAGTATTTAAAGGTCGATGTACCCTTAGCAAGATTCTGTCGTGACTCATTACAAGGATGAGATGATTATGGTGGGAAGATTTGCATAGGCCTCATTAGGAATTACCTTACCTGTATGCTTATAATGCACGTGAAGCTCATGGAACCACAACAAAGGGACATTAGTCAGACCCAACCGGAACCTTTACCTGCAACAAGAGCTGAGCTTGAAGCTCTAATGGACCAGCAAGTCACTAAAGCAATCGACAAGCAACATTGCAACCAGCGGCGGACTAAGAGGAACCATAATGGGAATCGCTCAGGTGATAACTCTTTCCCTAGGTCCTACCGAGGGCGGAGTAACGGTGAAGAAATCTAATGAGAGCCCAGGGAAAAGGAAGATGCATGTGGAGTCTTCGTATGACAACAAAAGAAAGTTTTCAAGCCTAAAGAAAGGAACCTGAGCAAGTAATGACAACTCAAACACAAACAAAAGAAGGGAAGCAAACCCGCCTCGTGGCACGAAAGCTTTTGGGGCCACCAATGGGGCTAGAGGAAAGGTTTATTTGGGAAGTAAGCCGAGATGTGACGAATGCAAGTTTCACCATGAGGGTCGATGCCCGAGACCTAAGTGTGATAGATGTGGGAAAAAGGGACATAGCAAGGATACCTGTTTGGCAAGATACCCCAACCGAGGTGAAAATGGTAACTACAACCAAGGGGATAACGGCAACAACCAAGGCAGAAACGGTAATAATAGAACTCCTGGTTGCTTCAAATGTGGTGACACGGGGCACTTTAGGAAAAATTGCCCTAAGAAGGACCAAGCACGAGGAAGAGTTTCACGAACGGAGCTCGTGAAGCGCGCAAGAACCTGAATAATGCGACGGGTATGTTCCCTATTAACTAACACTATGCATCCATTTTGATTGACACTGGCGCCGGCTTTAGCCTTGTGTCTATAAGATTTAAGAACCTACGTGGTCTGGAGGCAAGTAAGCTAGACACCCCCTATTCAATAGGACTAGTGAATGGGAAATTAGTCAAGGAAGATGAAGTTATTAAGGACTGAACACTTGGACTTGGAGAACGAAAGTTTTCTATTGACCTGCTACCAGTTGGTTTAGAAAGTTTTGATGACACAATCGGAATGGATTGGGTATCCAAGAATGGAGCCGAAGATTGTTTGTCATAAGAAAATCATTCGCATCCCTCTTGCGAATGATGAAACACTTATAGTACGCGGTCTTCATACAGTTGATGCTAGGACGTCGGGCCCCACAAGGCGGAAGACTGTGATATTTCACATTGGTTATGAGAGCGCAAAAGTGTCTCCAAAGAGGCTGCATAGCCTTCCTTGCTCATAATGTCGACAAGGAGACCAAGGAGCCAAGATTAGACGACAGTCCCATTGCAAAGGAATTTCTAGAAGTCTTTCCCGAAGACTGGCCTGGAATCCCTCCACAGCGACGAGTAGAGTTTCGAATAGACGTAGTGCCAGGAGCAGCACCAGTGGCAAAGGTACCCTACCGATTAGTCCCATCCGAAATACAGAAGCTTTTAACGCGGCTGCAAGAGCTGCCAGACAAGGGAATTTATCAGGCCGAACTTCTCACCTTGGGGAGCTCTAGTGATATTTGTTAGAAAGAAAGACAACAGCTTTCGTATGTGCATACAGCCTGATCTGAAAGGAACTCAGACGATTTAATGAGGAAAAAGTATTGGGCATAAGTTACAGGGAGTTAAACAACTAACCATCAAGAATCGGTACCCCTCACCGAGAATTGATGACTTGTTTGATCAACTACAAGGTTCCAGCTACTATTCTAAGATTGATTTAAGGACGGGATATCACTAGTTGAGGACACAAGAAGAAAGTATCCCTAAAACGGCCTTTAGAACTCTCTTTGGGCATTACGAGTTCCTTGTCATGCCGTTTGGCTTAGCAGATGCACCGGTAGTATTCATGGACCTCATGAGTCGGGTGTGTAAGTCGTACCTGGATAAGATCGTGATTATATTTATTGACGACATTCTTATTTGCTCAAAGACCAAGGAAGGTCATGAGCAACATCCGCGAGCTATCCTGGAGATTTTGAAGAAAGAACAGTTATATGCAAAGTTGTCGAAGTGCGAATTTTGGATTCTCGAGGTGCAATTCTTAGGTTACGTGGTGAATAAGACTGGAATTCATGTTAACCCTGCCAAGGCCGAAGCGATCAAGAACTGGGAAACCCCTAGGATGCCAACTAGGATACGACAATTTCTGGGGTTAGTGGGCTATCACAGACGATTCATTGAGAATTTCTCAAGTATTACTCCGCCACTAACATCCCTAGCCTAAAAAGGAATAGAAGTTTAATTGGGGAGAGAAACAAGTAACAGCTTTGCAGACGTTGAAGGATAAACTCTGCAATGCACCTATCTTATCGTTACCTGACGGTACCGATGGATTTGTCGTCTATTGTGATGCTTCTTGACAAGGTCTTGGTTGCGTGTTGATGCAACAGGATAAAGTCATCGCTTACGCGTCACATCAATTAAAGGTGCATGAGAAGGACTACACGACGCACAACTTTGAACTAGCTGCGGTGATCTTCGCATTAAAGATCTGGCGTCATTGCTTGTATAGTGCTCGTGCACGATCCTTACAAACCATAAGAGTTCGCAACACGTTTTTTATTAGAAGGACTTGGATATGAGACAACGTCGATGGGTTGAGTTGTTGAAGGATTATGATCGTGAGATCAAGTATCACCCAGGCAAGGCGAACGTTCTAGCCGACGCCTTGAGTCGCAAGGAACGCACAAAACCTCTAAGGGTGCGAGCCCTAGTGATGACGGTTGATATTCGTTAATTTACACATATTTTAGTCCCCCGTTTTACCCTTATTTTATGCGTTTTTGGCCGTAAAACCGTCATTCGGATACTTAATTATCTACATTTTTGTTTACAGGCCTAAAACAGCATACCAGACAAGATGATAGCAAAAACGAGGACTTTCCGGACAAAACGACGAAGCTGCGGACATTCTGTTAAGGAAACTGATCTGGGCCTGTGGAACGGTCGTGAGACCTGATGCACGACCGTGCATCTTCGACAATTGCTAATCAACCCGGCATTGAACGAGGGTGCGACTAGGCGTGCAAGGCATATAAGGTCAGCTCGGTGATGCACGGACGTGCCATCCGAAGAACGACTGTGCGTCTGCGATGATCCAGCCTTATCCCGGTGATGAACGCCCGGCCCAGCAGCTCGTGCAACAAGTAACCCGGAACTGAACGACCGTTCCACACGAAGAACGGTCGTGCGATATCGTATCTGGTCAAAGATCTGATGACGTATGCAGTATGGTGCCCCATCCCCAATAATTGCTTAAAGTGCACGGTCGTGCCATCTAAAGAACGACCGTGCGACAGCGAAAAAATATAAAAACAGAACAGAAACATTATGTTCGACATTCTGGATTTTTGGAGAGCTTCACAGGCGATTTTCAGGCTCCGGAGGCTTCTGCTTTCACCCGGATTCAAGCCACATTGTCCCGTTTAGCTCGATTACTATCCGGATTCTTAATCTTATGCTTGTTTATGGTTTGGTTTTCTAATCTTTCCATGATTTTGTTAATCTTTCAAGCATTTAGATTAATGTTTATGTATTATTGTAGCCTTTGGGCAAAAACACAACAATCCCTTGCTTGATTATAGCCATTAGTATGTTAATCTTTGTTTGTAATGACATTTGGAAGTATTTTCTATGTTAATCTTTGATGATTAGTTTGCAACCTGGTTATTGATATTGATTTCTTGATTATAAGTAATTGTGTTGGATGATTGGTATTTGGTTAGTTAAGATAGTTGAAAAATGAAGCTTAATTAATCTTGTATTAGTAAACTTTGAACTTGGTTAACTAGTTTAGCTTGGTTTAAATGTGTGCATCATGATACTAGAAATGGTTAGTGATTTAATAAAATGTAATTATTATTAATCAAGAAAGCTTGCCGTCACGGAAGGACCTTAACGGGTTAAATGGTGTCGTTATAAATTCTTGCCATGATTTGTTAGCTTAGTTAGTAGTTTAGGCCAAAATTGCTATCTTGGTGAATTTGTGTGCAAGATTTGTAAAATGAACTTGGTTGTGATTTAATCTAGTTTATGCTTTTCTCGGTGGTTGCATTGTGTTTATCGGTGTCGCTTTCCTTGTTTAAGTGAGGTTAGAAAAATCCTAACGGCTGACTAACTTATTTTTAAGAGATTTTCATAGACATTTATCAATTGCACGTTAAAGAACAATTTTAGGTGGTTAAAGTGTGTTTATCGTTTTAACTTTCCGAATGATTGTCATGTTAGGATTTCCGAAAGGGATACTAATTGTCTTGAAATTGGAGAATTGATCAAATGCTTCTAGTGCCAAAACCTACTTAGTTGACATGCTTTGGTTGTGTATTAAGCAAGGCTATCTATCTATTTTCTATTATGTTTTTATATGTATTTGTTTACGCTTACTTTAGTTAAATTAAAATCAAACAACTTTTGTTTTTACCGGTAGTTTAGTGAAAAAGGTCTAGTATTATTTCTCCGCCCATTTCCGTGGATCGATACTTGGTTCTTACCGATACTTTACTACATATATGACGGGGTACACTTGCCTCTTTCATGTGTGTTTTGATGTAAAAGTAATAATCACTTTTATAAATTTAAAACCAAATCGTGTGTAATTTCATTGCAAAAACATGTGTATATGCGCACACGTCAACGGTACAAGCTGATCTCACCGTTCGGCTTCGTCAAGCGCAGCAGGAAGCACTTAAACCAGAGAACTTACGAGTTAAATCACTGTGTGGTATGGGAGTGAAATTGGTTCCAAAGGAAGATGGAACAATGTATTTCATGGAACGAAATTGGGTACCATTCTTCGGTGATCTATGAGCACTTATTCTGGACGAAGCTCATAAGTCAAGGTACTCGATCCATCCTGGATCCGACAAGAAGTACCAAGACTTGAAGGAATGGTGTTGGTGACCCAAGATGAAAGCCGACATCGCTATAAATGTGGGTAATTGCTTCACTTGCGCCAAAGTTAAGGCAGAATACCAGAACCCGTCAGGGTTATTGCAACAACTGGAGGTTCCCGTCTGGAAGTGGGAACAGATCTCCATGGACTTCATTACAAGGCTACCAAGAACACAAAGAGGACACGATATGATTTAGGTGATTATCGATTGACTCACGAAGTCTGCGCACTTTGTACCTATCAGTAAGAAAGACAGCATAAAGAAGTTAGCAGAAATATCTCTCAGCAAGACTGTGGCACGCCATGGAGTGCCTGTATCCATCATATCCGACCGGGATGGTAGCGTTGCGTCAAGGATTTGACAGACGTTACAACAAGCGTTTGGTTCACAGTTGAATCGTAGCACGACCTTTCACCCTCAAAAATACGGCTAGAGTGAACTGACGATTCAAACATTGGAAGACATGCTACGTGCTTGTGTGATGGACTTTGGTGGGAGTTGGGATACTCACCTGTCCTTGGTAGAGTTTTCCTATAATAATAGCTATCAGACCAGCATACAGGCTGCCCCTTTTAAAGTTATATAGGGACGTAAGTGTCGATACCCGCTGTGTTGTGTAACACCCTTGTCATTATTTAATGGTTTTTGTAAAGTATACGACAAACAACATGTAATTATGACTACATATACTTTGTAAAAATACGGGTTTGTTTAAACTTTACAATTTTAAAATAATACAACATAACATAATTGAGTTCGTCGTTTAAAAATTACGACGAAACGACGTGCGGAAGCTTTTATCTTATTCGTGTTCGGTTCTCCGTTGAGCTTGATCGTCCTCCGGTAACTCTTGAAATTAACCTATGATCGAAACCAACCTAAAAGTTAGTTTCGATACTTAAATAATAGCTTAAAACATGTACATCGCATCAAACAACAAAACAAAAATAATTTCTCAGATTTATGCCTCTCGCGCCACGCGAGAGGCTCAACTCATTCTTTCGCGTGCCGCGACGCCTTTCGCGTGTCGCGCTCGATTTCAGGTGGTCCCTCGCGTGGCGCGGGGGAAGCTCTTTTCCTGCAGGTCCATATCTGGACCTCAATTTCCTGCCCAGCTCTAGTTTTGATCAAACTCTAAACTTCAAAATGCCATGCAAATCACATTATATCAGTTTTCTAATATTCAAGGTTCAAATTACGGGTTCTTATGCAAATCTTAACCCGATGGTCATTTTGGTCCTGTAGACCTTTAAAATGTTTATAACCCATAGGTTATAATGATCCCGTAGATCATTCTTTTTACCAGTGTCATTCTTGAAATGTATATATATTTATATAGCATCAAGGCACCCCTCGTTATGTTTGGGACCATATATTTTTGCCTTTAAAATTCATTTGACCTTGACCGTAGTCTAAGGCCACATCCATTTTTTTTTGGATTATCTTTCCGGCTCTATGACTTCTCACGTCATTTACACGTCGGTTTGTCTCACTCTTATCGTCATTCAGTTTACGCCTCTATTTCCTTTCAAACCGCTACCCGGGTTCTTTATCTTAGCGTTTTTAACACTACAGTTTCACTGGTTTGCATTTTTCCTTTCTATACTCTTTTACGACCTATCACATAGGTTCATTAATATTTCGCGCTTTCATTATTCAGCTTGCGCTTACTTTCATTTTCAAGAGTTATTCTTTATTAATCTCGTTTGACATGTTTGTATGAAACTTCATCACTTATGAATGTAAAACTTCATTCTTTGTTCGACCTGTTCACTTTAAAATAGTTTAACGTAATTATCAAAAATTTATGTTTGCAAAATCTTATCGTCTTTTAGTCTTGACTCCAAAACCCGAGTCTTTTAACTTTCCATCCGAGTTCTCATTTCTCGGTCTACGCATGTATTTAAATCCTTTCCCATCAACCGGGTGTTTTACCGAAGTTGTTGTTATTGCAACTCTTCCGGTATACGTTAAGACTTCGCTTCATTTTTATATTCCGACTTTGTCCTCAAGTTTGACGTTTTACAAAAAAAACGGCCCATTAAGAGACATATTTGCATTCTCCGGGTTCGAGTGTAAGTACACCCCCTCCCAATGCATATCCTAATCATTTTACATGTTTGGATTCTCTGGGTTCGAGTGTAAGTACACCCCCTCCCAATGCATATCTTAATCGTTTTACATATTTGCATTCTCCGGGTTTGAGTGTAAGTACACTCCCTCCCAATGAATATCTTAATCATTTTACATTAATCTTTGTCCCTTCACTCGGGCTCATTATCCTACTGTAATACGCTTCCGTCACCCAGCTGTGGGTTTACATTATTATCAAATATGTTGCTCATTTGATTTATTTGGGTACTTTTTAATTGGTCCCACTCATCCCGTCCTTACTACATCGGGTGTAAGCATGTCCATCATAAAAAGTTCATGGCACCACGTGCTCACCACTTACTTGGCCAGAGTAAGCGATCAATACCTGGTATACATGACCTTTTTATAATTTTCACATTACACCCCATGTAAGTAACGCCTCTATTTGTTTTTCTTGGAAATAATATCCCGGATAGGTTTTCTATTCGGGTTTTTCCAAGTTTTCTATCTACATATGCAACTTTCAATCTCTACGTATTTGTTGCGTATTACTATTTGTGCAATTAAATTTAAAATGTGCACCTAGTAATGCTTGCCCTAACGGGCTTCTCTTGCCATTAGCCTTGTTCGCGATCGCTACGCGATTTAGGTCCTTGGTGAGCATGTTCTACTTGTCGTACTTTGGACCGTTCCTCCGTCAAATTCGCAATTTGTTAGACTCCCGCTATCTTTAGATGCTAGTGTCCTTCAACAAAACATTTACAAGAGTCAATAATATCAACTTCAATAATCGCTCGTATTATAACAAGGCTTTTTCTACTATATGCGTCAACGCGATTAATTTCGTCAACTATATCAATCATTTTAATTGGGGTAACGTGTATTACACGATAACCCTATGTGTTGTTTACAACACTTTAACACGTTAAACCATTAACATACATGTACTTATCGGATTTGCGATCAAGCCTCGAACCGAACACTTTATTCTTTTAACCATGAGCTCTGATTACCAACTTGTAACACCCTTATCATTATTTAATGGTTTTTGTAAAGTATACGACAAACAACATGTAATTATGACTACATATACTTTGTAAAAATACGGGTTTGTTTAAACTTTACAATTTTAAAATAATACAACATAACATAATTGAGTTCGTCGTTTAAAAGTTACGATGAAACGACGTGCGGAAGCTTTTATCTTATTCGTGTTCGGTTCTCCGTTGAGCTTGATCGTCCTCCGGTAACTCTTGAAATTAACCTGCGATCGAAACCAACCTAAAAGTTAGTTTCGATACTTAAATAATAGCTTAAAACATGTACATCACATCAAACAACAAAACAAAAATAATTTCTCAGATTTATGCCTCTCGCGCCACGCGAGAGGCTCAACTCGTTCTTTCGCGTGCCGCGACGCCTGTCGTGTGTCGCGCCCGGTTTCAGGTGGTCCCTCGCGTGGCGCGGGGGAAGCTCTTTTCCAGCAGGTCCGTATCTGGACCTCAATTTCCTGCCCAGCTCTAGTTTTGATCAAACTCTAAACTTCAAAATGCCATGCAAATCACATTATATCAGTTTTCTAATATTCAAGGTTCAAATTACGGGTTCTTAAGCAAATCTTAACCCGTTTTGCATATCTACTCATTTTGACCCGTTACGGGGTATTTAACACTTTTAAGCTTAATTCACGCCTCTTTTAGCTTACACCCTATCTCCATTTTATACATATCCCAAGGACTCAATTAAACGAAATGCTTATTTCTAAACAACTCTTAAAGGTTGTTTTTCCCTATTTACCCCTCAATGACTTTTTGGTCAATTTTAAATCCTTCATTTTGCGACGAAGAGCTTTCGCCAATAAGTGACCACGATATGGTTTCTAACTACAATACAAAATATGCGTACCTGGCTCGGATCAACATACTGACCCGTTTAATACCTTGTGTCCATAATATGCTAATTCATATCACCGCTAAATCATAACCATTTTTATCCTGTGCACATAAGACTCGACAAGCACTTATTAGTCATTATTTGTCAAATGGTATCTACATTACCATTTGACCCGTTTGGTCTAATTGATTTAAACACTTTGCGCTTATATTGGAATGGTATCTATTTACCATTTCATTAAATAACTAAATTCAGATTTCTCACCTCTTTAGCTATGTCTCTTAAACCCTTTTTCTTACGCATTTAGCCCAGCATGACTTATGTTGCTTAGTATTGTTTTATATTTCAACTTCTACCTATTTGTTCGTGACTAAATCACCGTTTCCCCTTTTTACTCGTTTAGGCTTACTTATAAAATAGCCAATGGAAAACCCATTTTTATTTATGTCACTTCTTGACCATTTTGCCTCTTTATCATAAAACATGGTTTTTCATCATTAGATATACTCCGACCTGTATCGTTTTGTGTCGGAGCGATATCATGAATATCATCTTAATCGTATAAGAAACTTTTAGAACAAACACATATTCTACAAAAAGTGTAAGTTTCACTTACCTTGCATCCGGTTATGTCATTTTTCCGCGTACTCGATCCGTTTGACCCGCTTCTTTCCCAAGTCTTCATCTAGCTTGTCTAGAGTCAAACTATCATCATCAAAATTCGTAAGACGGTTAGATTAGTCATAATCATTTACAACTATTCCATCCTACGGGTTTTATGTCGAATTTATCATTCGACCATATCAAAATTATCATTCGATCTAATCATTGGTCGGTTTGACTTTTTAAAAGTCAATTGACTTATCAACGTATTCAAATGCTCATTTGGTTCATTGAACTCACTTAGGCATATTTCATCCGAACTCTTAATGAAATTAAATTTTACACACAACCAAGTAGACCGCGATTTCATTCAGGCATTTCATATCACTGAAAAATGGGCTGTTTTGGTGACTTGTTTAACCTGTTTACATGTCTTCAAAAATTATTATTTTTTTATGTGGCGTACCTCTCGGAGGGTTAGGCCTTGTGTTAAAATTTCAAGATCTAACTCTTTACCAAAATTTCGTAAAAAATCATTTACTAAGATGCAATCAGATTCGTCACTTCTGACTGCAGCTTACGGAAAAATTCATTTAAAATTCCTCGTTTATTCGATTGACGAAATTCCAAATGGAGATTTTGTTAATCACTTAAAACTATCTACAGTAAAAATTTTATGTCATAACTAAATTCCTAAATTGAGTTATGACATTCGTAATGGGCTGCAAATTCTGCCAGAAAACGCAGCTTGAACCTTCGATACGGAAAAATTCATAAAATGTTCATGCCATCATAAAACTAGTTTTAGCAATCAAAACCCTAAAAACATCACATACAAGAATTTAGCATCAACAATTCTGAATTTACTTCATATTTCTATTTAGGTTTTGTTCCTAAGCAATCAAACTTCATTAATTCGGCCATAGCCTCTACGATTCATACATAGATCGCATCATGCATAGTTAACTAATTTTCACAACTTCATGAATGTCAAAAATTCGACATACCTTACGATCCTCTTGACTTGGTGATCGTTTATATATATTCCAATCTGAATTGGGCCTTCGTTTGATCCTCCAATTTGAAGGTTTTGTTGAATTAGGTTTCATCCCCTTTTTCTCTGGCTATGGTCGATCGAACACACCTCCTGTGTGTGTGTTTTGTTATTTATTTTTTAAAAAATGTTTAATTAAAACACTTTCCTAATTACCCACCTTTAGCCCCTCTTGTTTTGGTTTGTTACCAAGTAGGCTATAACTTATTTATTTTCAATAACATTTACCCCTTTTTAACTAGGTTAAACATTCCGAGTTTACTTAGCAGGTTCGGGGGAGATACTACTTTGTTTTGTTTTAAGTCCCGTTAAATCGGGCCTCTTATAATCTTTATTTCCTCAAAAGCTTTTATTCACTTTTTATTTAATATTAGGTTTATTTATTAAATTCCTAATATTCACTGGGTTTACTTTTACCACTAACGGTATTTTACCCGTTCATTATTATTAACATGGTTTAATTACCAAATTCCCGATTTCGGGGTGTTACATGTTGGGAGGAGACCGGAGATACACAGGTTATTGATCCTGAGTTAGTTCAGGAAACGACATACAAGATTTCACAGATACATGCTCATACCAAGTCAGCTAGTGATAGATAGAAGAGTAACCCCGACAATCGGCAGAAACCATTGGAATTTGAGATTGATAATATGATTTTACTGAAAGTCTCGCCTTGGAAAGGCATTGTAAGATTTGGTAAACGTGGAAAGTTAAAACCACGATACATTGGACCCTTCGAGATCCTGGAAAGGATCGAAACCGTTGTATACAAACTAAAGCTTTCAGAATAACTTAGTAGTGTTCATGACACGTTTCACGTGTCAAATCACAAGAAAATCTAAGAGACAGTAGTCTTTTCCAGCAGACGAGATTCATGTTAACGACAAACTCCAATTTACTAAAGAACCCATAGAGGTTACGGACTGGAAGGTCCTCAAGACACGGAGAAGTCGTATTAAACCGATCATAGTTCGTTGGAATTCACGTCATGACCTAGAGTGTACTTGGGAGCGTAAGACCATATTAAATCAGAATAACATCATTTATTTCACAACTCCCCTGCAACCAATAACACCGATTGAATTTCGGGACGGAATTCTTTTAACGGGGGGGAGAATGTGACAACTGTCAATTTTCTGTGTATCAGTACAATAATTAAACAGTAATTTGTAGCTTAATGATTGTGCTAGACTTGAATTAATGACATGAATGGTTCTAATTATTTTCATACTTATACAAGTGCATTAAATGTTGCATAATTTCATATCATTATTGCATGCAACACATTATGATTCAATTAGTGCACGAAACAAAATTGGCACGGTTATCAGACAAACTAGAAGTACTGACGGGAGTTCAGTACTCAGACAGACATGATGTTAAGACACAGAATGAGCCCAAAACCAAGAGTTACACTAGTATAGTGTGTAGGAAAGTAAGGATCATAAAACTGCCATCCTGGTGATAGTTTAAGTGCCGGAAAATGTCTAAAACTAACACAAACTGCAGAATTCTGCATATTTCAGCAAAAATCAGCACTTTAACACTAAAATATAATGCAGAATAATGTTTTAATGGTCCAGAATACCTTCCTAAGTGTCGGGAATCAAAACTGTCACAAAAGGGAACATAAAGCACACTAAACTGCGTAATTTATCACCTTAACGAACCGGTAACCAACCGAACAACCGGACACAACCCGAAACACCAAATTTTCACTAGAAGCATTGTTTTATCATTTCCGAGCTAGTTATGGTCACCGAACATCATAACACACATTATAATTACATAACACATATAACACTAACTCCTACACTTAGAATCTAACTAATTCATTCAACCAAAAATTGAAATCCAACCTTATGCCCCCCCTGGCGACGGTCACCATGGGTGTACCCACCCATGGATTTTGTTGAATTATTTATTCGATATTTTTAGTGCTTTAGGAGCATATTATCCAAGAGATTATAAAATGTTGGAGATTTGTTAATAAAAATCACAAGTAACTTCATAACTCATTTCACCATTCACCATTTCACCTCTTCTTCTCCTCCTTCTTCCATGTCTACAGCTACCACACCACCACCATACTCCCACCATTCTCAACCAATCTAAGGTGATTCTAAGGTGCTAGAAGCTAAGTAAAGGAGCTTGGAGCCATTGGAGCTTGAAGGACTATTCTCTAGAGCTTTTATCCACCTTGTTCATCATCTTGTTCATCTTTGATCTCTTCCCTAGCCTTGTGCTAGTAGTAAGACTTTTGTAGCTTGATCTTACTTCTCTTTTAGTTGGTTAAAAGATTATGTAAATGGATAAACATAAAGATCATGAAGAAATAAGAAGACAAACTCTCACGTAAAGCTTAAAATCATAAGAATCTAAGTTGTTTTAGTACATGTGTATATCTTGATTGTTGATTTCTTGTGGTTATGATGTTAATCATCATAAGAAACTTGCTAGATTGTGATTAAACACATGATCTAGCAAGTGAGAGGATGAATCTTGTGAAAAATCAAAATGATCATCCTTTATGTGAACATGAACTTGAAGAATGAAGTTGTTTTTGTGTAAAATGATGATGGATACATGTTATAAGACTTGTAAATGGATTATTTCAAAAATGATTTTCTCAAGAAACTAAAGTTACTTGCAAGATGTACAAGACCATGAATTTTTAAGAAACTAACCATATTTTTAGTCTTAAATCAAGACTAGAAGCATGTTGTTAAGAAGAAGAATACAAGAAAAATCATTTTTAGAAAATCTTCAAGTAAGTTGTAAAGAACTAAATTTTACAAGAAGGTGATTTATAAACAAATAACCACATTTTTAAGTGTAACTAAACCTACTAAATAACATACTAAGTTACTACAAGTTTTTACAAAACTTCAAGTTCATGATGTGGTGTAAGTTGCATGATTTGGGCTCATAGTAAGTATTGATTGAATTGTTGATGATTGGTGATAATTTTAAAAGAAAATGATATGCTTTTTAAAGCATGGAAACCTCTATTTTTAAGGGGAAACTATGGCAAATTTTTTGTAGAATTTAAACACTTAGAAAAATATTTTTAAACAAGTATTTATAAGTAAATTTTAATCATGGTTTTTCATGTAAAATTTGCCATAATTTTTGTTACAAAAAAAATTACAAATATTGGAGGTTGATTTTTGATAAATAAAAGTGACAAAGTATATATATTTAGGAAAATATATTTAGAAGTCACAATTTGTGTGCTACTTGTATATTATGTGTATTAGTTATATTATTTTAGGACTTGAAAATAATATAACTCACCAAAATACCAAGAATTGTAATATAAAATATTACCAAAATTCCAAGAAAACAAATATATAATTTATACCCGAATATTGGACAATCGGACAAACGGAGGTATGGACTACACTTATATATATATTCCGGAATTAAACTCATATATAATTTGACAAACGAGTTAAACGATATTTTGGAAACCATAGAAACGGAAATTATGACTTTTACAAGTATTACAAAATATATCAAATTTTTATCAAGTAGAAAATATATTATTTTTGAGTAGAGAGAATATATATATTTTCTTGAACAATTAGAAGACATATTATTTTTGAAGAAAATATATGTTTTCTTAAACAAACTAAAAGTATATTATTTTGGGTGAAAAATGGAATTTGAAATATTTTCTAAAATAATCTTGAAAATATATTATTTTTTAGGTTTATATGAAAGTATAATTATTTTTTCCAAGAAATATTTATAGATAATTTCTAAAAAAGCTTTCTTAAAATACATATACTTTAAGAATATAAATTGGTGATTCTTGGTTGGTTAAAAAAAATATTATTCCGGAAAATTTAATACAAAATTAAGTATAAGAATACTTAATAAATACAAGGAAATGCGTATACTCGTACGTACAAATACACACCGGAATACGCCACCAAAACTTGGCATAATTCACAAGACTAAAAATACAAGTATAGGTATACCCATCCTTGGGAAATATTCATGAAGGAATTTCAAATAATATAAGTCAAAAATATATTATTTTAACAAATATTCCAATAATTGATAAATATAATTTAAGTTAAAATATTATTATTTTAACCAATAATTTTAAACCTTGGAATTATACAATGTACATCAAAAACGTAACTCAAAGGATACTAAGTCTTAACAAAGCAACTAAGACTAAAAGTCGTTACACGACCTAAACGTCTAATAAAAGTGGCACGTGTGTAGGTAGTTGTACGACTCATAGAAGGACATTTGAGTATACGAGACAGCAGGACGCAAAATTGTGAGTTCATATCCCCCTTTTCTTTTAACTGTTTTCAGTTTTACAACTTCGGGGGTGAAATACATGTTACAACATTTCAATGATTACAAATGGTATGGTTAGCTAAGGAATGAACTGTTAGATCATGTGAATGGGTAGGCGTTAACTTAAGACCATTAATCCTTGTATAAGGACCGATGGGCATGAGTGATAGATCTATTTGGGTGTTGCGAGCCCCACCCATGAGCCCGCGGGTTGGATGATGTGGTGACTATGTCGTTCCCGCCGGATGGCCCGGTACGAAATACGCAAAAGGGTTGAGCCTTCCTACACCTTTACACACATATTAATGTATTAGCTACACATTAATTGATCTGTTCATAGACGCTTTCATACCGGTTTACAAAAGGCATACTTACAGATTTTTACAAGATTATTCGAACTCATACAGAAACACATGAACTCGCTCAACTTTTGTTGATGTTTTCAAAATTACATGTATTTCAGGAAACAAGAAGGATCTTGGGCGCTGGTGTTGTTTTCAAGACGTAAATTTCAAGTTTAGATGTCAACCACTTTTGTTTTGTAATATAACTCGAGGATATGTTGGTTGAAACTTAAATGACTTGTGTTTGTAACCTTTCAAACTTATGAATGGATGAACATCATGTTTTAATCATGTAGTTGTTTATTATGATTGAATGCAATGATATTGAGCAAGTCATACATCATATGCTTCCGCAAAAGTCAGGGTGTGACAATGAAAGCATGATAACAGTTCATGACCCCTGTCATGAAAACCATGTGCTCCTCAAATTATTTCTAAACAACTCTTAAAGGTTGTTTTTCCCTATTTACCCCTCAATGACTTTTTGGTCAATTTTAAATCCTTCATTTTGCGACGAAGAGCTTTCGCCAATAAGTGACCACAATATCGTTTCTAACTACAATACAAAATATGCGTACCTGGCTCGGATCAACATACTGACCCGTTTAATACCTTGCGTCCATAATATGCTAATTCATAGCACCGCTAAATCATAACCATTTTTATCCTGTGCACATAAGACTCGACAAGCAATTATTAGTCATTATTTGTCAAATGGTATCTACATTACCATTTGACCCGTTTGGTCTAAATGATTTAAACACTTTGCGCTTATATTGGAATGGTATCTATTTACCATTTCATTAAATAACTAAATTCAGATTTCTCACCTCTTTAGCTATGTCTCTTAAACCCTTTTTCTTACGCATTTAGCCCGACATGACTTATGTCGCTTAGTATTGTTTTATATTTCAACTTTTACCTATTTGTTCGTGACTAAATCACCGTTTCCCCTTTTTACTCGTTTAGGCTTACTTATAAAATAGCCGTTCGAAAACCCATTTTTATTTATGTCACTTCATGACCATTTTGCCTATTTATCCTAAAACATGGTTTTTCATCATTTGATATGCTCCGACCCGTATCGTTTCTTGTCGGAGCCATATCATGAATATCATCTTAATCGTATAAGAAACTTTTAGAACAAACACATATTCTACAAAAAGTGTAAGTTTCACTTACCTTGCATCCGGTTATGTCATTTTTCCGCGTACTCGATCCGTTTGACCCGCTTCTTTCCCAAGTCTTCATCTAGCTTGTCTAGAGTCAAACTATCATCATCACAATTCGTAAGACGGTTAGATTATTGATAATCGTTTACGACTATTCCATCCTACGGGTTTTATGTCGAATTTATCATTCGACCATATCAAAATTATCATTCGATCTAATCGTTGGTCGGTTTGACTTTTTAAAAGTCAATTAACTTATCAACATATTCAAATGCACATTTGGTTCATTGAACTCACTTAGGCATATTTCATCCGAACTCTTAATGAAATCAAATTTTACACACAACCAAGTAGACCGCGATTTCATTCAGGCATTTCATATCACTGAAAAATGGGTTGTTTTGGTGACTTGTTTAACCTGTTTACAAGTCTTCAAAAATAATGATTTTTTTTATGTGGCGTACCTCTCGGAGGGTTAGGCCTTGTGTTAAAATTTCAAGATCTAACTCTTTACCAAAAATTCGTAAAATTCATTTACTAAGCTGCAATCAGAATCGTCACTTCTGACTGCAGCTTACGGAAAATTCATTTAAAATTCCTCGTTTATCCGATTGATGTAATTCCAAATGGAGATTTTGTTAATCACTTAAATCTATCTACACTAAAAATTTGAGATCATAACTAAATTCCTAAATTGAGTTATGACATTCGTAATGGGCTGCAAATTCTGCCAGAAAACGCAGCTTGAACCTTCGATACGGAAAAATTCATAAAACGCTCAATTTCAGTCGAAAAATGCGATTCCAGTGGGGTTTTAAAGATATTTTTCTGGAATTACATTTTTGACTCAAGTAATACATGTTTTTGTCACGTTTTATCCATGTTACAGCCAATACAAGTCGGCTGTAAATTCTGATCAGAAGCTGTTTGAATTCAGCTTTCAATTAAAGCATGTTCATAACATCATAAAACTAGTTTTAGCAATCAAAACCCTAAAAACATCACATACATGAATTTGGCATCAACAATTCTGAATTTATTTCATATTTCTACTTAGGGTTTGTTCCTAAGCAATCACACTTCATTAATTCGGCCATAGCCTCTACGATTCATACATAGATCGCATCATGCAAAGGTAACTAATTTTCACAACTTCATGAATGTCAAAAATTCGACATACCTTACGATCCTCTTGACTTGGTGATCGTTTATATATATTCCAATCTGAATTTGGCCTTCATTTGATCCTCCAATTTGAAGGTTTTGTTGAATTAGGGTTCATCCCCTTTTTCTCTGGCTATGGTCGATCGAACACACCTCCTGTGTGTGTGTGTGTGTGTTTTGTTATTTTTTTTATAAATGTTTAATTAAAACACTTTCCTAATTACCCACCTTTAGCCCCTCTTGTTTTGGTTTGTTACCAAGTAGGCTATAACTTATTTATTTTCAATAATATTTACCCCTTTTTAACTAGGTTAAACATTCCTAGTTTACTTTGCGGGTTCGGGGGAGATACTACTTTGTTTTGTTTCAAGTCCCGTTAAATCGGGCCTCTTATAATCTTTATTTCCTCAAAAGCTTTTATTCACTTTTTATTTAATATTAGGTTTATTTATTAAATTCCTAATATTCACTGGGTTTACTTTTACCACTAACGGTATTTTACCCGTTCATTATTATTAACATGGTTTAATTACCAAATTCCCGATTTCGGGGTGTTACATGTTGGGAGGAGACCGGAGATACACAGGTTATTGATCCTGAGTTAGTTCAGGAAACGACATACAAGATTTCACAGATACATGCTCATACCAAGTCAGCTAGTGATAGATAGAAGAGTAACCCCGACAATCGGCAGAAACCATTGGAATTTGAGATTGATAATATGATTTTACTGAAAGTCTCGCCTTGGAAAGGCATTGTAAGATTTGGTAAACGTGGAAAGTTAAAACCACGATACATTGGACCCTTCGAGATCCTGGAAAGGATCGAAACCGTTGTATACAAACTAAAGCTTTCAGAATAACTTAGTAGTGTTCATGACACGTTTCACGTGTCAAATCACAAGAAAATCTAAGAGACAGTAGTCTTTTCCAGCAGACGAGATTCATGTTAACGACAAACTCCAATTTACTAAAGAACCCATAGAGGTTACGGACTGGAAGGTCCTCAAGACACGGAGAAGTCGTATTAAACCGATCATAGTTCGATGGAATTTACGTCATGACCTAGAGTGTACTTGGGAGTGTAAGACCATATTAAATCAGAATAACCGCATTTATTTCACAACTCCCCTGCAACCAATAACACCGATTGAATTTCGGGACGAAATTCTTTTAACGGGGGGAGAATGTGACAACTGTCAATTTTCCGTGTATCCGTACAATAATTAAACAGTAATTTGTAGCTTAATGACTGTGCTAGACTTGAATTAATGACATGAATGGTTCTAATTATTGTCATACTTATAAAAGTGCATTAAATGTTGCATAATTTCATATCATTATTGCATGCAACACATTATGATTCAATTAGTGCACGAAACAAAGTTGGCACGGTTATCAGACAAACTAGAAGTACTGACGGGAGTTCAGTACTCAGACAGACATGATGTTAAGACACAGAATGAGCCCACAACCAAGAGTTACACTAGTATAGTGTGTAGGAAAGTAAGGATCATAAAACTGCCTTCCTAGTGATAGTTTAAGTGCCGGAAAGTGTCTAAAACTCACACAAACTGCAGAATTCTGCATATTTCAGCAAAAATCAGCACTTTAACACTAAAATATAATGCAGAATTATGTTTTAATGGTCCAAAATACCTTCCTAATTGTCGGGAATCAAAACTGTCACAAAATGGAACATAAAGCACACTAAACTGCGTAATTTATCACCTTAACGAACTGGTAAACAACCGAACAACCGGTCACTACCCGAAACACCAAATTTTCACTAGAAGCATTGTTTTATCATTTCCGAGCTAGTTATGGTCACCGAACATCATAACACACATTATAATTACATAACACATATAACACTAATTCCTACACTTAGAATCTAACTAATTCATTCAACCAAAAATTGAAATCCAACCTTATACCCCCCCTGACGACGGTCACCATGGGTGGACCCACCCATGGATTTTGTTGAATTATTTATTCTATATGTTTAGTGCTTTAGGAGCATATTATCCGAGAGATTATAAAATGTTGGAGATTTGTTAATAAAAACCACAATTAACTTCATAACTCATTTCACCATTCACTATTTCACCTCTTCTTCTCCTCCTTCTTCCTTGTCTACGGCTACCACACCACCACCATACTCCCACCATTTTCAACTAATCTAAGGTGATTCTAAGGTGTTAAGGAGCTTGGAGCCATTGGAGCTTGAAGGACCATTCTCTAGAGCTTTTATCCACCTTGTTCATCATCTTGTTCATCTTTGATCTCTTCCCTACCCTTGTACTAGTAGTAAGACTCTTGTAACTTGATCTTACTTCTCTTTTTTGTTGGTTAAAAGATTATGTAAATGGATAAACATAAAGATCATGAAGAAACAAGAAGATAAACTCTCACGTAAAGCTTAAAATCATAAGAATCTAAGTTGATTTAGTATATGTGTATATCTTGATTGTTGATTTCTTGTGGTTATGATGTTAATCATCATAAGAAACTTGCTAGATTGTGATTAAACACATGATCTAGCAAGTGAGAGGATGAATCTTGTGAAAAATCAAAATGATCATCCTTTATGTGAACATGAACTTGAAGAATAAAGTTGTTTTTGTGTAAAATGATGATGGATACATGTTATAAGACTTGTAAATGGATTATTTAAAACATGATTTTCTCAAGAAACTAAAGTTACTTGCAAGATTTACAAGACCATGAATTTTTAAGAAACTAACCATATTTTTAGTCTTAAATCAAGAGTAGAAGCATGTTGCTAACAAGAAGAATACAAGAAAAATCATTTTTAGAAAATCTTCAAGTAAGTTGTAAAGAACTAAATTTTACAAGAAGGTGATTTATAAACAAATAACCACATTTTTAAGGGTAACTAAACCTACTAAATAACATACTAAGTTACTACAAGTTTTTACAAAACTTCAAGTTCATGATGTGGTGTAAGTTGCATGATTTGGGCTCATAGTAAGTATTGATTGAATTGTTGATGATTGGTGATAATTTTAAAAGAAAATGATATGCTTTTTAAAGCATGGAAACCTCCATTTTTAAGGGGAAACTATGGCAAAATTTTTGTAGAATTTAAACACTTATAAAAATATTTTTAAACAAGTATTTATAAGTAAATTTTAATCATGGTTTTTCATGTAAAATTTGCCATAATTTTTGTTACAAAAAAAAATTACAAATATTGGAGGTTGATTTTTGATAAATAAAAGTGACTAAGTATATATTTAGGAAAATATACTTAGAATTCACAATTTGTGTGCTACTTGTATATTATGTGTATTAGTTATATTATTTTAGGACTTGAAAATAATATAACTCACCAAAATACCAAGAATTGTAATATAAAATATTACCAAAATTCCAAGAAAACAAATATATAATTTATACTCGAATATTGGACAATCGGACAAACGGACGTATGGACTACACTTATATATATATTCCGGAATTAAACTCATATATAATTTGACAAACGAGTTAAACGGTATTTTGGAAACCATAGAAACGGAAATTATGACTTTTACAAGTATTACAAAATATATCATATTTTTATCAAGTAGAAAATATATTATTTTTGAGTAGAGAGAATATATATATTTTCTTGAACAATTAGAAGACATATTATTTTTGAAGCAAATATATGTTTTCTTAAACAAACTAAAAGTATATTATTTTGGGTGAAAAATGGAATTTGAAATATTTTCTAAAATAATCTTGAAAAGATATTATTTTTTAGGTTTATATGAAAGTATAATTATTTTTTCCAAGAAAGATTTATAGATAATTTCTAAAAAAACTTTCTTAAAATACATATACTTTAAGAATATAAATTGGTGATTCTTGGTTGGTTAAAAAAATATTATTCCGGAAAATTTAATACAAAATTAAGTATAAGAATACTTAATAAATACAAGGAAATGCGTATACTCGTACATACAAATACACACCGGAATACGCCACCAAAACTTGGCATAATACACAAGACTAAAAATACAAGTATAGGTATACCCATCCTTGGGAAATATTCATGAAGGAATTTCAAATGATATAAGTCAAAAATATATTATTTTAACAAATATTCCAATAATTGATAAATATAATTTAAGTTAAAATATTATTATTTTAACCAATAATTTTAAACCTTGAAATTATACAATGTACATCAAAAACGTAACTCAAAGGATACTAAGTCTTAACAAAGCAACTAAGACTAAAAGTCGTTACACGACCTAAACATCTAATAAAAGTGGCACGTGTGTAGGTAGTTGTACGACTCATAGAAGGACATTTGAGTATACGAGACAGCAGGACGCAAAATTGTGAGTTCATATCCCCCTTTTCTTTTAACTGTTTTCAGTTTTACAACTTCGGGGGTGAAATACATGTTACAACATTTCAATGATTACAAATGGTATGGTTAGCTAAGGAATGAACTGTTAGATCATGTGAATGGGTAGGCGTTAACTTAAGACCATTAATCCTTGTATAAGGACCGATGGGCATGAGTGATAGATCTATTTGGGTGTTGCGAGCCCCACCCATGAGCCCGCGGGTTGGATGATGTGGTGACTGTGTCATTCCCGCCGGATGGCCCGGTACGAAATACGCAAAAGGGTTGAGCCTTCCTACACCTTTACATACATATTAATGTATTAGCTACACATTAATTGATCTGTTCATAGACGCTTTCATACCGGTTTACAAAAGGCATAATTACAGATGTTTACAAGATTATTCGAACTCATACAGAAACACATGAACTCGCTCAGCTTTTGTTGATGTTTTCAAAATTACATGTATTTCAGGAAACAAGAAGGATCTTGGGCGCTGGTGTTGTTTTCAAGACGTAAATTTCAAGTTTAGATGTCAACCACTTTTGATTTGTAACATAACTCTAGGATATGTTGGTTGAAACTTAAATGACTTGTGTTTGTAACCTTTCAAACTTATGAATGGATGAACATCATGTTTTAATCATGTAGTTGTTTATTATGATTGAATGCAATGATATTGAGCAAGTCACATATCATATGCTTCCGCAAAAGTCAGGGTGTGACAATGAAAGCATGATAACAGTTCATGACCCCTGTCATGAAAACCATGTGCTCCTCAAATTATTTCTAAACAACTCTTAAAGGTTGTTTTTCCCTATTCCGAATCAGGCTTAGGTGCAGTAGTTCCCTGAGCTTCGTTCACCGCATAGGTAATCACCATTGGTCCGTTGCTGATGGACCTCCAAGCTTTTGGATCTTTTATTCTCATATACTGGATAAATTTGAATTTCCATTCCGAAAAGGATCCCCCCAATATCAGCCTGGGAATCCTGTTGTTGGTTCCAATTATGTTATCTAGATCCTTATTAATGGCAGCTTTTTCAGTCAATCCCAATTGGTTAGTTTGATCCATTTCTAAAAAGCAATTAAACGTATAAGTAACAGACAATTTAAAGATAAAACAATTGATTAATAGACTTTATTGCTACAATACAATTCAAATAACAGTTTAGAAGGTCCAAAAATTTGTCAAACAGTCAAACATAATATAAGGTTCCAAGTAGGAATCCAAACAGTCCAATTGGCCGCACACTTCAGTCGCACACTTGAAGGTAGTTACAAGGCAGTCGCACAGTTGAGAAAGGTTCAAGTACAAGTCGCACAGTTCAAAGATGAACTCGCACACTTTCAAGTGAACCTAACCAGTTGCACACTTGAAAAAGTTCAAATACAAGTTGCACAGTTCAATAACTGAACTCGCACACTTTCAGATGAACCTTAACAACTCGCACAGTCCAATGGGTCGCACAATTCAGAGTCACACAGTTCAGAGTCACACAGTCCAGAGTCGCACAGTCCAGAGTCACACAGTTCAGAGTCTCACAGTCTAAACTTTTAACCACACAGTCCAAAATTTTCAGCCGCATAGTTCAAAGTTAACAGTTGACCGCACACTCAGCTTCAAGTCGCACACTTGGATCCGAACCGCACACTTGTTTAAATATTGGGTCCTTCAAAAGCCCAAATACAAGTCCAAAATTCCTAATGTCGCACACTTCCTGAAGTCGCACACTATGAATCAAGTCGCACAGTTACGTTATGGGCTCGCACAGTCTTCACAAGCCCACACACCAGAAGCCCAATGCTCTAGAAGTCGCACAATGAAGCCGCACACTTTGTTTTTGGAAACACAATTCTGTTTTGGAAATTTCAATCACAAAAATTTTCAACTAAAATCCCGAAAGATCCGGTGACCTTATCTCCGAATTTGTTTGAGAAGTACATGCAACAACTTTCCAAAAATTATGCAAACACAACTAATCTTGCACACCAACCGATTAAATCCAAAATTAATCAAAATTTTGATGAATATCCGATGAACTTTGAAGCATAAACCCAGAAACTTAAAATTTTCAAGAACACTTCTGAGAAGAAAAATGAACTTTCTAGGTTTGAATTCTGTTGAAATCACAAACTTTGATCTTTAAATTTAAAAATCAGAAACTAAATCCCAATTTTAACACGAAAAATAGCCTTTTTCATGAAAAATTTTCACCAAAACTAACCGATTTTGAATTTTAAAACTGTATTTTTTTGTTTCACAAAGAACAATTCAGTTTATACCGAAACAAAATAATAATTTTAGATTCGTGTTTTGTGGGTCTGATCCTCAACTCAGGTCAATTTCAAGAGTCAAAAATAAAGTTTTTCAAGTACAAAAACCTGCGACTTATTTTCTTTAAAACCAAAGAAACAGTTCGACATAAAAGAAAAATATAAATCTGACTGAAACAACGAAAAACAGACCTTTTCTTGTCGAACTTGAGCACTGATCAGTAGCAAACAGTCTTCAATCTCAAGATATCTGATCCAACCGAGCCTTTGCAAGACTACTTATGCTCTGATACCAATTGTAAGTCCCAAAACTACACAATCGGATATCAAACACCAAACAATTAGCGGAATTACAAGCAAGATGTCGAAGATTGAAAAGCAAATGTATTGATTCAGGAAACTAGAACACACGAATTCAAGGATTCGTCTGGTATCCTAGTCGCACAAGAGCACAAAGTTATCAATAGAATCAACAACCAAAACTAGATTAGGAACCTCCTATTTATACTTTTATAAGAAGCCCTATTACATTGGGCCAAGCCCATACCCCATTGACCACAAAACAACCTATCGGGCCTATACTACATATCGACCCCAACCCACATCGAATAACCAAAGACAGACACAAACCTATTCTAGATTATGCCCTTACAGTACATCAGGAAGCCGTTCTCTCGTCAAGTTATCTTTTAAACAAGATACCACTCAAAAAGAGCGACGAACTCCATATGAGTTAAGGAGGGGAAGAAAGCCTTCATACAAATAATTGAAAGTGTGGGGGTGCCTAACAAAAGGTGATTGTACCACCTCCTAAGGCTCTTAGGATAGGACCCAAAACTGTTGATTGCATATTCATTGGGTATGTGCAACAAAGTAGTGCGTATCTCTTTCTTGTACATAAGTCCAAGAATCTAGATGTACACAAGCACACTATCATGGAGGCAAATCCAAACATTGCCTCATACTTTGAAAATTTGTTTCCTTTACTAACAAACACATGCAACCTCAACCTCAACCACAACATCTCATGATGTAGATGCAAGTTCATCTATACCAGTTGATGATATAGTTCATTATGAAAGACATGAACGACCCGAGGTTGAAGAGGGTGAGCTTAGATGAATAAAAAGGCTAAGGGTTGAAAAATATTTGGGTCCAGACTTCATGAGCTATATGGTTAAGGGTGAGCCTAATACCTATAGCGAAGCGGTTTCCTCTACGGAAGGACCACAATGGAAAGAAGCAATTAAGAATGAAATTGATTCTATATTACAAAATCATACTTGTGAATTAGTAGATCTTCCGCCTGTTTGTAAACCATTTGGGTATCGTAGGATATTCAAACGGAAGATGAAAGCTAGCGAAAGTATTGATGAATACAAGGCGAGGTTAGTAATTAAAGGATTTAGACAAAAAGAAGGTCTAGATTACTTAGATATTTACTCGCCTATGACAAGAATAACCATTATAGATTGGTTCTAGCAATTGCAGCTTTAAGAAATTGGGAAGTTCACCAAATTGATGTAAAAACCGCTTTTCTAAATGGCGATTTAGAAGAAAAAATTTACATGGAACAACCTTAAGGTTTTTCCGCCCCAGGATAAGAGAGAAAAGTATGTAAACTTGCCAAGTCTTTTTTTGGCTTAAAGCAAGCTCTAAAACAATGGGATCAAAAGTTTGATCATGTCATGATTGATAATGGTTTCAAAATAAATGAATGTGACAAATGTGTCGATTTTAAAGACACACCAAGAGGTTATGTGATCTTATGTATTTATGTAGATGATCTGGCTATCATTGGGAGTGATGAGAATATGATCAAGTCTACTAAAGAAATGTTGAAAGCGAGGTTTGACATGAAAGAAATGGGTTTAGCGGATGTGATTCTTGGAGTAAAAATCATTAGAACCCAAAATGGTCTTGTATTAAGTCAATCTCACTATATGGACAAAATCCTAGAAAAATTCAATTTAGGAGACTTGACTATAGTTTGAACTCCGATTGATAACACCCAGCATCTAAGTAAAATCAATGGCAAGGGTGTTGCTCAGCTAGAGTACTCAAGGATCAATGGAAGTCTAATGTATCTAATGGCATGTACTAGACCTGACTTAGCATACGCAGTGAGTAGGCTAATAGATATACTAGCAAACCAAGTTTTGAACATTGGAAAAGTACAACAAGGTGCTTAGATACATAAGATACACAAGAGATTATGGATTGCACTATACCCATCATCCAATAGTCTTTGAAGGATACATTGATGTTAATTGGATATTGAATATAAAAGATTACAAATCAATAAGTGGATACGTGTTTACACTTGCGGGAGTAGCTATAACTTGGAAGTCATCTAAGCAAACTGTTATAGCTAGATCCGGAGAAGAGGCGGAGTGGCTACGTCAATTTGTGGAAGATATTCCAAGATGGCTAAAGCCTTTGTCGGTAACTTTCATACATTGTAACAATCAATCAGCAATTGTTAGATCTCAAAGCTCAATGTACAATGGCAAATCAAGGCATATTTTACGTAGACACAACACGGCACGACAACTAATCTCAACGAGTGTTATCACAATCGACTATGTTAAGTTAAAAGATAACATTGCAGACCCGTTAACGAAAGGCGTAAGCAAAGATTTAGTTTATAGGTTGTCAAGAGGAATGGGAATAAAGCCCGTAGAAGAAGGAAATATGAGGGAAACCTAATCTAGATGACTGGAGATCCCAAGATCTTGGTTCAATAGGACAACTTAATCATAAATCCAAAGGGAGTCACTGTTAGGGGTGCCCCAAAATTAATAAAAGGGAGTTGGTTATATACTTCCTAGTCCATTCCAATCAGTGATATTGAGGACAACATAAGCATAGTGAGGTTAAGGATTTGGTAAAATCAAATTAACCATGATATTTTTAATGATTCAAGGGAGTCACCTATGTTAGAGAGAAGTGGGGTCGCTTCGAATGGATTTGTGGGGAGGCGCAAATCCTAGAGCTCTCGCAGAACCAAGAAAGTGTACCATGACCATAAACGAAAATGACCATGAGAGGGTGACTAAACCAGGGAGAGTATTGTATGAATGTATATTGTTGCTTACACAAATGGGGGTTGTTCAAGGATATCACGTCACAAAGGAAGGTTCAAATGTTACACCTACCTATCCTACAATACTCAACTACTGAATTTGTATCTTGATATTTGAAAGTAAGAATTGATCTCCATTCATGTGGGGAAATGTTAGAAAATAGATTGAAAATTGTTATTTTTCATTATGTGTAAATGTGTATTTTTTTCCAAACTTTGGACAAATATATTTATATTTTACTTTGGTAAATATAAGTATTATTTTGTGGGTTTATTATCTGCATTGTAAGATCTTTACAAGGAGCCCAACCACGTCCAAATCCGAGCTAGGATGAATGAGATATCGATGCTCAAATGTACATTCCAAAAACAGATTTGGTAATTAAACCAACTTAACTAGGGATGAGCTGGTAAAATATCATTAGTGTTAAAAGTTAAACTAATAAACATTAGGATTTAAATAATTGAATCTAATGTTGAACAAAAAGTGAATATATGTTTTTTTATAAGATAAACTTATAAAAGGCCCGAGCTATCGAGACTTAATTTAAGTTGGGTTGTAACATCCCCGAACTTAGTAAATTTAATTATCATGATCATTTGATAGTTATCATGAAGTAGGCAACTAGGAATATTAACCTAGTTAGACATCCCTTATTTATTAGTGGGAATAAGAAGGTTATGGCCTACTAAATAACAAAGCAAACCTTAGGGGCTGAAATGAAACACGATTGAAAGTTGCAAGTATAAAACTTGAAATAAAAATTATAACACACACATAGTGTGTGTATGTGGAAAGAGATTGAGAGAAAGAGTTATCGTTTTACACCACTTCAAAAAATTCAGCAAATTGAGGGTGAAATTGAGGTGGTAATCCTTGCATGTTTGAAGAATTTGAATCATCTAGCCCTAATAAGCCTAATGTATGTTGTAATTCCACATTTTAAGGATGTTATATGAAGATGAACTTAAATGTGGTGATCTTGAATTGGGATGAAACTGATGTTATATTAGTGTTTATGATCACCATACTTGCTTGTATGTGTGAATTACATAAATGATTTAGAGGTTTGGATAGGTGTTTATACATTTCTAGAAATGTGTTTTTGACATGAAAGATGAACCTATGATTAATTTGTCTAAAGGATAAATTAGCTTATGATAATTGAACGTTTATGTTAATTTGATGCTAATAAGTGTATGAACATGTTGAGCTGAAGGAAATATGGTAATTTTGGTTGGCAAATTGAGCTAGTATGATGACCTAAAAATGATTCCCACCAAGTGTTCAGTAAAATTCCTAAGTGAGTTTTATCGAATTGTTAGTGTATCTATGTATGTCAATTGGCAGTTTGACGTTTTAAATGTCAAACTAACCTAAAAGAGACTGGAATGAAAAAATAGGTGTAAAAATCCATGAGGGTGATGGTCTTGGTATTTGATGACTAATCTAATCTTGTGGATATTATATGATAGTTTGACTCTTAACAAGCTAGGTGGGAGCTTGGAAATGAATGGGTCAAACGGGTCAAAGGCGCGAGGAAGCTTGAACAAGGTAAGTAAAGCTTACACCTCCTAGATTAGAAACACAATTATGTGATGGAAAATATATTGGTGATAAATTGAATTGATAAGATGAGACCCTATTGTATAAACCATAACAAGTCAAATGGGTAAAAATGGTATTGAATCACCTTTGGCGACGACAATAATTTGTTAAAGACGAGACCCCAGGTGAAAACCATGAAATGGGTCAAAATGGGTAAAACTATGTTAAATCACATTTTGGTGATAAACAAAGAATTATGAAAAAGAATACCCTATGGTGAAAACCATGAAACGTGTCAAAATCGGTAAAACTATGTTAAATCACATTTTGGTGACAAACAAAGAATTATGAAAAGAAGACCCCGTGGTGTAAACCTTTACGAGTCAAATACGTAAAATGGTAAGTAATTACATGTTGGTAATTAAAAAAAGAATTATGCAAAGAAGACCCTATGGTGTAAGACATAATGGGTCAAATGGGTAAAATGATAAGTAAATCACATGCTGATGATTAAACAAAGGATTGTAGAAGTAAGACCCTATGGTGTAAACCATAACTAGTAAAAAGGACAAACGGGTCAAATGGTGATGATATCACCATTTGAACTCGGTATTTAATGTTTTGTCTTGTTAAATTCCATACTTATAGGTAAGCATAATGTACGAGCATACATTGCCATGAATTAGCAAAAAGAATTGGAAGGTATTGATAACGGGTCATTGCTTGACCCTGCCAGGTTTGTTTAAAGGGTCAAAGTCTCAGTAAGGGTTTATGGTCTGACTAAAGATGGTTGGGCTAGAATTGAATAATAGACCACCCTAAGTGAAGTATAACTAGTATTTGGGTAAAAGGCCCTTAGAGCCCATAATATGCTCATGATGAGAAATTATGATTAAATGGGTTTTAAAATACTACGCCATTGGTAATCTTTATGTTCTTAGGGACATAATTTATCTTAATGGGATAACGGGTTTGGGTAAACTATCTCCAAGAGGTAGATTGATAATGAGTCCTATGATCGAGTTGATCATTCTGGTAACTAAAAAAATTCGAGGCTTAAGCTTAGTAGCTTAAAGTCTTATAATGGGTTGTTTGGGTAAAGCACCATACCTGAAGATAATAATGGAATGTTAAGGTTTTGCCTAAAGTAACCAACCATAACTGGAGTTGTGGTTGGTAGAATTGATGAAAACCTTGATAAGAAAATAGAAGGCATGAATTAGAATGTGTACTGCTTCCTAATGGATTGATTTGAGTTATAAATACCAAACCGAATAAAGGATGTGAAAGTCTAAAGGACCTGGGTCCGGACAACTGATTCAGATAAGGTCTTGGAATAACCTTTGAAAACTCAAATTTTATCTATCGAGAGTCGTGAGAATCATTAATGGGGCTTGGAATTAGATCTGAATGATCAAAAATGAATTTTGGACGAGTTTTGGGGAATTTTCAGTAACTCCGAGGAGTAGCAGCCTATGCCTGGGGTAAGCTACTCCTGGGAGCTGCTGGAATTTGATGGGAGAAACGGGTCATAATGGGAAAAGCGGCCGCGCCACATGAGGGACATACCTGGCCCCTCCACGACGTGTGGGGGCATCTGAACTAAAAAATGGTATTTTGTTTGTTGTTTCAGCAGTTTTGCTCGTTTAACTTAAACACTAATTGTTTTTAGTGTTTAATGATAGGCTTATACAAAGGTGGGAACTGGACAACTGAACACTCTTAAACCACCATTTCCTTGGGAACATCCTTTTGGGAAAGTTCAAGCATGATCATTCATGAAAAAGTTTTCAAGTCTAAAACCTTTTTGTTTTCTGACTGTAATATATGCATAATAGGGCTGTCCAAACTGCTCGACGATCGAAGATCGCTCGACGATCGCTCGAAAAATGCTCGAAAAATGCTCGCTCGATTCCCGCTCAGTTTGTAAATGAGCCGATCGGATCGGTTTGATTCAAATTCAATCCGAGCATGAGCATAGCTCCGCTCGCTCGTCGATCGCTCGGTTTCGCTAGAATTATTTTTATTAATAATTAATATATATATTTATATTATAGATTTTATAGATTAAAAACTCAAAAAATATAATAGCCCAAAAAAAAAATTTAAAAGCCCAAATCACATTCAACCCAACTTAATATTTAATACGTAAATCTAAGTATCTAACCCTAAATCCTTTTCAAAAGAGTATTCAGTATTCACTCACTATTCAGTCGCCGCTCCTTTGTTTCGCTCTCTAGTCTCAGACACAAACTTTATTGAACGAAGCTTTATTATTCAATCGAGCGAAAACGATCCGCTCGCTTTTTTTTAGGATTTGATAAAAACCGAGCGAAACCGAGCCGATCGATTCAAATTCAATCCGAGCATGAGCATCACTTTTTCGATCGGTTTTACAAATTTGATCCGCTCGGATCGGATCGGTTGTAATTCAATCCGAGCATGAGCAGACCCTCGATCGGATCGGATCGGATCGTGAACACCCCTAATGCATAATAATTCGTTATGTCGGTTGGTCTAGGTTATCTGTTAACCCATACTCGAAAGTTATTCACTAAAACATATAGGACCAAATCCTACGAATATTTAAGTTATTCGATATAAACGGGATAGAGTGTTACATGAAAGTTGGGACATGAACTGATGAAAGCTAAGAAAAAGCTAAAGGGAAAGGAGTGGGAAAACTGGAACTTGTCCCATATGGGAGGAATGAAGGAAAGTGGAGTGGCTTATATATAGAAGCCTTCTTTCCTTCTAGTTCCCTAAGCAACACCCCACACTAGTGGATTTGAAAAGGGTGCGAAGCACCCAACTCACACTCGCACATGTGCATGTGTGTGACGTGGGTGCAATGTGGCGCTTTGATGGTGCACTTTGCACTTCTAGTGTTCAACAGGAGAGATGTTTCAAGTTTGCAGTTCGCAACTGGTCAGTCAAACAGTTACAAAATTGAATTCAAATACACAATAAAAGGCATTGAAGATGTTTAATGCACTTTATTTTCGACTTTAATTTGGTCAAAGTTGTTTCATCTCAGTCTATTCTGAACCCAATGAGAGGCCTTGGTTTGTAGATACACTAAAACATACAACATACACTCTCTAACTCTCTGAATCTTTTCTGGTCAACTTCTACGAGGTGCACCTTCAGGTTTTCATCTACTCTGGCGGTGCAACTGTCTAGGCTGTTGTATCCTGAAAACAAACGAGTTCTCCTGGGAGACTCGAAATTTGTTTTAAGGGGCATGTTTCTAACACGATTATCAGCTAAGCACTTCTACTGTTTGGTTTTATGTTATTCTTTTCTACTTCTTTTCGATTGTACAAGTATTGTAATTAACGGATTTCCTTTATTACTGTATTGTAATTGTTTAATAAAAGTGTTATTTTTATTTATACGTGAACGGATTCCTACAATAAATAAGTTTGGTTTACATGTTTATTTGTCTTGTTGTGTGAAACCTCGGGCAAATCTCACATCATATATTCATGGGTGACATATCGAGACATAAGGAATGACATACCACAATTACACCAATAAATTTTGGGCCTACCAGCTACGAAAGAGAAGGGAACCCCATAGCTAAACATGTTTGGGTGGGAATAACTTATGGCAGTTCATATCCTAGGATGTTTACACTAGGGTAAGTGAGGTAACACAAAATCTCGTAAGCTTCTAATAGACACAACGTATATTGTTGGTTAGTGTAAGGGATCGCTAGTTGGAAATGGTACTAGAGTGTTTAAGATGTCAGTAAAAGGGTGGTTATAAATGCATAGGAATATCTCACATCACCCGTTCACACGAGAGGTACACGAATATATAAATGTCTGTCTGCATTAAATACTACCAACACGTTGTAGGCTAATTGATTATGGATAAAAGGATAAGTTGATAACCTCACATTTAAGTGCGATTAGGTGGGAAAAAGATTTATGATGATTGATCACCCGATAAGTTTCTACTTATGTAACCAAAATGAATATGTGAGTTTCTTGTGGGCAAAATAAATATTTGACCGCTATTACAGGGGACTACACTAAAATTGGTGACTGATGATAACAGGGCCGACCCTAGGGGTGGGCGAGCCGCACCCCGGCCGATGCCCGTTTTTCCAAGGAGCCTAAATTTTGATTTTTTTTTCTTTTATACATTTTGTATATAAATATATAGAATATGAATTATAAGAGAATACTAGGTGTAGTACCCATGTAACCACACGGGTAGGTTTAGTAATGATCGAAATCAAATACTAAAAAACAGATTATAATATATCATTTAAATTTTGGTCTTTATTTCTATATCTTTATAAAATAATGTTGAAGACAGTATGTGTGACCACACGGGTAGTTTTAATAACCATCGAAATAGATTATAATACATCATTTAAATTGTTTGTATTTAGTTCATGTTTGATATAGAAATTAGAGTAAAATGCAATTTGCGTCCCTGGGGTATGTGCCAAACATCAACCTGAGCCCCTAAATTTATTTTTTGGTTTTTTGAGCCCCAGACCTTATGAATTCATAACAGTTTGAGTCCCTGCCGTCAGAGTTCCGTCAGTTTTACCATTTGACTGTTGTGAAAAATCCATAATACCCCCCACCCTAAATATATATCAGACCACCAGTTTCATAATCATGATCAACAGCTCTCCCACCTCCCAATATCTCTCCCAACTCCCAAGATCATCATCATCATCATCTTCATCGAACAGATCAACAGATCATCTTCATCATCTTCATCGAACATCTTCATCATCGAACAGATCAGGTTCATCTTCATCCTCATATTGATTTTTGGTTTGATTCGATGATTTGAATGTGTTTATATTGTGAAAAAACAGAGGGTTGATTCTGGGTTTGATTTTGGGTTCCATTCGATGATTTTGGGTTGATTTTGGGTTCCATTCGATGATTTTGGGTTGATTTTGAAAAAAACAGAGGGTTGATTTTGGGTTTGATTTTGGGTTCCATTCGATGATTTTGGGTTCCATTCGATGATTTTGGGTTGGTTTTGAAAAAAACAGAGGGTTGATTTTGGGTTTGATTTTGTGTTCCATTCGATGATTTTGGGTTGATTTTGAAAAAACAGAGGGTTGATTTTGTTCATGATTTTGGGTTCCATTCGATGATTTTGGGTTGATTTTGAAAAAAAAAACAAAGGGTTGATTTTGTTCAAATGCATCAAAACAGAGGTTTTGAATGTGTTTTGGTTTTGATTTTTGTGGGTTTAGGGTTTAGGGTATCAAAACAGAGGTTTTGAATGTGTTCCTGTTTTGATTCTTGTGGGTTTAGGGTTTAGGGTATCAAAACAGAGGTTTTGAATGTGTTCCTGTTTTGATTCTTGCGGGTTTAGGGTTTAGGCTATCAAAACAGAGGTTTTGAATGTGTTTTGGATTTGATTCAATGATTTGAATGTGTTCCTCATTTTGATTTTTGGATTTGATGATAACAGTTATTTGGTTTTGGTTTGATTCGATGATAACAGTTATTTGGTTTTGGTTTGATTCGATGTACAAAATGGATGCGGATGTAAAGATACGCAAAACACCAACTACGAAGGCGAGAACACTTGACAACCTCCTAGAAGATGCGGTGCACATAAGGAAGTGATTGATATGAATGAATACAACCCCAGTGGAGCTCTTCGATTTTCCTTGAAATTCCAGAGCTTGCTAATTACATATCTACCACTTGGGTTATATTCATTCATATGAATGAATATAACCCCAGTGGCAGATATGTAATTACCTACACTGAGGTTATATTCATTCATATTTGATACATTCCGAAGTGCACCCGTCAGTAAGGATCCACAATTACTTGTGGTGGTATGACGTTTTGTCTCTGTATTGTATGTGCAAAAACTTGGATTTCTTACAGTTACATCGCTTGCAAGCCTCCGCCTCTCCAGCATTTTTCGCTATACGCCTATAAGATTCAACTAAAAAGTTAATCACCATTACGCTTAGCATATTGAAACACTATATTGGGTGAATCCAATAACGTTGTCATCAATTCTAACTTCACATGTATTGTATGTTACAGTCTTTTGTTATCGAGTCTGCAAGTTTCGTCAAGTCTACGAAGTTGGTATGACGTTTTGTCTCTGTATTGTATGTATTAAAAGTTTACATTTAATATACAATTTAGGATTTAATAATTTGTTATAATTTTTTATAAAAAATATTAACAATGCCAATACAACTTTCATGAACAACTCTCCTTAAATATCAGGTTATGTGAATGATATGAGAGAACCAACTGGATCAACTTTTTCTGTAATCAGCAACTCTTCTGGAAGATGTCCTCATTTCATCAATTACAATAGATAAATCAACAGTCAATGAATGATTAATAGTTATAAGAAAAGTTTATACAGCATACAGTTTGTAATATTTGTTAATGGGCTGCTCTCAATGTTATGATTTGACGATTCAAGTTGTGTGATCATTGAAGATACAAACAATGATAGATTGGTGAATTATACTTAGTGTTGTTTAAACACTGTTTTGAAAACACTTTTGGCTTAAAACATTGGTTTCAAACACTGTCCTTAAATCAACAGTAGTTTCAAACAGTGTTAACCCAAAAGTGGTTTCAAAACATATCATTAAGGATTACACTATTATAACCGAACAGTGGTTTCAAACACTGCTAACCTTAACCACTGATTCTATACAATATAAATGACAAACTAAACTACTGCTTCTTCCTTCCATTGTTGCATGTCAATTTATGAAATGTTTGACACTCAGTGGTTTCTTCAAAGTTGTTGTACACAAGCAGCACTTAATGGACAGCAGTTGTACTATACAAACAGTGGATGAGGGCCATCAGATATTATAACCATTTTCAAGGGGAAAGTCTAATGCAAACAGCTGTTTATGATGAATAGCAGTGGACAGTATTTAGAAAACATATGTTTGAGCACAACAGTAGTTAGGGGTAAGGAAATGATAATGATTTGAAAGACTATTAAATCAGCATCTGTTTAATGAGATTATGTTGAATGATTTTGTCTTGCGTAAACACAATATCATTTCCAACATCTGTTGATGGTGATTTATGAAATACCTTCAAGAATGCCATCCTTAACAAAATACATTTTAGACACAAATTGTCAATCTTTATATGGCACCAGTTTTTACATTCCACTGCTTCATTCCAAGCAGGGCTTTGGTCTTTAGCAGCACTTATCTTAGGACAGTAGATTAAATAGCAGCACTTTGTCTGGGGCAGTTGTTGTACACAAGCAGCACTTAATGGACAGCAGTTGTAGTATACAAACAATGGATGAGGGCCATCAGATGTTATAACCACTTTCAAGGGGAAGGTGTAATGCAAACAGCTGCTTATGATGAATCCACTGATGTGGATCACTGTTATTTTGGCCCAAACAAATAACGACTTTGAAGGGGAAAGTCTATTTCAATGGTTAATAATAATATTATGCTATTGAAAAATAAGATGGTAGTACCTCTTCAAGGGCAAATACACCCCAAAATAGAACAAAAAACACAAACAAACTACACAGAAGCCTATACAAAGTCCAACTTTTACAAAATTCTGCTAACAATAAACACTTCTTCATTCGATATTAAATAGTATTACAAAATTCTGAGTTTGAAAAATATTAAAAACTAAACATTACAATTAACACTTCCTAGGATATCTATTTCTCTTGCCTTCTTCCATGCAATTTCATTTTTTGTTTTAATTTGCAGATCTGCTAGCATATCACAGGTCTTCTGATCTTGTTTCAGCAGATGTGTCAAAAACTCTTCGGCTTTTTCTTTAAACTCTGATGGAGGAGAAGAGACAACTTCATCCAGCAGTGCAATGCTACTCCACGTCTGCTTATAATATTTATCACTTACCAACGCAACTTTTTTGTTGACTTCTTCAGCTTTTCTCTGTTCATGGAGTGACCATCTTGAATATTCAATTTTAAGATCGGTATTATCCGACCAGTGGTAGAAGGTTTTGCTTGCCATTTAGAAAGAGTGTGGGTGGTTTTAGACGTTTTGTTTTAGGATGAAGGGTTTTTTAAAAAATGAAGCTTGATGTTTTCAAGTAGAGCAATCATGATCCTTTATAGTGTTTGAAATATTTGATAGGATAAATGAAGAGACGTCTGCTAATAAAGATCATTTTTCAAAGGTTTTACATTAAAATGTTTGATAAGGTAAATGAAGAGACATGTTGGCTATATACACGTTTTTCATTATTAAATCATTACATGTATCAGGTTTTTAAATATAAATTTTTATTTAATGGTTGCATTTAAACCTGACCTTTGGGCTGATAGATATCCTATATAATATCATTGCAAATTCAAACATTGTTTCATCATAACCAGATTCATTTCAGTGAAATAGAAGAGCAACTCTTATTTTTTTGCCTTAGCTGTTATAAATACATTAAAATGGAGTCACATACTGCTGCACAATCTGAGGATTTCAAGCAACGCTTTATTAAAGAAATCGAAGAGCAAGTTTTTGCTGATAGGAGTACTCTTCAAGAGTTGAAGAGATGTTTTGACGGACTGCAACTTGGTCTGCTGACAAGAGACCAAGTTTCAAGAGACCTGAGGGCGATGCCGACTACTTCCGTTCGTGACCTGTGTGTTGCGAATAATATAGAGTGTGGAGACAGAGACCTGGACTTCATGAGAAAGATCAATGACATACATTGAGAAGTGCAGTGCTCCATGGAGTTGAAGTTAAAATTTCTTCATTCTTGCTATTAGACTTTAAGTGTCTGATTACTTTTTTTTTATGTAATTGTAACTTTTTTTAATATTTATACAATAAACGATTTAATTTTTTTATGACACTTTATTTTTGCTTCTGTTTCATTATAATTTTAGGTATGGTTTTGGGCTGACCAATTTTTTTGGGTTTAGTTTTAAATACTGAATTTTTGATGTGTTATAGGTTCTTCACTCGGAAACAAATTTTTTTTTTGGTTTTGTTTTAAACGATACAAGTAAAACTCTAAAGCAGGTATGACATGAAACATATTTTTCTGGATTGTTAAACAGCAGGTAAAGCTAAATCAGTGTAGTGAAAATGAAAAGGAAATAATACCTGATGAATGAACCGAACGGTCCGATTATAAAACACTGATCACCCTAAAAATAAACCACATACCAACAAACAATCACAAAACAAAACAAAACAAAACAAAACAAAACAAAACAAAACAAAACAAAACAAAACAAACCAAATTTAAGAATCAACTCTGTAAATATAATCATGTAGTATGGATTTTACCGACCTAAACAGTGTATCATAAAATGCCATAAGACCGTTTTCTCGAAAAGAATAACTATAAGTCATTGATATAATAAAAATGTCACCGGAAATAATTAATGAAAATGTAAATTACAATACCTATTGATGGTGATTTATGAAACGTCTAAAAGAATGTCATCCTTAACAAAATACATTTTAGAGGCAAATTGTCAAGTAAAATATGTCAGCAGTTTTTACATTCCACTGCTTCATTCCAAGCAGGGTTTTGGTCTTTAGCAGCATTTGACTGAGGGCAGTAGATTAAATAGCAGCACTTTGTCTTCAGCAGTTGTTGTACACAAGCAGTACTTAATGGACTGCAGTTGTAGTATACAAACAGTAGATGAGGGCATCAGATGTTATAACCACTTTCAAGGGGAAAGTCTAATGCAAACAACTGCTTATGATGAATAGCAGTGGACAGTATTTAGAAAACAGATGTTTAACCACAAAAGTAGTTAGGGGTAAGGAAATGATAATGATTTGAAAGACTATTAAATCAGAAACTGTTAATGCAACAGTGAATAAGCTTTTGACAAATGTTTTGAGCATCTGATGTTCTAAAGAAAGGAATGATTTTGTCTTGCGTAACCACAATATCATGTCCAACATCTGTTGATGGTGATTTATGAAATATCTGCAAGAATACCATCCTTAACAAAATACATTTTAGACACAAATTGTCAATCTTTATATGTTAGCAGTTTTTACATTCCACTGCTTCATTCCAAGCAGGGCTTTGGTCTTTAGCAGCACTTATCTTAGGGCAGTAGATTAAATAGCAGCACTTGGTCTGGTGCAGTTGTTGTACACAAGCAGTACTTAATGGACAACAGTTGTAGTATACAAACAGTGGATGAGGGCCATTAGGTGTTATAACCACTTTCAAGGGGAAGGTGTAATGCAAACACCTGCTTATGATGAATCCACCGATGTGAACCAGTCTTATTTGGCCCAAAATAACGACTTTGAAGGGGAAAGTCTATTTCAATGGTTAATAATAATATTATGATATTGAAAAATAAGATGGTAGTACCTCTTCTTCTAATTTGAAAACATGAATATTGAAATGCTGATGCAATTGTTCTTTTGCATAATTAATGTATAACTGCTAAATTAGCCATAACATAAGAGCAAATACACCACAAATAAGTGTTCTTTTGCATCATCATACGGCACTCTCAGATCGTTTTGATCAAATACCGTCAGTAAAGATCCACAATTGATTAAGTTTCTTGATTTTTGTTATTAGAGTTAGACGTGTCTGATTAGATTTCTTTTTTGTATGTAATTGCTACTTTCTTAATACTTCATATTTTAATCGTATTAATTTGTCAACAGTTTTTACATTCCACTGCTTCATTCCAAGCAGGGCTTTGCTCTTTAGCAGCACTTAAGTTAGGACAGTAGATTAAGTAGCAGCACCTTGTCTTCAGCAGTTGTTGTACACAAATAGTATGTAATGGACAGTAGTTGTAGTATACAAACAATAGATGAGGGCCATCAGATGTTATAACCACTTTCAAGGGGGTAGTCTAATGCAAACAGCTGCTTATGATGAATCCACTGATGTGAACCAGTTTTGGCTCTTATTAATAGGGTTCAATCCCAACAAAAGAGGCGTTTACAAAAGAGGCGCAACAAATTCAGATTATAATATACCATTTAAATTGTGGTCTTTAGTTCTATATCTTTATAAAATAATGTTAAATACAGTATGTATTAGTATTATCTATACTATATATAAAAGCATATTAGAAGGACTTCTTAAGGTCATTGAAATTTCCTTAAAACACCCCTAAAGCATGATGTACAAGTCTTTTAAGCATCAGAAAACATCACTTTCCACTTATGCCCTTCTACTAAAAAACACGGGATACCATTGGGGTTTCACCTTCATTCATTTCAAAACATTTCAAAATCGCCCGCTTCCCTTCCCTGCGCCTCTCTCTCTCTCTCTCTCTCTCTGGCGATTCCAGATCTGGATCTAGGTTTTTTCTCCAAGGATTCAAGATCTAGCCTTTCTCATTAACACCAGATTGATAAACAAATCTCAATGCATTCTCCATTTAGATCTCAATCTCATCTCGCACCTGCTCTCTCTCTCTCTCTTCAACCTTGGTGATACGGATGCTACTCAGAAGGATCTTACATCTGGTACGCTTCGGTATAGTTGCAATCGGTGGATGAAGATGGAAATCAGGTAGGTTTTTTCTTTCTGCTGAAAGTTTTCACAGATCTATCGTGCTACCGTTAATTTTTGACGTTTTTGGTTGTTTTGATGTAGATGAAGATGGCGTGATGGAGATGACAAGCAAAACTTTGCAGATCTGAGTTTTTATGGTTGTAAACCCCATTTATTTTTACGAATCTTCTAATTTGTTTTCGGATTTTTTGATTTTTTATTTTTTTCAGTTTTTTAGTGGATGATTGTGGCATTAGGTTCACTTGAGATGTGATTTCTTGTATGTTGAAGGCTATGATGATCCAGCTCTCCGTTTTAGCAGGTCTGTTAACTTCATATGCCCATCTTTATTTGTCATTAGTTTCGTTTTGAATTGATTAATTGTTGATTTCAGGGTGCAAGTTAAGATGCACGTGCAATGCTCTTGATGAAGGATAGAGATAGGGCCACTATTATCGAAAAGTTTGTTAAACATGGAATGAATCGTTGTCCGATTGGGCTAAGGGTATATCAGAAAGTTTATGTTTATTTTTCTATTTTGTAATATGAAGTTTGGATTTTTATTATTTGGTTTATGAATTTAGTAATTTTTGTTTTAATTTTTGTATATCGAACCGGACTCAATGGTACACCGTACCGGATCGTACCAAAATGAACCTACTCCATCCGTACCGAATTCATCCTATCTAGCGAATCGCGAACCCGAACCGCGTACCCGAACCAGAGCGAACTATGATTAGGTGACTATGTTCTAAATCAACATGTCTTATTAGTGTGCCTTTTATTCCCAGATGTTAGGGTGCTCTTTGGGTTGTTTAATCGGGTTTCTTGGGTCGGGTTTTTGAATGGGAAATATTAAACCGATATATGATCCAATATAAATTCAGGTTAATCGATTTTGCATGCCGATTTGTTTTGAATCAGGTGTGAGATATTCTGCACATGAAGTTGTTAGATGGGCTCGACATCCCTACTGAAGATGTTCTGGTTGATTAGTTTACTTTTTTGTCGCATGCTCTTCAAGGCTCCATTAGATGGAAAGTGGGGAGGACATGAAGGTGATCATCATCTTTCTTACCATTAAGTCAAAAATACCCTTTTCTTTTTGTGATAATTGACTGATTTACCCTTTTGCAGGGATTTGTGATAATATTTTTGACAGCCTGGCAATTTGTAAAGACGTGTTAATAAACGATGCTGCCGGGCAGCATTGAGCACCGAGTGAATCCAGCATATTGCAGCAGCTTGAGTAAGTCGTGGTCATGCCGAATTACCACCGGTTACGAATTTGCATCTTTTGATCTGAAATCATTATTTTTGCGACTTTTAACTGTGTATATGTGTATGTAAATCTTGCTACAAGTTTCTAAATTGGAACATTGGATGCATGAGTAATTCCGCTAAGTGCACGTGTACCTTCAGTATATGATGTTTATAGTTTTTGTCACTTGTTTCAGATTTAACTCTGTAATGAAGAGCCCATGACTGAGCCAATGGAAGTTGATGACAAGAAAGCTCCTGACAAGGAGACTGACATTAACAATAACAAAGAAGAGATCCCAGAGTAGAAATGACCAAAAAGGCATAGAAACGAATGGCGGGGACGAAGAAAGCAACAGCAAGACAAAAACATTAGTAGAGTGACTGGTTGTTGTCATTGTGTTTAATTTCATCCGGTTCCTTTAGAGTTTTATAATTTTCAGAATTCAGTACTAAAATTGTCTTCTTTTTATGCAGATGGAGTCATTCTTGCTGTAACTAATGTACTTTAGATCGTCCATGCAGTTGTAGCCTAAGTAAGTTCTTCTTTTCTGGATGGGTTCAGGTTGAGACGGGTCGGGTGGGGTTCATTTTTTTACAACTTTAACCATTTTGACTGTTTTTTCCTTTCTTAAAGAGCGCATGAAAATCAACACTACTGAATGGTCGATTTATGTGTCTGTGAAATCAACAGTGGAAATTGATCAGAACTAAAGAGTATTGAGTTCATGCCACTCCAACGTTCATTGGTTGCTTTCTTGAACAGATGTTTCTAGACAATATATGTCCTTCTTATAGGCCGTCTTGGTAGTTAAAACTTAAAACTTAATTTTTTTTTTTGGGGGGGGGGGGGGGTACGGCTTGTTTTATATGCGTGGATCTCGAGAACAACTCCAAAGAAGAGAAAAACTCAACCTGCTGCTGCACTGCTGTAGATGCTGAGCTATAACTTCTTGTTGCAGGTATGTCTTTTTTTTGTTTGCATAGTCTTGTATTAGTGGCTTTTATGACACTAACAGTTTTATTTTCTCTTGCTAATTTACAGTTACCCAAGTTAATGCAACGCCGAACCAGCCCGAGTTTAAGCAATACATGATCACATGCATACATTGAGTGTATCAAGCGAGTTGAGGACAAGTTCATTTGCCTTCCCAACGTAAGTAACACCATAAGACTGTTTTTAAAAAAACAATAAATAACATACTTAAGGGCTGTTTCAGACATATGGATCTGTGTATTCCTTGGGACATGTTTTAATAATATGTTGGTGCATGGATTGAATGATTTTTTTTCATAATATAGGTTTATCCAGTGCATAGTTATTAAAGACGTGAGGCACACTCAGGGCGATTTGTTGGGGGCCCGAGGCTTTATTCGCGCCTAGGCGTGCCTGGACGCTCGCTTTAATAACTATGACCTGAAGCATAGTTATTAAAGGCGCGAGGCGCAATCAGGCCGATTTGTTGGGCCCGGGGCTTTATTTGTGCCTAGGCGCGCCTGGGCGCTCGCTTTAATAACCATGGCAAAGTGACTGGTACTACATGTTTCTTTGTTTTTTTAACAGAAACCTGACACGTAAAATAATTATAAGTTGTATTTTGGTAAGAAAATATAATAATCACAAGGAATAGTTTTTATAATAAAAAGTTTCTGTAATCATATAAACTATTTATAGAAATGCTAAAAAAGTGTTTTTGGCTAATTAAACCCATTTTGACATGCATTGAATGCTACTCATTTTGACGTACCAGTGCGCCACCCACAACAGCCAGACCCAAAGTAACAGTTCTTTTACTCGGTATTAGTTCTTGTCAAATGGGCCTGTCTCATACCAAACATGAGTTGTTTTGGAAGAGTATTGAATGATGCCTTTGTTATCGGAGGCTTAACATCGTACACTGCTGGTTCTCCTCCTTCTAAGCTTGCTGTCATTTTGATTTTTGATATATATGGTACTTTCTTAACTATATATCCTCTACTTTTTATATGATCTTGCAATATTTGTTTTAACAGAATACGATTTAGAATTACAAAAACCAATTCGAACGGGACGTAGAGTGTTTTTTTTAACCGATTAACTCGATTCGGGTTGATTTGAATAAACCTATGTGTTATATATATATATATATAAATTTATACACGAATATAATTATGCACTTTGACCTTCCGAAGTGAGGCAAGAGATCTATGGTCCATTGGAGCAGATATGGTAGAAGATGAATGGTAGTTAGGGTGGGGGAGGGGTTGGTTTGGTTTGTTTTTTTAAGTGTGGGTCCCACTATTCATAACCCTCACAAACCCAACGACTTTTAGTATCAATATAATTAAAATTTAAGCATGACTTTTCTTATTTTATTTTTATACAATTAATTTTCAAATAAGTTTGTTTGTTTTATGAAGAAATTGTTTCATTCTTTATCTACATTAACATCTTATTTTGCTGCAGGCTATGAAGCTCCAAAACTAAGGTATGAAACTATGGAATATGGATGTCCACATCTTGTAGTCACATGTGTATTGTGTATTCTAAGATGAAGTTTTTGAATATTTATGGTGTGTGTGTTCTAACTTCTGAAATGAAGTTTGATCTAAAAGTTAAAAAAATATGTGGTTTTGTGTGAAGACAAATTGCTGAAAAAGTTGCAGCAGCTGGATTCTATGTGGTGGTGCCTGACTTCTTCTATGGAGATCCATATTTACCTGATATGGAGATATCTTCTTGGTTTCTAAATCATCTACCAGTAAGTTCCCGACTGTCAGCTGGCTTGATCTCACATTCATCCTCTAAAACCTTCCTTGATTTATGCTTTAATTTAGGCAAAAGGGTGTGAAGATGCAAGAAAGGTAGTTTGCTGATTTGAAAGCCAAAGAAGCATCTGCCGTTGGAGCAGGCGTTTTCTACTAGGGAGGTGCGGTTCACTCATGGCCCATGGGTCGATTTGGGTTATATTTTATTTGTTTTTGTTTTTTAACACTAGGTTGAGATAAATGTTTCGACTAAATAGGAAACGAGTCAGGGTTTGATTTTGACCCAACCCAACCCAAACATTTCGCCCTATGCCACCCTGCATGTTTTGACACGATACACGACCAGTATAATGTATAACTGTATATCTGTTTAGCTTTGTAAATAGTGTCTGTACGTGTACTTGTTTTGTCATTACAATTTATTGTTCCTTTATTTAGGAATTACGGTGTCAAAAATGTCGGCGTATGGTGAGATCGAGGCTGCTGTTATACTACACCCTGGTCCAATGAATGCTTTCAAAATCTGATTAAAGAATGTGGTGGCATAACTTTATTAATGTCCTTAGCAGTGGGCTTATCTCGAGTCACATTGTCCATCGATATCTGAGCGTGTCCGGCGATCGTTTGTTTATATCTAAGTTGAGTTTTTATAATGATTCCCATGTGTATGCTGCGTAATTGGATTAAAGTTGATTATGACAGAATTGGAACTAGATTAAATCATGAAGTTTCTATCATTTTTTTAATCATATTTAACTTTGAATTTTGATACCTTTTCCCAAACGTTTTCTCCTATTTTTGCTGGTCAGTTTTTTGAGTTAGTTACATTATCTACTACTTTTTCTTATTATCTTTTTTCGAGTTAGTTACGTTAACTACTACCTTTTCTTATTATCTATTTAACAAATTGTGAAACAAAACAAATAAAAACTATGTTTTTTATGTTCTTTTTAAGATATTTCAAATAGAACCACTAATTATATGAATATTTTTGAAGATCCTACTCAATTAAGAAAACATCCAATAACCAATCTTGATAAAAACCTTCTTCAAATGTGCATGTGACTATAATATTATATTTATGAGAGATTTTTTCTGTTCGTTATTATTTAACTGAGATCTGTAAGGTATAGATAGACCACATCGATACTATGTTTAATAAAACTAACAGAAGTATCATATAATATATCACGAGAGGAATGATAAACTAACTATAAAATGAGTACTACGTTGTTAATTGTCGCCGCCACATCGCGCGGATTCTGTATTTTCACATGGACAACTTTATGTGACGTTATCAAGAGGGATTTAAAGACAAAATACGAAGGTGTTGGTATATCTCACCAAAGGTTTCAAACAACGCGGAGTTTACACATCAAATGTTGTCACGAATAAGAAAACTAACTTAAGTACTATACAATATATCACGAGACGACTGATAAACCAACGGTAAACGAGTATCCTATTGTAAATCGCCACCCCCGCCGCATCGCGCGGGTAAATGGCTAGTAATAACCATAATGATAAAAGTTTTTGTATATGTAAATATGTAAACTATCATGTGAACAAATATTTGATGAATTGACATTCGCATAAACTTTCATTAAAAGCAGTCTTATTTGGCCTAAACAAAACTTGTTCTTAGTTAAGTGTTACAAAAGGATTTTCTTTAGTGGATAAGATCAAAATACATCTAACATTCTATAAAAACATCATTAACAACACTATCTCGATGGTTAATAAAAATATTATGATATTGAAAAATAAGATGGTGGTACCTCTTCTTCTAATTTGAAAACTTTAATATTGAAATGCTGATGCAATTGTTCTTTTGCATAATTAATATAAAACTGCTATATTAGCCATAACATAAGAGCAAATACACCCCAAATAGAACAAAAGCAACAAACAAACTACAGAGAAGCCTATACAAAATCCAAGTTTTAAAAAATTGTTCCAGCTATCTAAGGTGAGATCCGTAATTTTTCTCCTTTTAACCATCCACCGGTATGATTTCATTCTGCCTTTATACTTGCCAGGAGATGTGTTGATGTATCCATATACTTTAGTTCAAAAACCTTCTCGTCTCGGTTCTTCCAACAAAGCTCTAAAAAAATTTCATAAATTCAGCCAATTTCACTACATACAAATCGAAAAAAACGTAAATGGAAAGAACTACATTGATATGAAACCACCAAATCACAAAACCACTTTATTACCCTTCGCTTCCACACTTTCAACACACCCAAACACTTTCAACACACATCCAAACAGTGGTTTCAACCATTGTTTTAACCCAACAATGGTTTCAAACCTCCGTTTTAACCGAACATCAGTTTCAAACAGTGGTTTGAACAAATATTATTTCCATTTTTAAACTCAACTAAAACAAATTAATAACGTTAAAAATTACGATCATTAATATACCTTCATGATGATAGCATACGCATGATTTTTCTTTGTGTTGTGGAATTCATCAAATATTAACACCTTGATAATATCCAACGTTAAGAATCTATGTCTCAATGCATTCCTTAAAATGTCAGGGGTCATGACCAATAGCTGTAAGAATGATGTATAACATATACGTGTGTTCAGTTTAAATTGAAAAAAAAAAAAAAACTACATGATACAACAAAGGTAAAGAGTAACACAATAAAAGTTTATTACTCAAGACTACATTTGTCTGCCTCAGGGGTACTTTACGTATTTGATCATTAGTCAAAATTCTGATGAGATTGTATGCGGTCAACAAAAAAGTCAAATGTTGACTTGTCATACCTGATTCTGATCTCGCTGTTTCTTCCAATCAGCAGCATTCCAAAAATCAACACCTTTTTCACCCCAATACTCCTCCACTTTCAAATCAAGGTGCTTTCCCACATACTCCGCTTGCTAATAAGATAGACAAAGCTTCCATTAGTATGCTTTAACCACATGTTGAAAACATGTTCAAGAAACAACTAAGTCAACCGACATACCTGTTTGACCAATAGTAAGGCTGAAGGATGGCAGAGAGAATTAGGGCAGAAGATTTCGATATGAAGAAGAAATTGAGACAATTCCAGATTCAAGAAAGAGTATTGGGTTTAAAAGACTGTGAACCGAATGATTTATCTTTCAAAAGACTGTAAATTTTAGAGAGAGAGAGTTGAGAGAGAAATTGATTAGAGAGGGTAATTGATTGAAGAAGATGATAGGTTATATATCTGGAGCCATAATTTTGAATTTTGAATTTGGAGCCATAATTTTGATTTTGAATCATCAGTGGTTGATTTTGAATCATCAGTTCGTGACTTTTGGAGTTTGCCACTGGTTTGGATGATCATCAGTGTTTGCCCTTTTACCCATTTAGATACTTATTATATATTTTAGATAGATTATTAATTAATAGATATGATTACTTCTTACAGTGCATTAATTGCTAATTTCTTCTCCCCATGCAATTTCAAACTTCCCTCCTAAAGAAATCTCTTATTTACTAATAATAAAATCTGATTATATATTTTAGAAAGATTTATACATATCTAAATATTGAAAAATGAATTATGACATCAGCAACTCCATGTGGCATAGCTTAGAAGTTGACAAGTAAGTAGATTTACATCAGCTCATAATCTCTTATTATAGATAGTATAAATGATTTGGCCCAATGGTAAAGACTCTTGTATAGTTGCATCCCTGCTTGTTTGTTTTGGGTTCGAGTCCCGGTAGTTTTCAGTTTTGCCGTTTCATTTCCTTTTTTCATTGTTTTCAATTCCACTTTTGGTTTTCATTCAGACTTTTAACATTCACTCCTTTTTGTTCTTTTCCACTCTACTTTTTTTGTTTTTTTAGAGGGTGCTGCACAGCGCTAACAGGTTTCTAAATTCTTTTCATTCAGATGGCTCGCTGGCCATGCTTACGGTTGATTTTTCCAACGCTTTCAACTTAGTTGACCGTTCGGTTTTGCTTCGCGAGGTCCATAGCCACTGCCCCTCCATATTCCCGTGGGTTCAGTTTCTGTGTGCTCAGCCTGCTAGGTTATACGTGGGGAATGACCGCATTGGGGCATTCATAGGGGTGCAGCAAGGGGATCCTTTGGGACCTTTGCTTTTTTCCCTAGCCTTACACCCCTTAGTGCTTCAGGTGCAGGAAAACTGTAAACTCCCCTTCCATGCCTGGTACTTGGAGGACGGGACGATTATCGGGGACGCTTTTCAGGTTGCTAAAGCTCTCGACATCATCGGTTCGGAGGATCCAGCCTTGGGGCTACGGCTTAATATTAGAAAAACTGAATTATTTTGGCCGACATGTAACGGGGTGAAGGTCCGGCCAGGGCTTTTCCCCAGTGAGATTGGGAGGCCGGAGAAAGGTGTCAAACTGCTAGGAGGGGCAGTCAGCCGTGATTCTGGTTTTATTAGTGGTCTAGCGGCTAAGAGGGCAACGCGCGCTGTTGGCATTATGGGGCACCTTCCCTTGTTGCGGGATCCTCAAAGCGAACTTCTTTTGCTTAGATCTTGTATGGGGGTTGCAAAGTTGCTTTTCGGTTTGCGAACTTGCCAACCCCCTTTGTGGATGATGTTGTTTCATGTTTTGATAAAGGTCTTCGGGAGGCAATAGAAGACATTGTCGTATGTGGGGGTCCCTTTTTTGGTGAACTACAGTGGCGGATCGCGACCTTGCCAATGCGGCTTGGTGGGTTGGGCCTTCTCTCGGCCCGGGATGTGGCAGCCTATGCCTTTGTGGCTTCCAGGTCTCAATCTTGGGAGTTGCAGGACCACATATTACGTAACAGCGGGGTTGCTAACATTGATCCGGATTATGCCAGCGCCTTGGAACGCTTGCATGAATCTCTACCTGACTTTGATCTCGGCGGTTTCTCTAACAAGGACACCGCCCCCAAAAAGCCACAGAAAACTTTGGCGAATGCCCTTTGTTGTCGAATCGCACAAAGTTTGGGAGAAGAGTTTCATTTGTCCCCCCGCCAGAAAGCCGTCATTGATTGCCTACAAAGGCCTCACGCTCAAGATTTCTTAACTGTTATTCCTATTGAAGGTTTGGGTCAACGTATGTCAGCGGTGGAGTACCGGTCAATCCTTAAGTACCGTTTGATGATCCCCATGTTCCCGAATGATGAAACTTGCCCAGTCTGCCGTAAAGCATGCCTGGATAAATACGGGGAGCATGCGTTACACTGTAGAGAGTTGACGGGGTTTAAGTATCGCCATGACTTTGTTCGAGACACGTTAATGGATATTCTCAGACGAGCAGGGATCTCGGCAAAGAAAGAGGCACCGGTGAATTTTCTTACAGACCCGTCGGAGGGGAGATCCACTCTACGCCCGGCTGATGTGCTAGTTTTTGGTTGGGAGGGCGGGAAACATGCTTGTGTCGATCTCACAGGTGTATCCCCCCTAGCCGGGTTTCGGGAAAATAGGTTTGTGGCGGGGCAAGTGGTACTGAAAGCAGAGTCGAAGAAGGTGGAAAAGCACGCGAAAGCTTGTGAGGATAATCAGCATGCCTTTGTCCCCCTAGCGTTTGACACGTTTGGCTCTTTGGCGCCAGAGGCAGTTCGTTTCTTGTCCAGAGTTCAGCGTGTAGTACACAGCAACTTTTCGACCCCTCAGGGGCGAGGCTTTGTTTTTAGTAGATTAGGGTTTTCTATTCAGAAAGGGATGGCGGCGCAGTTTGTTGCTCGTCTACCTGCTATTCTTATGTAATTTGCCCTGATGATTGGAATGAAAACAGTATTTTTGGTTAAAAATGCTAAAAAAAAAAAAGTTATTATTCTTAGAAGTAGTTATAGGCTTCTAGTTTTATCATTAATTTCAAATGTTGACCCGCAAATAAGGGACTTCATCCTCAGGGTCTTTTTATATAATGTTAATCGCCGTTAATAAAAGATAGTTTATATAATCCATTAGGTTTAAGCGTCTTTTTTTCGGCTTATACGAGTCACTTAAATTCTTAGGAGCGGTCCTAGATGATAATGATTTTAGTGTTACAAATAAATTTTATGTAATTAGACTTTGTAATTGTACCTAGTAAAATATTATTGTGTAAAAGACGGTCATTCTTTGGTCGTCTTTGGCCTTCAAACTACTATTTGAATATGTAAAAGTCAACTATTTGAATAGTGTATAGTGTAAACAGTTAGTTTGTTGGTCATATGTTGGTGCGTTGGTCAGTTTAAGCGTTAGTGGTCAGTTTAGACGTTGGCTAGCTTTGGACTTTCTTAATTAAATAAACTTTGAAATGGTAGGTGTAGGACATAGAAATTGCTAAATTACATAAATACATATAACGGGTATCTAGAACCCGCGCTTTACGGCGGGATCATTAAGCTAGCAAAAAAACGTGAAAATATGAATCATGCACACGTGTTACGGCGTGTTACCTAGCAAAAATTAGACGACAAAGTAAAAAATAAAAAAGAATAACTAAGTCGGCTTAGAACACGCAAATTTCAATAGAGTCGTTAACCCTAAAAAATAGATGTAAAACGTTGAACCATACGTGCCCGCTGCAGCGTCTAACTCGCAAAATTTAAAATGAATCGTAAAACGGCAAATTTGTAAAATACGTAAAGCACAGGGACCAAGCTGAAAGTGAAAAAGTGTTGAGGTTAAAAATAGAAAATGTTTGTGACAAATATATAAAAGATAAAAACTATGAAGTTAAAAGTGTAAAAGATGAAAACTACGAAGGTTAGTAAAAGATAAAAACTATTGAAATGAAAAGTGTTTGAGATAAAAAAAAAATAAAAGGGCTAAAAGTAGAAGAAAATTAAAAACAAAAAAAAGGTGAACGAGTCAAACAAAAATAAATATTATTTTTGAGAGAAGTGATTTTTTTTAAATTAATATATAGTTAATTAATATTTGAAATAATGAATTTCTTAATATATGGATTTTAAATATATTTTTTTAATATTAATATTTTTTTTTAATATTATGATAGTTTACTATTATATTTACTTTTAGCTGGCTTTAAACACATTTTTTATTTTGATTTTAACACTTATTGATGTTCTTTTGTTAATATTACCAAATTCATTCGAACTATATATGTAACGTATAGCATTGATTTAATTTTTTTATAAATAATGTCAGATTGTCGTTATCTTTTTTTATTAATATAATATTGATATAAACAAAATAGAATTCAATATTGAAATTGCAATCTTCTTCACATATGTTCATCCATACAGATACAAGTGTAAACAATAGATATAGATAATAACTTCTAAAACCGTTATTGTGTAACTGCCCAAAGCAGTTATTTGGTGGAGTTATATCTGCTTTTATAACACTCCCCCTCAGATATACATACTATTCATTATACACTATTAACAACATTCTTCAGGATGATGTTAAATCGATACTTCAGGATATATATGATAAACTGATACTGCAGGACCAGTTATGCTGCCTCGTTAAAAACCTTACTAAGAAAACCCAATGGGACAAAACTTAGTCAAGGAAAAGAGTACAGCGTGTATAATGCTCCCCCTCAATTTAGCTAACGTCTTTTAATCTGCGAAGCCCGATCTCATGTGATAACTGCTCGAAACTGCTTCTAGGAAAAGATTTTGTGAACAAGTCAGCTAAATTTTCACTTGACTTGATCTGGCAAATGTCAATTTCCCCTTCTTTCTACAAGTCATAAGTTGAGAAGAACTTTGGTGAGATGTGCTTTGTTCGATCACCCTTGATGTAACCTTCTCTGATCTGAGCTATGCAAGCAGCATTGTCTTCATAAATAATTGTTGGCTCCTTCTTGATCTGTTCTAATCCGCATGCTTCTTGTATGTGATTAATCATTTATCTCAACCACATACATTCTCGACCAGCATCATATAGTGCTATTAATTCGGCATGATTTGATGATGTTGCTGCCACCGTATGTGAATACATAACCTGTCTGAGATTTTGCTTTGTGAGGATCTGATAGATATCCGGCATCAGCATACCCAATAAGCTGGGACTTTTGATCTTTCTGATAGAAAAGACCTAAGTCTTGTGTCCCGCAAATATATCGAAATATATGTTTCACACAATTCCAGTGTCTACGTGTTGGATTCGAACTGTATCTCGCTAGTACATGAACTGCAAATGCAATGTCAGGTCTTGTGTTATTTGCGAGATACATAAGGGCACCAATCGCGCTTAAGTACGGTACTTCTGGACCAAGTACTTATTCGCCTTCTTCTTGAGGGCGATAAGGATCCTTGTGTGGATCTAGCGGTCGGACAACCATAGGTACGCTAAACGGATGTGCTTTGTCCATATTGAGACGTACTAACATCTTCTGGATGTAGTTTGATTGATGGACAAATGTGCCATTGCACAGATACTCAAATTGTAGTCCGATGCATAATTTTTTCATACCAAGATCTTTCATTTCAAATTCCTTCTTTAACAACTGAGCAGCTTTCTCTATCTCTTCAGGAGATTCGATGATGTTGATATCATCAACATAGACTGCTATTATAGTGAAATTTGAGAGTGATATTTTAATAAAGACACATAGACTGATTACATCAGACTTGTATCCTTCTTTTTCGAGATATTCACTAAGTCGATTGTACCACATATGACTAGATTGTTTGAGACCATATAAAGATCTCTGGAGCTTTATAGAACACATATCTCGAGGTGTTGATTTTAATGCTTCAGGCAATTTTAATCCTTTAGGAATTTTCATGTAGATGTCATTTTCAAGTGTCCCGTATAAGTATGCGGTGACGACATCCATTAGTCTCATATGAAGTCCTTCAGAGATTGTGAGGCCGATTAGGAACCTAAGGGTTATCGCATCCACTACAGGGGAATACGTTTCCTCATAATCAACTCCTGGGATTTGGGAAAACCCTTGCGCTACAAGTCGAGCCTTATATCGTACAATCTCATTCTTTTCATTTCTCTTTATTGCAAACACCCATTTATAACCTACTGGTTTGACGTCTATGGGTGTTCGGACAACAGGTCCGAAAACATGTCGCTTTTCGAGCGAATTCAATTCGGCGTTTATGGCTTCTTGCCATCTTGGCCAATCATTTCTGTGCATGCACTCTTCTAAAGTTTTTTGTTACGTAATGATTTTCATTGATTACATCCGTTGCTATAGCATATGTGAATATATCGTCAACACGTGTTTTATTCCGGTTCCACATTGTACTATCTTGTACATAATTAATAGAGATCTCATTTTCGTTCGGTACCGGTGTTTCTTCTGAAACTTCATTTTCCTCTGGATTCATAGTTGTCTCTTCCGGGACATTTACCTCTACCGGGGTTTCATTTATAACCTTTTGTGAGTTTTCACCAACTGCGTTATTTTGCTCTTTTCGTTTCCGTGGGTTTTTGTCTTTGGAACCGATTGGCCTCCCACGCTTTCGTTGTATAGTAATCGCTTCTGGGATTACTTCAATTCGAGCAGGTGCATTTGATGCTGGTACATGTGACTTTGTCACTCTATTCGTGTCTGTGAATGCATCTGGTAATTCATTCGCTATTCTTTGTAAATGTATAATCTTTTGGACTTCATACTCACATTGACCACTTCGGGGGTCGAGATTTGATAGCGATGATGCATTCCACGTTATTTCTTGTGTTACCAGTCTTTCTTTGTCCTTATCTCCCCCTAAGACTGGGAACATCGTTTCATCAAAATGACAGTCAGCATACCGTGCTGTAAACATGTCTCCCGTCATTGGTTCTAAATATTTAATAACGGATGGGGAGTTAAACCAAATATAGATACCCAGTCTTCTTTGGGGTCCCATTGTAGTACGTTGTGGTGGTGGTATTGGTACATATACCGTACAACCAAAAATTATAAGGTGGGACAAACTTGGTTCTCGTCCGGAGACCAGTTGCAATGGGGAGTATTCGTGATCAGCAGTTGGTCTCAATCTAATCAGTGCAGCGGCATGCAAAATAGCATGACCCCATGCAGAAGATGGTAGTTTACATCTCATTAAAAGTGGTCTAGCGATTATTTGTAATCGTTTAATCAAAGATTCAGCTAAACCGTTTTGTGTGTGAACATGAGGTACTGAATGTTCAACATTGATCCGGATTGACATACAATAGTCATTAAACGCTTGAGATGTGAACTCTCCCGCATTATCCATCCGGATGTTTTTAATTTGATTGTCGGGGAAATTGGCTCTCAATTGTATGATTTGAGCTAAAAGTCGGGCAAATGCTACATTTCGAGTAGCTAAAAGGCTCACATGTGACCACCTTGAGGATGCGTCAATTAAGATCAAGAAATAGCGGAATGGCCCACACGGAGGATGAGTAGCTACATTTCATGTATTAGCTTAGTTTGTGTGGGGCGAGTTATAAGTTTGCCCAGAGAGCATGTTGCACATGATAAATCTTGTGGTAGCAAAACTTTTAAGTTTTTTAAGAGGGTACCAGATATAGTACCAATCGGTGTCTCTGTCGGAGACAACTCAGAGAAAAATTTCATATCTTAGAGAATAGTGTTAGTACTACCACTATCTACCAGACATTCATCACCAATAATAGCTCTGCTGGAGCTGGTATACATATTTCTTCTGGAAATAATAAAACACGTTAAGTATAAGAAATTGCATGTTTGATTATGATAAAAATATCATGTAACTATAAATCAAACATCACTAGGTTTTAAATGAAACATGATATTAGTTTCAACAAAAATACCGCAAACAAGTGAAACAAAATCAAAACATGAAAAAAAATATAGTCTAGAAAAACATGAAATAACGGGTCCCATTTACTGACTTTGTAGATGGAGCTTGTTATTTTGCTCAGCGACCAACAAACATGGTATTAGATCAATATATTTTGTAAATTTACGTTCTCTGTAATACTGCGCCAGGAGCATGTTTGATGAATGAAACGTTGAGAAAGTTTTCTCTAACATGTCTTAATCGGTGATTTGTTCACCGCATAATTTAAACTTAAAGGTGATGCGAAAAAGGGCAGAGTTGTACTCACTAACAGTTTTATGATCTCGTAGCCTTAAATGAATCCATTCACAGTAAGTTTTAGAGAGTAAGACCAACTTCAGGTGGTCAAATCGTTCTTGAATGTTTTTCCATAACTCGAGAGGGTCCTCGACAGTAAGGTATTCCCTCTTCAGGTCTTCATTAAGATGATGATGAAGGAGTGCCATAGACTCTTTGCTTCTAGATGAGTTTATAGCTTTAGCTTTTTTACATTGTACGTTATAGACTTTTTGCTTCTAGATGAGTTTATAGCTTTAGCTTTTTCTTGAAGGGAGGTTTTATTCCTATCAATGATAGTCTCCCCTAGACTCTTTGCTTCTAGATGAGTTTTAGCATCAATAGTCCACGAGAGATAGTTGTTGCCTGAGATTTCAAGTGCTACGAATTTAAGCTTTGACGAGTTCGACATTTTATTCGGATTGTGTATAAAATGTATATTGTATGAGAACTTCAGGTTCTCGTTAGTGAGAAGTGCGGGTTTTATAGCATAAAGAGTGGGCTATATAATCGAAAAGGGATTTAAAAATGTTTGTATATATCTCGTTTCTTATAAAAATGTCTGGTCTGCTAATAAAAGGTTGTAATATCTTTGTACCATTTCTTGTTTCAAAATAATTATACAAAATACATTTTATATATATTAACAAATCATCTCTTAAAGTAATAGTTACTTATAAATTGTAATGTTACTATTATCTGAAACTTTCGGTTAACAAAAAAAAAACCTTACTAGTAAAATTTGGTCATCATTTTAAAAGGGTAACCCGTGAACAACCAATCATTTTAAGAGTTCAAGCTTGACTTTACAAAATCATTTTATTTAAGAGCAGAGCGTATATATTTGTTTAGCTTGGACTCAATTGCTTTATTTATAAAATAAAATATATATAACAAAATATAAATTGGCCCACTGGAAAACAAAACCATCCCCAAAAAAACCCTTTATTATACTAACTAAACCTCCCCAATTTTCTATGACTTTCTCAAATAATGGGAAAACAATAATAATCGAGAAAGGAATCAGAGCAATAAGAGTTGCTGATTTCACAAACTGTGGCCGTATTGCTTACAGAATCGTAACCCTGTTGAAGATTATTGTTTAGGTTGCGTGCAGAATTTCCCTTTTACCGGTTGTACGTGCAAACACCTTCTACTGTTATCCTAATTTCGAGATCCTTCTCATCTTCTTCGAAGTAGACGGTGTTCATTGTTCACCGTTCCAACCCACCGGATTTCCAAAAAAAAACCCATCATCTCCGGCAACGGTTAAACAGCCGGAGATCGGAGGAACCGCGTCGTCGCTGCCGGTGAATCGTTGATGAGGATGATTGTGGTGGTTAATCGGTGAGTTGAATCGCCGGAGGAAGGTTTTCAGGTAAGAAATCTTATGTATTATGGGTTGTTGTATGTGTTTTGTTCGGTTGTTTGTGGCGGCAGTGACCGCGTTGGTTGAAGAATACAACAATTTCTTATTTTGTTTCTTTATGATAAGAACTACGAAACCTACTAGTGTTCTAAAATTCATAAAAATAATAATCCTATTCTGGGTATACTAAAATCCAGATCGAAAAACACAAGTCTTTTGTTCCAAAGTATTAGATTTATAATTTAATTCGAAAATCATTTAAAAAAAACGTTAGTATCCTTTCTGTTTGTGAAAAAAAATTGTTGCAGTATATGAAAAAAAAAAAAATCCTTTACCGATTACCGGTTTGTAAAATCGAAATTTATTTGCATCCTTTGGATATATGTACTGTATAAAAACTTGGAAAACACATTGTGAAGATTATGATAACGTGTACCCGGATGTATGAGCCGAAGATGTTTGGAATCACAAAACAGAAACAGAGTCTGATGAATGTGTTGTGACCGGCGACGAAAAACGGCTACAAATTCTTGTGATTGATTTCAGATTTCCGATAAATCTCAGTAGGTTAGAGTCTTCGTGCTGATAACGTGATATAAACAAAATAGAATTCAATATTGAAATTGCAATCTTCTTCACATATGTTCATCCATACAGATACAAGTGTAAACAATAGATATAGATAATAACTTCTAAAACCGTTATTGTGTAACTGCCCAAAGCAGTTATTTGGTGGAGTTATATCTGCTTTTATAACAAATATAATGTTTTATAAATTTTTTATAGATTCCATGAATAGTGATTTCAATTTTTATAATAATATAATTTTTTTACTATGTTTCTAATTTGGTATTATAATAATTTACTATTATATTTACTTTTAACCTTAAACATTTTTTTTATTTTTTATTTTAAATTTTTTGTTATTTTATGCTCTTAATATTATCATTACCATTCGAACAACATCGGTACCGGTGCTGCTAAAATGACGTCGATTATCTTTTCGTTTTTATTGATATAATATGACGTTTTATAGAATTTCGAATATAATGCCGTCATGTGCTTATTATTATGTATGATTCGATAAAAGTTATATTCGAACGGGTCATATATAGTTATTTTTTTATTATCACAAATCACAACAACATCAGTACCGTTACCGTATTCATTTTATAGTCTTCTTGATGCGGAGATATAAAATTCGTTGAACACAAAGTTATATTTGCAATCAAGTTATTTTTTGTTGGAAGCTATATCGAGTACATGTATAATACCGGTACCGTAACAAACTGAATGATTCCGACCGAACAACACCGACACCGGTACGAGTATTTTTTATGGTTATCATTCGATGTAAAACACGTGTAGCTTGCTATGCCGAGTGCCGGTATCGAACTGGTAGTGCAATGAACCGGACCGATAATGACTAGAAACCCGTAGCAAAAAAAAAAAATCTTTTAAAAAAATGATTACCAAAAAAGCCAGTAATGTAAAAAACGTGACTAAATATTTCAAATTGTAGTATTGACAATATCAGATTTGAGTGTTTGACATTCAAATGTTTGAAATTTCCTGCCAGCTCAATAAATAAAATTTGTATGAAAGAGAATTATATCGCCAAAAATGTGTTAATTTGACTGCCGTAAAGTTGCTGAAACTAAGTAAGCAAGTCAAAATATGAACAAACAACAACAAGCCACAATAAAGTAAATATACCATAAAAATTCTTATGAAAGTTAGTTCTAATTTTATTTCTTTCGTCCTTATAAATGTAATATTTAACTTAATTTATATTTAATCTAATAATATTTAACTTAATTTATATTTAATCTAATTTTTGTACTAATATTAAAATAAATTAATCTCCCTCATATAATTAAGACAAATCATATGGTTCAGAATTATAACCAGTGTTGCCTAGCTAGTATTCTAAAAATGGAGATGAAAACAAATAACTCGCGCGGTCCAGAATAAAAAATATAAGAGTTTGGAGTATTAAATAACTTATATCCATAGAATATCTGGTGTGACATAGATAATAAATAAATAGGAGTTAAAATATATATATATATATATATATATATATATATATATATATATCATTCCAATTGCCATTACAAAAGTAATGGCAATTTTGAACATTAAAAGATATTTTTGACTAATAATTATTTCTAAAAATACTAGCACTTCTATAACAAAACCACTGAACTAAGTAAAGAAAAATTGAGTTTGATTGTTTTTGAAAGGAAAGAACATTTTATGGAAAACCCTAAATAAAAAATGTTTATTAGACATCTTTAAAACGAAAATACTTGCTAACATAATTAAATTAATAGGTAATATAACCTAAAAGATTCCGCCAAAGAAGTTTAACTACAACACCATGCATAAAGGGGCATTATAGAGATGTGGATGAGCTTAATAACGTCTCTAACATCGTCTCTTCAGGCATTATAAGGGCATCAATAGGGAGGGACATTTATAGCTTAAGACCATCCGTAATGGCTAATGCCCCCTAAGGAGCATTTTTCGCCACATCAGGATCTCTACCTTTAAAAAGTTTGTAACGGTTAACGCCCCTTAATGCCTTTTCAATCAATAATTTCGGTTTTGTTTTTCTCCATTAGACATTATACTAAAAATGTTCATCCCTCTTCATGCCCCCTATAATGCCCAATGGGACGGTGTTGGGGGCGTTTTCAAGTTTATTCACGCCCCTGTAATGCCCCATTACGCATGACCTAATCCCTAATAGACAGAAAATAAAACGGAAAGTATTGATTGAAAGGGCATTAAGGGGCGTTAAGCATTATGCATTTTTCAAATAGACGTTATGATACTGATGTGACAAAAAATGTCCCTTATAAGGCATTAACAATTACAGATTGTCTAACATCTCATATAAAGTATAAACCAGTTGTACGGTGTGATAAGTTCATGAAACTCAATAACACATAATTAAACAATGTTTATTAGACATTTTAAAAAGAAAAAAACTTGCTTAGGCTATGCGCAGTGGCGGATCTAGGATTCACGTCAAGCCGTAACGTTTTATAAATAAGCCGTAACGAAATCGAAAAAACAACAAATTTTTCCAAAATTTACACTAAAAACGTCAAATTTTTCCGAGCCAAGCCGTAGCGGAGGTTACCCCCCGGTTAAGGCTAGGTCCGCCCCTGGCTATGCGGTGTGGGATAAAGTCCCCCTTCAAGCTATAGTGCCCCCACCTGCAACCAATCACCCCTCGTTCTTGCCAAATCTTCTTCGTTACCATGTTGGCGAAACCACCATGACGCCCCCTCTTAAATCGGTGGGTATGGACGGTGGCGTCCCACCGGCGCTATCGTTGGTGAGGTGGCAGGGGTGACGCCCTCCACACCCTCCGGCCTTACCTTAGTAATTAAATAGGTAATATAACCTAAAAGATTCCTCCTGCATTTAAAGAAGTTTAACTATAACATTTAAAGAAGTTTAACTATAACATGTAATACATCTGCGCATTGTGACAAGTTCAAGAATCTCAATAACGCATATAATCATATTAAACCGGCCTGTTGTATTACGTATGCGATAGCACAACATTCACAATGAATATCTTAAAAATATGTGAGTGCGTTTAGTTATATTATAAAAAGTAAATTGTCATTTTAGTGCCTGAGGTTTGGTTCAAATTGCAATTTAGTCCAAATAGTTTTTTTTCTCCTCTGGGTCGTTGACTTTTCCATTTTCTTGCCATTTTGATCACATTGCCTAACTCAGTCTAAAAAATCTGGTTATAACCAGAGGTATTTTTGGCATAACTGTTGTGTAGTGATAACCAAGGGTAGTTTACAACATAATTTATAAATCTCATAATAATTTAATGCCAAAAATACCCTTGATTATAACCTGGTTTTTAGACTAAGTTAGGCAATTTGATCAAAATGGCAAGAAAAATGAAAAGTTAGGGACCTAGAGGAGAAAAAAAACTATTTGGAATAAAATGGCAATTTGAAAAAAAAAACTCAGGGACTAAAACAACAATTTACTCTATAATAGATAATGGTTGTTATGTGAGGGAGTTTAGTTATATTATAAATAATGATTGTTAGTGTTTTTGAGTGGTTGTAAATGGAGGAGAGAGAAAATATATAAGAATGTTACTGTTCATCTAAAAACATATGGGAACAAAATCTGGAGACGAAAAACCTTATAAATTTTTTAGCATTTTTAGAAATGATTGTAAGTAGAGCAGGGAGAAAAGGTAATAATAAAGATATAAAAAAAATATTATCTAATTGTAGAAGAGAGAGATAAAAAGTAGTTGTTTTTAGTGTAAATATAGGGAATACAGATAAAGAATTCATTATGAATGCTCTTAGTTCATTAAAGACTAGCCAGTTTTATTTTAATTATTTACATTACCAAAATCAAATGCAATCATACCTATCAGAATTTTTTAAGAACTCGTATTGAAACCAATGGACATAGAAATGAATACGCATAATGATATAGATGATATTTGGACGGTATGGGTTTGGTTCAGTATAAAATTATGCGCATTACAAAATAATAAAAATATTACAATTGTTTAATTATATAAAAGTTGTTAGATATTACAATGGTTTAATTATACAAAAGTTGTCTCGTGCATCCCGAATAAGTAAAGTCGTGATATGCTCAAAAGAATAGCAACAGTGTTTTACGAAGATGAAAAACCATAAAAACGTATATTTATATGAGTTTCGATAATTCCGATACCGATGTGATTCGATAAATTCAATTCTTTTCTTTATGTTACGAGTACTCAACCAAGTAATATATCTTCCTTACATTAAGAAGAAACATTCTAGTTTTGAATATTCTTTTTATATTAAGAAAAAAACATGTAAAAACCAAGGTTTGAGAACTCGCTAATCGCTAGTCAGTTGGAGAGGTGGGGATCAGCGAGTACTCAGGATTACTCGAGATTAATCGGATCGGGTTTTTTATATGTAATTTTCAGTTTTATGTATACATATACACATTTTTATAGGTAAATATTTTAAGTAGTTAGGTTTTAACTCTTACTCAACTCTTTTTTTTAAGTATATAAGACTAATTGTTGGAATTCACATGGTTTGGTTGGAAACTGGCCGGAATTTAGAGGTTTTGGCTGAAATATACAGGTTTTTTGCCGGAATCTGGCAGGAATCACCGATTTTTGGCGGGCCGACTAGGCCCGACTAGCGGTTAATGGACTGATCAACGAAAAATTACTCATGTGACACTTCGAGTTCTCCGGCACGATTCTTTTGTGATTGTAACAGTGGGATTTAATAAACAAGGATTTACTTGATAATTAACGGATTTATTATATGGTAATTATGTGATAATTTGTAATATAATTATAATCTAATTAATTTATGTGCAAAGGTGTATGTATGGGAGTAAACCGAAACCACCCAGTTCCGACTCGAAGAAGTGTATGCGTGGAGGTGAGTCGAGACCTCCTTGTTTCGACTCAAAATCCTTTGACACCCTACAACACTCTTTACTGGGCTATGGACCGTGTACACATGGCCTGGCCCAACTGATATGAGCCCACTCAAAACCCTATTTTAGGAAGGTTATAAAAACCTCCTTTTCAGCCGACAAGGAGAATGTTGGCAGCCCTCATCATTTGACATCAATCCCCAAAACATTCTCTCTCTCTCCCCTTATCCATTTCCTCTCTCGAAAAACCCTAAAGAGACACCTACCTTTCTTCTTCTTCTTTGGTTTTCTGGCGGCATTAGCTCATCATCGTTCAGCAGCTGCTAGCAACATCACCTAAGAGCTTCATCTCTTCTATCATACACACATTCTCACTTAACCGGTTAGTACACTCTCCGATAATGTGAATTATGTGATAAAACTTGTTTCCAACAATATGCTTAAATGTTTGTACATTAGATGAACTTGGATTGTTGTTGATTGTTAAATTTGCTCCTGGAATAGTAACGATGAACCTGCGTAAATCTGCTGATGTTACTTGATGTAATGTTAAAAATGATAATGAGCTCATTTCATAGTGTATGAGAGGATGTTCTTGTGTTAAGAATGAGTCTAGATCTAAACTTCATTTTGAATGATTGTTGTGTGTATATATCTGATTAGGATAGTCGTGATAAACATATAGGAGGGTACAGTTAATCTGAGTATTAATGAATAAACGATGTTGGTGTCTAAATATGTTAGCTGTTATTGCGGTTAGATCTGTTTTCATGATGAAACTTGATGAAATGTTTGAATGTTCTAAAATTATTTGAAATTTTGTGTCTTTGATCTGGTTTAAAGTTTGTACGGATAAAATACGTGTTAGTGGATTTTGATTGGTTGATACTGAATCAGATAGGGTTTTAGGGGTTCCGACAGTGATTGTGAGTCGAAATCTCATGGTTTCGACTCGAGATCATTTTGGTTACAACTCGAAACAAGACATCACACATCAGGGACTCGAGACCGGGTTAGTTGCGAGTCGAGATCTCCTTGATTTCGACTCAAATCCTGACTCGAAACCTCAAGGTTTCGACTGAAGTTCTATAACTCGAGACCTCTTGATTTCGAGTCAAGATCTCATGGTTTCGAATCGAGATCCTTTTGGTTGCGACTCGAGATCTTCTGATTTCGAGTCGAGATCTCATGGTTTTGACTAAGGCCCCTCTTGCAACATACATGCAACTTGGGCCGAGCACTGTTCACTGTTCACGCATTTGAGCTTAGTTATAGCTATGGCCCACATACTTTACATGTTATGTAACAGCTTGGCTTGCATGCTACGTGTTAGATACGTGTAGGATATACGTGGATTATTTGTATACCAACCTAATAACAATGGTAACCATAATAGGACGTGATTGACCAACTGTTTAAACAAGTAAACTATCTGCCGAGCAAACCGAGGTGAGTTCACAACTGTTTCTAAAAAGCATGTGTTCTCGGTGGTTGGGAAACGGAACGAAAAACACTATCTCCTTGTGTGGGATACAAACTACATTATCTCCTTGTGCGGGATACGGGTAACACTATCTCCTTGTGTGGGATACGGGTAATTCTCCCCTTGTGTGGGACGCTCAGTTAATTACTATTTATATTAGATGCAACAAGCGTACTAAACGAAACTCTATCACGAAGTCCCTACTTACTATACTTATTAGTCGCCGGGGTCTGGCGAACGGGTTATTAGTTGATAGCGCTATTTAGGTTTCACCAACCTCACACCGTGCTTGGAGAGGATCTGTTATGAACTAATAGACCTTGGCAAACCGTCAATGATGATAGACATTGACAAAACTGGGCAACAAACAACATGAGGTCGCTAAGTATTCGGTATTACGTAGTTTAGTAGCTTACATATGGGGTAGCTCCCCATGGCATGATACAAATGAGTAACTTAACTACTTAAACAAAGTTTTATGGAATTAAAACTGGACAACTCGTGAACTCGCCAACTTTATGTTGACACCCTACTGCATGCTTTGCAGGTACACAGTGACGTAGGAGCTTACATCTTGGGGAAGTGTAGTGGTCGTCTTAACCCGTGTTGGATTCATTTAATAATTATGAACTGTGAACTTATGTTTGCACCGTTTTACTTATGCTTCCGCTGTTCTCTTAAAAACACTGTTTGAACTTAAAAACTTTGGACTTAAACTTTAATTGTCACTAAACGTATTGGTTTGATGAAACTATTTTACTATTATCATAATTCTTCAATATTATTGGTGGTTAGATCCTGGTTAGTCACACGCCTTGCGGTGATACTCCGCATGTGGAATTTGAGGGTGTGACAACTCAGTTACTGGCCGACTAGCGATTGATCACCGACTAGTCGCCGCCTAGTCACGATTTTTACAACACTGGTAAAAACTTTTGGAAGATGCAATGAAACAAAATATTATTTCCAAAATATTTCATCAAAGTGAGTTCTGAAAACTCATTTTCTATTACTAGAATAAAATACGAAGAAAACAACTAAAACATGTATTTATTGGAATCTCTATAATATAGAAAAAATGATAAAATTATAGTGACCCATTATATTTAGAGGACCACTATTCATCTATCTATATAATTTTCTAAGCGTATAAAAGCGAGACCAAGCAATAAAATAAGTGTTTGTACGTAAGATAGAGATAAAGATAGAGAATCAGATGTGAGAAGTTTTTTTAAATATATACAAAGTTCAGAGAAAAATGTATTTTTTAGTTGTATTATACAGATGGAAATAGAAACTCCGACGAGAATCCTCTAATGTTTGATTTATGTTTTAACTTAAAATTATAATTATCTATGAGCATATGTGATATGATGTTCAGGCTTCTCATTCTATTTAGGTGCTTTTAGGAGGCAATTTACTTACAGGATTTGTTTCACTTATAGAGTTAATGATTATGACATCCAAGAGAGAAGAGAGACTAGATTGAGGGATATATTATGTGATCTCAATGGAAAGTCAAATACGAGTTAGTAGCATGTAAAAGTATACCTCGGTGATGTTTACTGCAAAGATATGATGTGTGAGGGATGATTAGAAAAGTGACTTAAGGTAGTTGAAGATCCACAAAATTGTCCAGAAACTCGCCAAGCTTAATCAGACCTTGAAACCTGCAAGAAACTGATCTGGCATAAACAACAATGTGATAACCCGTAATTTACGGCTCCTAATTATGCAAAACAAACATTAGGATGATTAAAGTAGTGTAATTAGATGCAAATTAACTTAATTAGGCCTTTAGAGTGTCTAGAAACGCCTAATCGACTTTACAGTACGCGTATGAGAATCTGCAGAAAATCCACGAGACGTTAAACGATAACAAACTAAAACCGAACAAAATATTGACAACGGCGACAAATATTAAATTTTTACGATATATTTTAGCTTCATAATTAAAATTTTATATCCGTAGTCGAAACCGAATCGAAAAACGGATTAAAACGGCGAACGACGGCTTTTACGCAACCGACGATCAAACGCGACAAAAACGACTACCTACGTTATTTTAAGTATTTTTGAACCTAAATTGTTTGTTTACTACGTTACGGGGAGTTCGGGTTGCGAAAACGGTCTCGTAGGAGCTTACGGGTCGTTCTAAATATAGAAAGCAGGCTTGTGGGCCTTGGGCCCAAGCCCAACGCCCCCTAACTAAACCTACCTATAAAAGGGTAGTGAAACCCTAAGTTCTACATGTTTGATCAGCCGCATGTTATCCTACTAACCAACTGGGGTAGCCCAGTTGGCCACCGACACCCACCTCTTCCCAGAGGTACCGGGTTCGAGTCTTAGGAGTAGCATATGTCACCCAGGGTAAGAACTCGGCATGGGGAAGTCACCGCGGAGCTAGGTTGGTCAGGTAGCGGCTCCCGGAGTGAGATCACTCCGGCGGTTGGGAGGACCGTGCATTATCCCCCCTCCCCCCGCATGTTATCCTACTCCCTTCCAAATCCTCTACTTAACAACACAGCCACACCCTCATCTCCTTGTCTTCACCTACACCTTCTTTGCTTGCAACTTATAAACATACATACACACACATACAAAGATCTTGTCCCTCTCAACATCATTTTCCCCTAAAACAACTACACACAAAAAACACCCAAAATCCCTCCCCTCTTCTTCTCGATGTCGGACCGGCAATACACCGGCCGGCTGCCGGCGCCGGTAATCCAACCGGCCACTCGCACCCACACACTCCCCTCCTACCTCTCTCCCACACACCCACTTTTAATTTCTCCCAAAAACCCACATCCCTGCAAATCCTAGAGATAGATCGGAGAGAAGGAAGACCTGTTCGAGGGAGTTGGACTCGGGCGGCGGCGAGATCATGCAACGATAAAGAGAGAGAGACGGAAAGAGGAGGAGGAGCCGTCGAGCTCCGGCGAGTTGCGGCGGCAGTAGACGGCAGCGCCGCCGTCTGCAGCGGCGGTCGTGGTGAATCAGTTCAGTTCAGCGGCGATTGGTCTTGTTTTGGCATCTTTCGAGTTAGATTGGGGGTGCTCGACTCGAGTTTAAGCTCAGGTATGAGTTCGAGAGATATGTATCAAGATCTGTTCTAGTTCAAGTTTTGGTTCGGGTTCCGTTTTTGGACAAATTCAGGTTCGAGATTTAAGTTTGGGTTAGCTTCGGGTTATTGTTTTGGCTCGGTTCAAGATGCGGGTCTCGGTTAGCTCAGTGGTGGTTCGGGTCAACGCTGGTCAAAGGAGGTTAAAGCACGGTCAACAAAAGTCAAAAGACGGTCAATGGGTCGGGTCAACCCGGTCAGATGTGGGTTCGAGTCAACACGTCGGGTCTTGCGGTTCGTGGTTCGGCTCGGTCGACTCAAGTCAACTCGGTCAAACTGAGTCAACTCGGTCAAACTGAGTCAACTCGGTCACACCTGCTCAACACAGTAAGTTGACTCGATCAACTCAACCGGTCAACTCAGTCCACTTTTTCAGCGAAAGGACACGAGATTTTGGTTAAGTCTATCGGCGACATAAATAATTTCGTTATTTTTATAGTTTATATTACGTGAAATCGAGCTTGAACCGATTCTATAAAAAATTTGCTTACATTTATATACACATGATGAAAATTTTTATATTGATATTGCTTATATTGTTGAATTTTGAAAATAACGACAACTTGTGTTGTTGGGGCGTCCAAAAAACCAGAGGAAACTCTACCCGTTTTTCGAGAAAATCCGTAAAATAAAATGCGTTTTATTATAAAACAAACTATCGGATTCAAATGATAGAAAAACAAATACAAATATATAATTACTTTCAACGACACTTTACAATTTACGAAAACGACGATTCGGAAAGTATTTACAACGATAAGTATAGTTATGTTAAACTTCGAAAATTCGACATTTCTTTTATAAAATCAACATAATTGTTTATATTGTTACAAACGCCGATAATACAAACGCTTATATAACATAAATATAATTTCATATATTTATTTCCAACAACAAACAAACCGATTTCGTTTTATAAAAATAAATAGTTTTATATATTTACTTCAAATACTAAACAACACGAATTCGTTTTATAAAATAAATATAGTTTATATATTTATTTCAAATATCAAACAACATGAATTCGTTTATAGAAATACATATAGTTTATGTATTTATTTCAAAACATCAAACAACACGACATCTTTTTATAAAGTAAGTATAACTATTATATTTATTACAAACGATCACAACTCGAAAACTATATAAAAATAAATATAACATTTTATATTTATTTCAAACACCTAAACGGCGTATATATATCTTTTTACAAACATATACGAGACACAATATATAAAACGAGTCTGTTATATAGTATTTCCATATGAATACTCGTCACATACACATACAACTTCTCGAGACGGCTAACACGATTATAACGATATATTTATATATTTTTATATAAATATCTATTTATTTTTAAATCTCTCGAGAATTAAGTCTTTCAAAGACTTATTAGTTTCTACCGACAATAAACGAAACTTAACGAATATAACTTAATCGTTTTCATTAAGTTAACAACAAACCGTCGAATCGTTCGGTCAACGATTCGTTAGAGCTCGGTGACACGTAGTTTAACTATGTCACTTTATTAGGAACTTATAGTTATTCCGTTTTAGGAATGTTTTTATAATGCACGCTAGCGAATCACGTTTGGAAACGACACTATGGAATGCACATTAAGCTAGCTTTGCATAAGGAAATCCAGGTGAGTTCATAACCCCACTTTTTACGGTTTTACATTTTTATAAATGTTTTCAGGGTGGAAAGACATGCACATTTTGCAAAAAAATTAAACGTTTTCGATGAAAAACAAATTCAAGTTTCCAAACAATGATACAAAAAGGTTTTAACTCACAAAAATGATTTGTGATTTTTAGTAAACTCAAATGGTTTACGAACGGTTAATACTAAAATACCGGTTTTTCAAACAAATGTATTTTCAAAACATGCATACAAACATTTTCTAGTTTTCTAAACTGGGTGAAAATAGACGTACAAACGGTATGTTAAAACAAAGGAATGATACAGAGATCACGTCACAAATAGGGTATACGTAAGCACCATTAATCTAGCTTAGACCGAAAGAGCAGGGGTTAGATCTAACAGGTCCGGGCAGCCTCACTCTCTTGGCAACACATAGCCATGGAGTGCTTTGGATCACAATCGTAGGGTAAACGATGTTAAAAGTCGCCTAGTTTTGGATGCTTCCTATCTCGTCACATATGTTAATGTCGTAGCTAAACATTAGCGATCTGATTTCCTTACATTTACAGCTCACAAACTTACATTTTTATAAATTACAACTTACATTTACATACCGTGTTTTTACACAAATACAACTTATCGAATTATGCATGCATGTTGTCAATGTCAGGGGTCGGCATTGGCTGTTACATAAATTTACAAACACAAAAGTTTACAAATACAAAGTTTTACAAACATGATGTTTTACACAAACAAAGATTTACAAATACAAAGCTTTCATATAACGTGCCAAGAAAATGATTTTTATTTCATTTTCTCAAACATTATTCTAAAAACCGGTTATTTCAAAAAGATTTATTTCAAATTTTTAAAACAAACTATGAACTCAATCAACTTTATGTTGATTTTTCGCATGTTTCTTTCTCAGGTTGCATTTCAAAATTATGGCATGGTTGGAATAGGAGGACCACGAGGATTCGAGTACTTAGTGGGCGATTGTTTTCTAGAAGTCTTAGCTTAAACTGCTTCCGTTGTGCAATGAAGATACCAGTCCAGTCATGCCAATACTCTGATATTTCGGGGTGTGACTAACAAACAGTTAGGCTCGTAGCAGAGGTGGTAGGGACACTCTACGACCATCCTCCGGCGTGAGGATAAGTGTTTGTTTAGAGAGAGAAAAAATGGTACGAAGGCTTAGAGAAATCGTACTTAAAGTGTACTTGAAGAAGGGTATTTATACTTGCTTGTTGGATGACGTAATTCATCCAGGACGCACCTTTTGATGTGCGTCCTGTATGGAGGCCGGATATTTATTGTGTCCTGCTTGGTGGAGGTAACTACTTTATTGTTTGGTACCCGAATATTTTAGTCTGACTATGTATCTACAAGTCCCCTTGTCTGATAAGTCCGGACTCACGACTTGTGAGACTTATTTTATTCTTGTAAGTGAATGTTTGTCACTTAGGTGACGACGTGGCGTGTTACTGTGCGTCACCCGCCTGTGTCTGTAACTTTCCCTCTTTGGGAAGCGTAACCGGCATTACGGTGATGCCTGATTGGACATGCAACACAGTTGTTATCCACGATCCCTTATATATAAGGGATCTAGTAACTTCTTTTTAACCTTTTTTCACTGACTCTTTTCTCTCCAGTCTCTTCATCTCCCCATAATTAGAAGTTCTTATATTCCGAAGACTTCTTTTGCGCTTCTACGTGTTTTAAAGAGCTGCGTTCTTCACTTTTTTCCCCCTTTTCACTTTCTTTAGACATGGCTCCGGGTATAGATAATAGGTCCGCTAGTTTTAGTGTTTTGACTCAAAAACAACTAGATAAGTTTTTGAGAACTTGCCAGATTCCGGTGCATTTGAACCCTGAACTTCCTGCCCGGAACCAAGCCATCTATCCTCTTTTGGCCAGTAAGTTTGCATTTTACACCCGTGATTGTAACTTTTCAAACTACCGTGTTCCCTTTACAAAACTTTTAATGAAAGTGCTCTGGTTCTTTCGCATGCACATCTCCCAAGTAAACCCGTTCAGCCTCAGTCGAATAAATCACTTTGAAATCTCCTATAGAGCCTTAAATCGGAAACCGAATATAGACGTGTACCGATATTTTTACAAATTCATTACAGCCGGTGACTGGTTTACCTTCGCCCACCACAAGTTTGTTCAAAGTATTTCTTCTGAGGAGATGTGTAAAGCCACTTATGAACCTCGAACACTCGTACATGATCACTAACTTGAAAAACCGACTCATGTGGTGTGCGGAATCCACCACGCAAAGTGTACCATAGCGTAGGTCACGAGACAGAAGGTGTAGAAGAACAAAGATGAGAATCAATATGTGAATCCACCAGGTATTCACAGATTATCCATACAGAGTAAACACACAATATTTAGGGTTTTGTTTCTCATACTAGAAAGTAGCTTGCACAAAAAGATAATTATCAAAGTCGTATCCATTGCATTCATTCACTGAGTATAAATACAAGGACAAAATCAGACTTCACAAGTCCTTACAAGCTAATCCGAACATATACTAACAAAATCGGACATAATCATAAACCCTAACAAAGTAAACTCTAACAACCAAAACAAGGAAGTCCGAATTTAGCCTAAATTTAGACTTCTTTATATCCCACAAACTCTGACAAGTTATATTTAACTATTCAAAAATTACACAAAAGACCCTGAACATCTTCAATTTGAGGAATCCCACATGTATCATCAAAAGGTGCACTTAGGGATACATTGAAGGGCCTCCGGTTTGCAAATCTGGATTTCAATTTCTTGAAGACCATTAGGGAGATTGATACTTTTCTGCAGCAAACTACTCCAACTGCTTACGATATTAGGCCTCCGGAGGCTCCTGGCGTCCCCCAGATAGGTGCCCCCTTCTGTTCCGGTGGAGAATGTGGCCGGGAGTTCTAGAGGCCCAATCGTCAAGCAGAAGGAAGTGGTGGTTGTTGAGGACGAAGACAGTGATCCAGATATTTGAGAGTTAGATCAGTATCTTAACGCTAAGCATTCTTCTGTGGTGGCACCTTCCGGAAGGAGTACAGAAAGTGGCTCAGATCAAACTCCTGCAGCCTCTGACTCTAAATGTCCCACATCAAGGAAGAGGAAAAGTGAATCGGTGATTGTGGTGCAGCTGAATCCTAAGAAAGGCAGACAATATGTTTCATCTATTGCTTCCAAAAAAGCCAAACCGACACTGACCACTACGTCCGATCCTGTCTTGGAAAATGTGGACGAACATTTGACAGGGTGCAAAACCTCAAGAGATGAAGCCCCACGTTCGATGTTTAGTCCGAACATTGATTTTACAAGATCTCAACCTTCTGTCGATGCGAACAATGAGTTTATGGAGATTGAGACGGTGGTGACTTCGTCGAAAAAGGAGGGGAAAACTGTGATTTTTACAAGTATAGATTTGGGCTCAACTTTGGGTTTGGACCTTTCTTTGGAAGTGGATGGGGTCTAGTGTCCTCTATACCTCCTTCCTAGTTCGGACCCGAAGTGATGAGCCTTTCCCGTATTGTTGATATTTTTTTTTTCAGATGAGATGGAGGTAGATCCTAGTGTTGCTGAGGAGAAGTTCATCCCAGATTAGGACATAAAAAACAAGGATTCTGTGATGGATGCTCTTACTGCCAAGCTCTTTCTGTTCAACCTGAGTACTCCTGCCGACCATTACAAAAGCCAGAAAATGAAAAGTCAAGATTTGGGTGCGGTTATTTTAGCTAATCAAGCTCAATCAAACGTATATGTCATGAAGCTGTACAGGAGGTGGGTTGAATCCGAATCGGTGAAAGACGATCTTGACCGAGAATTGAATTTGATTAAACAAAAACTAAAGAAGACTCCTGATATTGAGAAGAATGTTTCCCAGCTCTCTCGTGAGTTGACCCAACAGAAAGACAAGGTGAAATCTCTCTCCATTCAACATCAAATAGCTTTGCTCGCTGTAGTTGCTGCTGGTGAAGAACGTGACAAGTGTGCAACCGAGCTTGAGAAGTTTTCGACCAAAGTTAAAGAAGATGATGCAGCTCACAAGGAGCTTTTGGGCAAGATGGAAGAGTCACTGTCACAAGCTCGACTGGCATATGAGAAGATGATTCAAGGTTCGGTGCTTTTTATATATTTTTTTTATTATTTCTTCTTTTTATTAGTTTTGGGGACCCTGACTGTTTTTATTGAGAGGGATTTACACCGTACAGGGGAGGCTCATTTGAAGACATAGCTGGAGAATGTAAGAAAGGGTCATGCGGAGGAGCTGTCTTGGATGCACTTGGAGAGTGCTAATTTGAAGAAAAAGATCGAGGAGTTATCCTTGGTAAAAGAATGGTTCCTCTCTGAAGGGGAGCGGAGCCTGGCCTAGTATGTGCATAAGGGGCTGAAGATGAGGAATGCGGTAGCCGCGGTCAATAATGCGATGAGTGAGGGGGGGATAAATGCTGGTGTATAAGGTGGTTACCTTCATGCCTTACATAAGAAAACACCATTCAAAGAGGTTCCCCACCTGACCAAAGATGCAGGGCAGCAGTTAGATGCGGCTATCGAGCAATTTTACAACCTTAAATTTCCACTGGTCGGGTCACCGGCAGCTTTGGCCGAAGAGCCACTACTCAAGATTCAGGTGTTCTAGGCTTTGTTGAAAGGACTCCGAAGGAATATCAAGTTTGATTGAAGGTGGACCTATCCGGCTTTATGGGGCAGGCACCTTAGGGTTTAGTACTTTCATGAAATTGTATCTTTTTGCTCCGGAGAGGTTATGTCTTCTTTTGGAGTTTAAATGACTGTACATTTGTCGTATAATGAATATAATTTGGCTTTTTTTTTGGTTCAGATATTTTTCTATATTGTTTTGAAAATATTCTTTGACATGCGTCCATGCCTTTAAATATTTTATAATTTTATGCTTTTAGTGGTCGACTTATTGTATATTTAGAATGTTCATTTCTTATGGGGGTAGACTCGTCCGCGATCTTATCAAAGACCAATCCGGATGTGCCTCTTTATTAGGCGCGTCATCTTATTATCTGAAAATGGATCAGGATATAATACCTGTTCGACCTCATTTTTAAGGACCATTTTTCATCCTTTAACCGAAATGATACGTGCATTGCTAAATGGAAGTTTAAAGAGCTTTTTTGCTCATCCTTAGTGGGCTTTGCAACCCTAAGTTATGACTTCATTTATAATTAATTTGGTATGTATGTCAATCAAGAGAGTTGGCTTAAAATTGTATTATTCCACTAATAATCCCGGGGCATTCACATCCCGGCATTTCATACAACAAATTGAACAAGTTAAGGGAAAACCCCCCCGCTGTACATGGAAATAAAAACTCAGAATTTATTGGTGTTGACTTCTTAAAGATAGTATTTTTTAAGGTGAATGCCATTCCAAGTTCTGGGGATGGGCGTTCCATTTATTTGGGCCAGAGTGTAGGCCCCATTCTTGCCTACGGTCTTGATGATGTACCGCCCCTCCCATCAGGGGGACAACTTACACATTCCCTCCACTCGACTAGCTTCATTAAACCGTATTACGTAGTCGTTGATTTTGAACCGGGTGACTTTTACCTTCGAATTGTAATGTTTCTCAAACTCCCTTTTATACTTTGCCTCTTGAATTGTGGCAACTTCCCTTCTTTCCTCAAACAGATCGAGATTTAGATGAAGTTCTGCCTTGTTCTGGCCCTGTGCAGCTTGCATTCTTTGAATGGGCTTCCTAATCTCGACCGGGATGATGGCTTCTGTCCGGTATGTCAAGCTGTAAGGGGTTTCTCCGGTGCTTGTCTTCGGCATCGTTGTTTGTGCCCATAAAACAAGAGGTAGCTCATCGGGCCGTGATACTCCTTCTCGGTCCAGTCGTTTCTTAATTCCATTCACAATGCTTTGATTGGCTCATTCTACATGTCTGTTTGCCTATGGATAGGCGACTAAGGCGAACATCTACTAAATGTGCAACTTATCACACAATGGCTTAAAAGGGTTGTCAGCAAAGTGCTTCCCATTATCACTCACAATGCACAATGGCATATCGTATCAGCATACGATGTTTTACCAAGCAAACCATTGCACATGCTCTCCGGTGATAGTTCTATGGGGTCTAGCTTTCACCCACTTAGTGAAATAGTCAATTATGACTAGCAGGTATCTCACACCTCCGGATGAAGTGGGGAAAGTTCCGACAATGTCGATCCCCCACTTTTGAAATGGCCATGCTAAGGTGACCAGAATCATGTTGTTCTTGGCTCGGAGGCTGATCGGACTGTGCCTTTGACAGATGTCGCAGCTCTGTAGTTCATCCACTAGGCTTTGATGCATGTTGGGCCAATAATATCTGGCATTCATGATTTTTGCTACGACCATCCTGGGTCCGGAGTGAATTCCGCAAATTCCCCAATGAATTTCTCTGATCACATATCTAGTTTCATTCGGACTTAAACATTGAAGAAGAGGCCTGAGGAAAGTTTTTCTATACAAGTTTCCGTCGTAGACTTGATACTGGAGAGCTTTGACTTTGATTTTTTTTGGCTTGAGCTTTATCATCCGGGAGCCAATTCTTCGTTAGGTAGTTTAGTATCGGTGTCATCCATATGTCTTCTTGGACGGATATATTCATTACTTCTCCGGTCTTGGTTATAGTCGTGACTTGGATATTTTCAACCAAAACTTCTTTGGATAAATGGAAAAAAGAGACCAACTTGCTTAAGGCAGTAGCCTTTTTCTTCTTGCTCTGAGGAATGTGGAACACTTTGCAGGTGTCGAAAGATGAAACGAGATCTTTGACCTTTGCTAGATACCTTGCCGTATTTGCTTCTCGAGCTTCATATTCTCTATTAACTTGAATGGCCACAAGCAAGGAGTCAACATGAACTAAAACAGATTTTGCTCTAGCTTTAAGGGCAGTTTGGAGTCTGGCTAGGAGTTCTTCGTATTCAGCTTCATCGTTGGAGCTTTTGAAGTCGAAACGAAGGACGTACGTATATTTTATCCCTTCCTGATCAATCAGGATTAAACCTGCCCCCACTACCTCTTTACTTGAGGCTCCCATCCGTATATAAATTCTAGATTTTTGAAGCCTTAGAACATCTGATGCCTGTACATTCTCCTTCAGGTACTTCAGCCAGAAAATCAGCGACAGCTTGCCCCTTTAGGTTTAAGTGTGTTTTTTGTTAAATTTTTTTAGAACGACGAATTTCTTTAGCTCTATCGTTTGTGGGACTTGAACCAAAGACCTCCTAAGGTATTATTTATTGTAAGTCTTTAACCTTTAATTTTATATATGTTGTTTCTATTGCCCAAGCTTGAATTTCGTTTATTTAGTATAATATTAAGATATATTTTGTTAATTAATATATAGGAAATATATAAAACAAACAGTTTATTATAAATGAAAGAAATTGGATTTAATTTAAATAATTGTAAAAGTAGGTGATGATTCGGATGCTAAGAAAAGAGGTTTGGTTAGGTGATGATTTGGATGCTAAGAAGGAGGTTTGGTTTAATGTTAGAGAAAAAATGAATATTTGTGAGGTTTATTTAAAACCTAACATTCCATGCTTAGGTAGAAGTATGTGGATGTTTTCTAGGTTTGCTGTTAGACAACACGAAGTGGGCGAGGATTTGCGACGTGATAGATAATAGATAATAGGCCTCCGGAGGCTCCTGGCGTCCCCCAGATAGGTGCCCCCTTCTGTTCCGGTGGAGAATGTGGCCGGGAGTTCTAGAGGCCCAATCGTCAAGCAGAAGGAAGTGGTGGTTGTTGAGGACGAAGACAGTGATCCAGATATTTGAGAGTTAGATCAGTATCTTAACGCTAAGCATTCTTCTGTGGTGGCACCTTCCGGAAGGAGTACAGAAAGTGGCTCGGATCAAACTCCTGCAGCCTCTGACTCTAAATGTCCCACATCAAGGAAGAGGAAAAGTGAATCGGTGATTGTGGTGCAGCTGAATCCTAAGAAAGGCAGACAATATGTTTCATCTATTGCTTCCAAAAAAGCCAAACCAACACTGACCACTACGTCCGATCCTGTCTTGGAAAATGTGGACGAACATTTGACAGGGTGCAAAACCTCAAGAGATGAAGCCCCACGTTCGATGTTTAGTCCGAACATTGATTTTACAAGATCTCAACCTTCTGTCGATGCGAACAATGAGTTTATGGAGATTGAGACGGTGGTGACTTCGTCGAAAAAGGAGGGGAAAACTGTGATTTTTACAAGTATAGATTTGGGCTCAACTTTGGGTTTGGACCTTTCTTTGGAAGTGGATGGGGTCTAGTGTCCTCTATACCTCCTTCCTAGTTCGGACCCGAAGTGATGAGCCTTTCCCGTATTGTTGATATTTTTTTTTCAGATGAGATGGAGGTAGATCCTAGTGTTGCTGAGGAGAAGTTCATCCCAGATTAGGACATAAAAAACAAGGATTCTGTGATGGATGCTCTTACTGCCAAGCTCTTTCTGTTCAACCTGAGTACTCCTGCCGACCATTACAAAAGCCAGAAAATGAAAAGTCAAGATTTGGGTGCGGTTATTTTAGCTAATCAAGCTCAATCAAACGTATATGTCATGAAGCTGTACAGGAGGTGGGTTGAATCCGAATCTGTGAAAGACGATCTTGACCGAGAATTGAATTTGATTAAACAAAAACTCAAGAAGACTCCTGATATTGAGAAGAATGTTTCCCAGCTCTCTCGTGAGTTGACCCAACAGAAAGACAAGGTGAAATCTCTCTCCATTCAACATCAAATAGCTTTGCTCGCTGTAGTTGCTGCTGGTGAAGAACGTGACAAGTGTGCAACCGAGCTTGAGAAGTTTTCGACCAAAGTTAAAGAAGATGATGCAGCTCACAAGGAGCTTTTGGGCAAGATGGAAGAGTCACTGTCACAAGCTCGACTGGCATATGAGAAGATGATTCAAGGTTCGGTGCTTTTTATATATTTTTTTTATTATTTCTTCTTTTTATTAGTTTTGGGGACCCTGACTGTTTTTATTGAGAGGGATTTACACCGTACAGGGGAGGCTCATTTGAAGACATAGCTGGAGAATGTAAGAAAGGGTCATGCGGAGGAGCTGTCTTGGATGCACTTGGAGAGTGCTAATTTGAAGAAAAAGATCGAGGAGTTATCCTTGGTAAAAGAATGGTTCCTCTCTGAAGGGGAGCGGAGCCTGGCCTAGTATGTGCATAAGGGGCTGAAGATGAGGAATGCGGTAGCCGCGGTCAATAATGCGATGAGTGAGGGGGGGGGGGATAAATGCTGGTGTATAAGGTGGTTACCTTCATGCCTTACATAAGAAAACACCATTCAAAGAGGTTCCCCACCTGACCAAAGATGCAGGGCAGCAGTTAGATGCGGCTATCGAGCAATTTTACAACCTTAAATTTCCACTGGTCGGGTCACCGGCAGCTTTGGCCGAAGAGCCACTACTCAAGATTCAGGTGTTCTAGGCTTTGTTGAAAGGACTCCGAAGGAATATCAAGTTTGATTGATGGTGGACCTATCCGGCTTTATGGGGCAGGCACCTTAGGGTTTAGTACTTTCATGAAATTGTATCTTTTTGCTCCGGAGAGGTTATGTCTTCTTTTGGAGTTTAAATGACTGTACATTTGTCGTATAATGAATATAATTTGGCTTTTTTTTTGGTTCAGATATTTTTCTATATTGTTTTGAAAATATTCTTTGACATGCGTCCATGCCTTTAAATATTTTATAATTTTATGCTTTTAGTGGTCGACTTATTGTATATTTAGAATGTTCATTTCTTATGGGGGTAGACTCGTCCGCGATCTTATCAAAGACCAATCCGGATGTGCCTCTTTATTAGGCGCGTCATCTTATTATCTGAAAATGGATCAGGATATAATACCTGTTCGACCTCATTTTTAAGGACCATTTTTCATCCTTTAACCGAAATGATACGTGCATTGCTAAATGGAAGTTTAAAGAGCTTTTTTGCTCATCCTTAGTGGGCTTTGCAACCCTAAGTTATGACTTCATTTATAATTAATTTGGTATGTATGTCAATCAAGAGAGTTGGCTTAAAATTGTATTATTCCACTAATAATCCCGGGGCATTCACATCCCGGCATTTCATACAACAAATTGAACAAGTTAAGGGAAAACCCCCCCGCTGTACATGGAAATAAAAACTCAGAATTTATTGGTGTTGACTTCTTAAAGATAGTATTTTTTAAGGTGAATGCCATTCCAAGTTCTGGGGATGGGCGTTCCATTTATTTGGGCCAGAGTGTAGGCCCCATTCTTGCCTACGGTCTTGATGATGTACCGCCCCTCCCATCAGGGGGACAACTTACACATTCCCTCCACTCGACTAGCTTCATTAAACCGTATTACGTAGTCGTTGATTTTGAACCGGGTGACTTTTACCTTCGAATTGTAATGTTTCTCAAACTCCCTTTTATACTTTGCCTCTTGAATTGTGGCAACTTCCCTTCTTTCCTCAAACAGATCGAGATTTAGATGAAGTTCTGCCTTGTTCTGGCCCTGTGCAGCTTGCATTCTTTGAATGGGCTTCCTAATCTCGACCGGGATGATGGCTTCTGTCCGGTATGTCAAGCTGTAAGGGGTTTCTCCGGTGCTTGTCTTCGGCATCGTTGTTTGTGCCCATAAAACAAGAGGTAGCTCATCGGGCCGTGATACTCCTTCTCGGTCCAGTCGTTTCTTAATTCCATTCACAATGCTTTGATTGGCTCATTCTACATGTCTGTTTGCCTATGGATAGGCGACTAAGGCGAACATCTACTAAATGTGCAACTTATCACACAATGGCTTAAAAGGGTTGTCAGCAAAGTGCTTCCCATTATCACTCACAATGCACAATGGCATATCGTATCAGCATACGATGTTTTACCAAGCAAACCATTGCACATGCTCTCCGGTGATAGTTCTATGGGGTCTAGCTTTCACCCACTTAGTGAAATAGTCAATTATGACTAGCAGGTATCTCACACCTCCGGATGAAGTGGGGAAAGTTCCGACAATGTCGATCCCCCACTTTTGAAATGGCCATGCTAAGGTGACCAGAATCATGTTGTTCTTGGCTCGGAGGCTGATCGGACTGTGCCTTTGACAGATGTCGCAGCTCTGTAGTTCATCCACTAGGCTTTGATGCATGTTGGGCCAATAATATCTGGCATTCATGATTTTTGCTACGACCATCCTGGGTCCGGAGTGAATTCCGCAAATTCCCCAATGAATTTCTCTGATCACATATCTAGTTTCATTCGGACTTAAACATTGAAGAAGAGGCCTGAGGAAAGTTTTTCTATACAAGTTTCCGTCGTAGACTTGATACTGGAGAGCTTTGACTTTGATTTTTTTTGGCTTGAGCTTTATCATCCGGGAGCCAATTCTTCGTTAGGTAGTTTAGTATCGGTGTCATCCATATGTCTTCTTGGACGGATATATTCATTACTTCTCCGGTCTTGGTTATAGTCGTGACTTGGATATTTTCAACCAAAACTTCTTTGGATAAATGGAAAAAAGAGACCAACTTGCTTAAGGCAGTAGCCTTTTTCTTCTTGCTCTGAGGAATGTGGAACACTTTGCAGGTGTCGAAAGATGAAACGAGATCTTTGACCTTTGCTAGATACCTTGCCGTATTTGCTTCTCGAGCTTCATATTCTCTATTAACTTGAATGGCCACAAGCAAGGAGTCAACATGAACTAAAACAGATTTTGCTCTAGCTTTAAGGGCAGTTTGGAGTCTGGCTAGGAGTTCTTCGTATTCAGCTTCATCGTTGGAGCTTTTGAAGTCGAAACGAAGGACGTACGTATATTTTATCCCTTCCTGATCAATCAGGATTAAACCTGCCCCCACTACCTCTTTACTTGAGGCTCCCATCCGTATATAAATTCTAGATTTTTGAAGCCTTAGAACATCTGATGCCTGTACATTCTCCTTCAGGTACTTCAGCCAGAAAATCAGCGACAGCTTGCCCCTTTAGGTTTAAGTGTGTTTTTTGTTAAATTTTTTTAGAACGACGAATTTCTTTAGCTCTATCGTTTGTGGGACTTGAACCAAAGACCTCCTAAGGTATTATTTATTGTAAGTCTTTAACCTTTAATTTTATATATGTTGTTTCTATTGCCCAAGCTTGAATTTCGTTTATTTAGTATAATATTAAGATATATTTTGTTAATTAATATATAGGAAATATATAAAACAAACAGTTTATTATAAATGAAAGAAATTGGATTTAATTTAAATAATTGTAAAAGTAGGTGATGATTCGGATGCTAAGAAAAGAGGTTTGGTTAGGTGATGATTTGGATGCTAAGAAGGAGGTTTGGTTTAATGTTAGAGAAAAAATGAATATTTGTGAGGTTTATTTAAAACCTAACATTCCATGCTTAGGTAGAAGTATGTGGATGTTTTCTAGGTTTGCTGTTAGACAACACGAAGTGGGCGAGGATTTGCGACGTGATAGATAATAGATAATAGGCCTCCGGAGGCTCCTGGCGTCCCCCAGATAGGTGCCCCCTTCTGTTCCGGTGGAGAATGTGGCCGGGAGTTCTAGAGGCCCAATCGTCAAGCAGAAGGAAGTGGTGGTTGTTGAGGACGAAGACAGTGATCCAGATATTTGAGAGTTAGATCAGTATCTTAACGCAAAGCATTCTTCTGTGGTGGCACCTTCCGGAAGGAGTACAGAAAGTGGCTCGGATCAAACTCCTGCAGCCTCTGACTCTAAATGTCCCACATCAAGGAAGAGGAAAAGTGAATCGGTGATTGTGGTGCAGCTGAATCCTAAGAAAGGCAGACAATATGTTTCATCTATTTCTTACAAAAAAGCCAAACCGACACTGACCACTACGTCCGATCCTGTCTTGGAAAATGTGGACGAACATTTGACAGGGTGCAAAACCTCAAGAGATGAAGCCCCACGTTCGATGTTTAGTCCGAACATTGATTTTACAAGATCTCAACCTTCTGTCGATGCGAACAATGAGTTTATGGAGATTGAGACGGTGGTGACTTCGTCGAAAAAGGAGGGGAAAACTGTGATTTTTACAAGTATAGATTTGGGCTCAACTTTGGGTTTGGACCTTTCTTTGGAAGTGGATGGGGTCTAGTGTCCTCTATACCTCCTTCCTAGTTCGGACCCGAAGTGATGAGCCTTTCCCGTATTGTTGATATTTTTTTTTCAGATGAGATGGAGGTAGATCCTAGTGTTGCTGAGGAGAAGTTCATCCCAGATTAGGACATAAAAAACAAGGATTCTGTGATGGATGCTCTTACTGCCAAGCTCTTTCTGTTCAACCTGAGTACTCCTGCCGACCATTACAAAAGCCAGAAAATGAAAAGTCAAGATTTGGGTGCGGTTATTTTAGCTAATCAAGCTCAATCAAACGTATATGTCATGAAGCTGTACAGGAGGTGGGTTGAATCCGAATCGGTGAAAGACGATCTTGACCGAGAATTGAATTTGATTAAACAAAAACTCAAGAAGACTCCTGATATTGAGAAGAATGTTTCCCAGCTCTCTCGTGAGTTGACCCAACAGAAAGACAAGGTGAAATCTCTCTCCATTCAACATCAAATAGCTTTGCTCGCTGTAGTTGCTGCTGGTGAAGAACGTGACAAGTGTGCAACCGAGCTTGAGAAGTTTTCGACCAAAGTTAAAGAAGATGATGCAGCTCACAAGGAGCTTTTGGGCAAGATGGAAGAGTCACTGTCACAAGCTCGACTGGCATATGAGAAGATGATTCAAGGTTCGGTGCTTTTTATATATTTTTTTATTATTTCTTCTTTTTATTAGTTTTGGGGACCCTGACTGTTTTTATTGAGAGGGATTTACACCGTACAGGGGAGGCTCATTTGAAGACATAGCTGGAGAATGTAAGAAAGGGTCATGCGGAGGAGCTGTCTAGGATGCACTTGGAGAGTGCTAATTTGAAGAAAAAGATCGAGGAGTTATCCTTGGTAAAAGAATGGTTCCTCTCTGAAGGGGAGCGGAGCCTGGCCTAGTATGTGCATAAGGGGCTGAAGATGAGGAATGCGGTAGCCGCGGTCAATAATGCGATGGGTGAGGGGGGGATAAATGCTGGTGTATAAGGTGGTTACCTTCATGCCTTACATAAGAAAACACCATTCAAAGAGGTTCCCCACCTGACCAAAGATGCAGGGCAGCAGTTAGATGCGGCTATCGAGCAATTTTACAACCTTAAATTTCCACTGGTCGGGTCACCGGCAGCTTTGGCCGAAGAGCCACTACTCAAGATTCAGGTGTTCTAGGCTTTGTTGAAAGGACTCCGAAGGAATATCAAGTTTGATTGAAGGTGGACCTATCCGGCTTTATGGGGCAGGCACCTTAGGGTTTAGTACTTTCATGAAATTGTATCTTTTTGCTCCGGAGAGGTTATGTCTTCTTTTGGAGTTTAAATGACTGTACATTTGTCGTATAATGAATATAATTTGGCTTTTTTTTTGGTTCAGATATTTTTCTATATTGTTTTGAAAATATTCTTTGACATGCGTCCATGCCTTTAAATATTTTATAATTTTATGCTTTTAGTGGTCGACTTATTGTATATTTAGAATGTTCATTTCTTATGGGGGTAGACTCGTCCGCGATCTTATCAAAGACCAATCCGGATGTGCCTCTTTATTAGGCGCGTCATCTTATTATCTGAAAATGGATCAGGATATAATACCTGTTCGACCTCATTTTGTTCACGTTTTCTGAAAATGCGCCTCCCTTACCCATGCATCCGTTTTGGGAACGAGTTTTCTAACAATTTTGTATGCATAGGGGTGAGGCAACCCGAACCATGGACGCACTTTGTTCACGTTTTCGGATTATTTGTATGGCTAGTTCGAAATTTGAGATGGTTGTCAACGTTGTGGACAACGAAGATGGTAAGCTCGCCGAATCAGACGACGTCATCCAAGTCGCCCTCACCGAGTACAGGCACACATACGGTCGTGAGTTCAAACACGTCGCGAGGTGGAAAATACTAAGATTCTTTGGTTAAGTATATGTTTAGGCTAACGTTTCATTTCCCTATGTAACGTTTAATTTATGTTAAATTTAATAAATTTTATATAAGTTTAATATAAAATAATTATAAAAAGTGTGCGCCACATGTAAAATAACGCCACTCTTTCACGCGCCATCCCACTCATCCTTTTTTGCAACACACCACTTTTTTACGCGTGTTGACGTGGCATCCACATGTCGCATATAGCCCCCTTTTCAAATTATCCCACTCTGTATAGTCTTAGCTCATGCGTAATTTGGAATTATAGGGGCATGAAAGGGGATTTGTAACAACCCTCGAGAAACACCCCTAAACGTTCCTAGATACACCCCGTATATGAGAGACGGACCCGAATAACATTAATATTAATAAAAATCAAATAAAATCAGAAAAACCATCGCTCGCGGGTCGCGAAGGAATCAAAAGGGTATGTTGTGGGTCGAGACAGCCTATTACTTACCTGACACCCTTTAGGCCACGTGACCTGACACGTGTCGACACTACTCGCTGACTCACCAACCCTATGGCCGACTTTAGAGCCCTCGCGGGCCGCGAAGGAAGTAGAAGAGGCTCTCGCAGGGCGCGAGAGACCTCTGTCTCAGCTATAAAAGGGGCTGAGATGCAGCATTTCAATTCGTTCAGAATTTCTTTTCTCTATCAATTCTCTAATAGTCAAATCTCTGGAATAATACCCCCTATTAAGCGAAGCTCTGCCTCGTTGTAAGTATTATAACCTTATTTGTTACCCTACACGATCGATCTAGGGCTCCGTAACGCATGCCAAAGTTCTGCCTGACTCAGTCGTTGGAGTTCTGTCTCGTGTTACACTCGATTGATCTAGGACTCCGTAATGCATGTCAAGGCTCTGCCCGACTCAGTCATTGGAGTTCTGTCTCGAGTTGTACGGTTATGTGATTTGGATTATTTTACTAATACGTGTGCATTATTCAGATAATAACCAGGAAAAAGCAACAGGAAGCTATAATAATACCATAAAGCCTGTAGAAATACCTAAGTCTACAAATGTGAGTACATCTGCTTTTTGCCACCCTTTTGTAAATTACTTTGTGAGTCAAAATGTTTTACCAAAACCTTAAATGTTTTAAATAAACACTTAATAGTAATTGAGTATTTGTGATTCTACATTACTGCTGGTATGTTGGGGGTTTTGTATACATTACTGAAAGACGGTACCATTGGACAAAGAGTTAGCCAATGAGTAATATGACCCACAAGTCAGATGTTGACAGTACTAAATGAGTAATTGAGTAGATTTAAACAAATGTAATTGCGGATGCCCTCAATATTGTAAAGTGATAAAACTGTTTTGATTAAACTGGGATGCACTCACCAGTATTTCTTGCTGATAAAATATTTTTAAAACGCATTTCAGGTAACTTAGTAGGAAGCCAATAGAAGCCAGCTGGAGAGCACTGAAGGGTTAGAAAAGTGGCTATAAAAGTTACCCAAATAAAAAGGAGATCATGTTTTCAATAACTAGGGTTTATCCCTATAAATTTATCGCAAATGAAACTTGGGTTTTATCCCACTTATTTATTATAAAATATGGTGTTTTAAACTCTGATAAATATTTCCTAACTACGATCTTGATTAAAGTTTTCTGCTGCATAATTAATAAACACCGATACCATCTGACTGGTTCGCGGCTTCCGCTCACGAGGTGGGGTCGGGGGCTGCGACAGGTTTGATAACGCCCCAAACACCGTCCCCCTAAGCACTATAAGAGTGTGAAGAGGGAAGGACATTTCTATTATAAGAGGGGATGAGGCACTGCTTGGTAGCCACCAGTGGGTTCTAACCTATGACAGAACACCGCCGCCACCCTAGCGGGTTGGCTGGGTGGGTTGGCGAAGCCAGGAGAGAAACTCGTGTGAGTTGTGTTGATTTCGATAAATCCGACCGTTGTTCCATGGTCAAATTTATAAAAAATAAATAAAAATAACTTTTTTTAAACTATATATATATATGGTAAGGTTCATATGAGAACCACCTTTATTGTAGCCAAAAAAAAAAAATTTCTTAATATTTTTACCTCAAAATCGCTACTTTTAGTAGTCATAAAAAAATTGGTAACGAAATTAGCGATTTTGAGGTAAAAACTATTAAAAAAAATTAAACTTTTTTTGTGTGTTTTTAGCTATTTTTAGGTATTTTTGGTTGTGTTCACATTGATTCTCGCGATTCTCGCAATAAAGGGTGATTTCTAATGGATCCTTATATATATATATATATATATAGGGAGAAGATCATGCGAGAACCACCTCTTATTGCGAGAACCGCGAGAACCAATATGGACACAACCAAAAATGCCTAAAAATAGCTAAAAATCACACAATTTTTTTTTTATTTTTTTTAATATTTTTTATATAAAAATCGCTACTTTTCGAAGCCAAAAAAAATTAAATTTAAAAAAAAAAAAAAATTTTGCAACTAAAAGTAGCGATTTGAGCATAAAAATATTTAAAAAAAAATTTTAGATTTTTTTTTATTTTTTTAGATTTTTTAAAGATTTTTTTAGGTTTTTTGGGGGTTTAGTTTTTAGCATTTTATCTTGGGGGTGGGGGGGGGGGGGGTGGGGGGGGGGGGTTTAGGTTTTTGGGGGGTGGGGAGGGGGTTTAGGTTTTTTTTTTGGGGGGGGGGGTGGGTTAGGTTTTTTAGGTTTTTTTTGGGGGGGGTTTAGTTTTTAGCATTTAGCTTGGGGGGGGGGGGGTTAGGTTTTTTTAGCTATTTTAGGTTGTGTTCACATTGGTTCTCGCGGTTCTCGCAATAAGGGTGGTTCTCGCATGAACTCCTCCATATATATATATATATATATATATATATAGAGTGGGGATCCTACGGAAAGTGTGTTTTTCCTAAAAAGTGTAAAAAGTCATAAAACACAATAATTTCAGGCATAAAACACACCTAAAACTCACAAATAATAGAATGAATATTACTAAAACACCATATTCAAACTCTAATAGTCCATAAAAACTTCAAACACACCATCGTAGAACTATGAATATAAAACACACAATGCTAAACAACATAAAACACAATAATATTTGTCATTCCACAATCAGAGCCTTAACATCTAAAACACAACACAAAACCCACATACATGATGTTTTAGTAATCTTCATCATATTATTTGTGGGTTTTTGGTGTGTTTTATGGTTGACATTATGGTGTTTTATGACTTTTTACACTTTTTAGGAAATTTGGACTTTCTGGCCAACTCCTATCCTATATATATATATATATAGGGTTGGGTTCATTTCGGAACTCTAAATAATTGCAGAACTTTCAGAACTCCTAATAACAATCATTTTATATATATATATATTTTTTTTGTATTTAGGATCTTTTTATCATTTATTATATGTATTTTTATGATTACATACATGTTAAAGTAGTTTACATAAGTGTAATAGCCAAATTATATATATGTGTAATTATAAAATTACATATAAAAATGATAAAATTACTCTTAACATGTATTTAATCATAAATATACACATAATAAATGATAAAATTATCCTAAATATATAAATATATAAATAAAAAGATTGTTTATTAGGAGTTCTGCGAGTTCTGTAAATATTTATGATTCTGAAATGATCCTTACCCTATATATATATATATATATATATATATATATATATATATAGGGCTAGGTTAACGTACAAATGCCCTTATCGTACATTACGTACGCTACAATCTCAGCCGTCAGATCATCTTCCCGCATTGAAAATCGCATGTTGTTATTTTGTAACAATTTCGCATGTTGGTTTTTTAACATGCGATTTCATCAAAATTATCACATGCGAAATTGTTACAAAAAACAACATGCTATTTCATAAAAAATTATCACATGCGAAATTGTTAAAAAAAAACATGCGATTTCATCAAAAATTATCACATGCGAAATTGTTACAAAAAAAAACAACATGCAATTTCAATGCGGGAAGATGATCTGACGGCTGAGATTGTAGCGTACGTAATGTACGATAAGAAATATTGTACAATACACTTTCCCTATATAGATATATATATAGGGGAATGTTCATTTGAGAAGAAAACTTAATTGAGAAGAAAAAGAACAAAGAGTAATTTTGTGAAACATTAAATAGTTTTTTCACTTATCTCATTTATTATCATTTTTGACTAATTAATTAGTCATAAAGACTATTATCCTCCACACTAAGTTTTTTTGCCTATATACATAAAAAGTTATCATACATATTTCGAAATTCATCCTACACGTTGAAATTTACCCTACACAACTCGTAATTTATCATACACTTTAAATTTTTTTTTTTTGTGAAAAAATATATATTTTGAAGATAAGTTACAAAAAATTTAATGTTGTTAGCTATTACAAAGGAAAACTACAAATTAATAACTTATGTAGATTTACCAATGTACCCTTATAGTAACATTAAATACTTATATTAAATGAAGTAAAATAAAGCATTTTTATTGGTTGAAATTTCTTCTTTTTTATTCTTACAAAAAAATTTTCTCATTTGAACTCTCCACTATATATATATAGGGCCGCTAAAATGAAAACAATCCACAGTTAAGAGAACTAAGAGAACCACTTTCCAACCATTGATCTTTGAAGATGGATGGATAAGATTAAAAGTTATAAAAGCAATATTAAATTATTTTTATCTTATTATATATTTAATATTTTAATGTCAAATGGGCAGTTTAGTAAAATTGTTTCTTTTGTCTTATTGTATATATTGTTTTTTATTACTTTTTTTGTCTTATTAAATTAATTGTTTTTTATTAAAATCAGATTTTTAATTAAGAAACATTATAAAATCTGATTTTTTTACAAAAAAACAATTTTTGTCATGATTTTTTTTACAAAAAACGTTTTTACGAGCCGGTTTTTTTAAGCCCCGTTTTTTACGATTCGCTTTTTACGCCCCGTTTTTACGCCATGTTTACGCGCCGTTTTTACACCCGGTTTTACGCGTTGTTTTTTACGCCCGTTTTTACGCGCCGTTTTATACGCCCCGTTTTTACGCGTCATTTTACGCCTCTGTATTCACGCCCCGCATTTACGCGTCGTTTCATCACCCGTTTTTTTACGAGCCAGTTTTTACGCCCCGGTTTTACGCGCTATTTTCTACATCCCGTTTTTTACGTGCCGTTTTTTACGCCCCATTTTTTTGCCCCGTATTTACTAGCCGTTTTTTTACACACACCTTTTTAAACTTTTTCAGGGTTTTAAACTTTTTCTTACAAAAACTTTTTTTACGGTTTTAAACTTTCTTTTTACAAAAAAACTTTTTTACAATTTTTTTTTTACAAAAACTTTTTAACAAATAACAAAAATTTATACGAATTTTTTTTACGGTTTTAACCTTCTTTTACAAACGTTTTTTAAACTTTTTTTATTTTTTTTACGAAAACGTTTTTTACAGTTTTAAACTTTTTTTTACAAAAACTTTTTTACCAAAATTTTTTTACAATTTTTTTTATCATAAAAACTTTTTTTACAAAAGACAAAAATTTATACGAAAACTTTTTTACGGTTTTAACCTTTTTTTTAAAAAACATTTTTTTACTCACACGTTTTTAAACTTTTTTACATTTTTTACGAATTTTTTTTTTACGGTTTTAAACTTTTTTTTTTACAAAATAACAAAAAGATGAGAGAGAAATTTGAACAGAGAGAAATTGAAGAGGGAGAAATTGAAAAAACTTTAAAAAGAGACTTTAATGAGAAGAAAGAGATGATTTGATGGTTTTGATTAAATGACTATATTACCCTTTTGGTTGTCATTATCTGATTGGTGGAAAGTGGTTCTCGCAACTGGGGTGGTTATCATTTTAGCGGCCCCCTATATATATATATATATATATATACACACACACATATATAGGGTAAGGATATATATAGAAAACTTATTTGTGGTAAGAAAACCTAAGAATCCCTATTTATAACCATTGATTAACATGATCCAATGGATGAGATTATTATATAGTATATCTCATCATATAGTATTTTAATTTAAATCTAATACCATTTAAGTGGCTGGTGGGGTATTTTGATCAAGACATATTGCACACAAGTACATAAGAAATAATATTTAATAACATTCTCTTTCCACCTTTCATTTCACTAACACTCTCTCTCCACCTTTTTCACTCACCAACATTCTCTCTCCACATTTTCTCTCACCAACATTCTCTCTCTGCCTTTTCTCTCACCAACATTCTCTCTCTTACTTTATCTACAAATTTATTTTTCATTCAAATCAATTTTAAATTTCAGATTAAATAATTCGTTTTTATTTTGACGAGAATTTTTTTTATTCGTAGTTATGCTAGTAATTGTTACATATGTAACTAGTTAATATGTGAGACTGGTATAACAAAATAAAGGGGAGACATGGATTGTATAAAGAGAGACAAATAAGGTAGGGCGTCGAGCCACTTATCTCATCATTTTTCCGGTTTCACATCGTGGTGACTGATTTCAGATCTGAAGCTATGGTGACAAATTTTCAGATCTGGAAACATCTCGTACCAGCAACCGACTTCTTCTAACAACCACTAACACAACCGTCTTCTTCCTTATCGACGTTAAGTGAAACCGGATTTGGCAACACCGCCAACAGCCACTAACATCACCGTCTTCTTCCTTGCCGGCAGTAAGTGAAACCGCTATCATTAAACCTTCTAGCCGTCAATCAGTAAGTGAAACCACCGAGTGTACTTTAAACAAATCGTCTTCTTCCAACAACCACCGTCGTTAAATGTTGCAGCGGTGAAGAAACACTTATTTAATCGTCCGGAATCAATTGAACCAGGGGGTTTGAATCTGCATAAAAGGGTTAGGTCTTCTCGTTCGGTTCAGAGGTGAATGATCTTCTTCCTCGAACAACAACTGCAAAACCAACAGCCGTTAAACTCGCCACGGGGAGAATGGAGGTTCTCCCCATGACCACCCTCCGACGTGAGAATAAGTACAGGTTTGATGAAGAAGAAGAAGAAGTTAAAGTAAAGTGAGTGTGTGTAACTTAAGGAATTATACCTGAATTATCCTTTATTTATAGCCGAAGTTTGGGCGGGAAAATCTGTTGATAAAAAAGATGACGGAAAGCAATTTCCGTGAGCGGTTATTTCTTTCACCGTTAATCACTAACGGATGTGTATACACACGGATCGCGATTATGATCGACGGCTGGGGAGATGCCACGTGGAAAGTGGGCAAGTGTGGATCTTCCTTTAATTTTGGTGCGATCATCGTGACTTTGGGGAATGTCCAGGATGATGCCACGTGGCCATTCGGTTAAAACCGAATGGTGATGCACGATAATGCCTTCTAGAAGGATTACAGCTGTAATCCTATGTGGCTCTCCCTTATGGTAATTCTATTATGACAGAAAGGTTTATTTTTGTCCAAGTCTGGGCGACTTCTGCGCGGAGGTGTTGTTAGGATTTTATCCTATCTGTTGTATGAGAGCTTGCGCAAGGATTTATTAGTTCCTTTTGGCACGCGGATGTTGAATACTACTTTTTCTTTCTAAGTTCTCTTTTAGAACCAATACGCGGCCGCGCAAGGTTCATTCTAAAGAGAGCTTCTTGATGAGGTTGTGGTATGGTCTCAAGCACCTGTGCAAGGTTTTTGGGACCTTACCCTTCAAGTCCCCCCAGTCTAGTGTTGCTCTTATGCAAATAAGTGGAGCACTGGACTATGAGAGATGGGTGATTTTTGTTGTGAAGTTTTTTGGCACGAAAATGAAGGATCTTATTGGGGAAGATACTCTTGCTCATGATTTTGATTTTGAAAATCTTGACTTTTGGCAGGTGAAAGGGTACAGTGATGACTGTTGACGTGTGACAGGTTGTCGCTATCAGTTGTACGTCGTTGATCGTGGCTTTCACGCGCGAGTGGACTCGCGTTATTGTTATTCCTACTCACCCCTGCTGCTTAGATAACCGTGTCCATCCCGAAAAAGGTGTTATTGCAGTTATCTAGGTTATTTTTGGCGGTGGGTATATAAATCCCTGGATTGCCTATTTTTGCTAACATTGCCATTTGAAACCCCTTCTTCTTCGTCTTCTCTGTCAGTTCCTTGAAAAAAATAGTAATTTTCCCCTCTATGTCAACCGGAGAACATCACGAAGATTCTTCTGAAGAAATGGCTTTTGGTCTTCCACCATTGAAGTGGCCTAGGGAAACCTTCGATGGTTTGGTTCGAAACTTCAAGTTCCCTCACAGTTGGGATGCTCGATATCCTGACGAGGGCCAGACGGCGGCGGATGCTCCGACCGGGTATATCACCTTGTTTTGGGATTTCTTTTCTGCAGGCAACTTTCATTTGCCTGTGACAAAATTTTTCCTTGAAATTATTTCGTATTACAAGTTTCATATTTCCCAAATGCACCATATCGGGATGGTTAGGGTTCGTCATTTTGAGTTTGTCTGCCGTACAATGCATATTGAGCCGACGGTTACCCGTTTCCGGGTGTTTCACCAGATGCACTGTTCCCAGGGATTCTACTTGTTTGTCCAATGGGCTTCTGCGAAAAAGATCTTGCTGCAACCCCCGAAATCTTTTCACGATTGGAAGCCAAAATTCTTCTTTATTAAAGCCGGAGTGATTCCGATGAAGATGGTTTTCAGGGGTAAAGAGGATGTTCCAATCGAAACCATACAAACGCCTTTCTCAGAGAATTGGTACCAGGATCTAAAGGATGTTCCGTCGATTGCTCTGCCAGAGAAATCCCTGGTTGGTGCTACTATGAGCCTTTGCTGGTGGATGAATCGAGATGATAAGCCGGTGTACACGAAAAACGGTAAAGGTGAGTTTTGGGCTTTCCTTACACTGTTTGCTGCTTTCTCTTTCCCCCTTTTTTTTAATTGAACTTGCCCTTGCTTTCTGCAGTTGTCTCTCTTTATGTTGTTGCATTCGAGAGAGAAGGTGGGAAGATGGGCACCGTTCCAAAAAAGGCTGATGAGGAGCTCTGGTATCTTCAAATTGTCAAGAATTTTGTTCTTCCGCAGGATGAAGATTTGTCCGCGCAACCCGTACCTGGCGCCGGTAATTTTACTATAATTGCAATACTATCTTTGCTGCCTTTGCGCGTTGGATAAACTTTGTAAGTTTTGCTTTCCCCAGTAGGTGAGTTGTCTAACTTGGGCATAGGCCCTGAAAAGAAAAAACGTGCGCCAGCTGCCACTGCTGCGCCAAGAAAGAATGACGCGGAGAAAGCTCAAAAAGCCAAAAATGTTAAAGGAGAGAAGAAAGGTACGCGCCATTCCTCTGACTCCTTGTGTGATTATGTGGTGGTGTCTGACTCATTGGAGGGTCTTGCGCCTGCAGTTATGAAGACACCAAAGGCGGAACCTAGGGATACTGCTGACATCCCTCCTTCAAATCCTGAGGATCCAATTGAATTAGAGTCAAGTCCCGAGCCTTTTTTGAAGAAAAAGGCGGGAAAAAGAAAAAAAAACTGATGCTGAGGCTGAAGGGCAGCCTGCCAAGAAGGTTCAAAGAAAGAAGATCACCAGAAGGGGCAATCTTGATGCCTTTATTACGAAACCTCCTCTAGGTATGCCTTTTCTTTATTTGCGTTCTACACGCATTGCATGTTTGTAATCTTTTTTTCATCTTCGTAGAAAAACCAAGTTCCCCTGTGCACGTGGAGCCATCATCCGTGGCTAATGAGGATCTTCCGCCTTTACCTCCTCGTGCCCAGATTAGTAAGCAGCCAGAAAGTACTAAAGCTGCTGGTGGTGATGAGGCGGAGAAGACTGCTGAGGTAGGGAACCCTGAGGTTGAAAAACCTGTTGAAGTTGTGGTGGAAACGGAGAAGGTTATTAGCCCGGAGGCTACGGATGTTGATGCTGGGCATCCAAAATCTCCTGAAGTTGTGGCGCGGGACCCAGGAAAAGAGAAATCTGCTCAAGTAGACCCTGTGGCAACTTCCCCTACCGCGGGTTTTGCCTCTGCACCTGTAAATGTTGAGAAGATCCCTGTTGAGGACCAAGGTTCTTTTGCTTACGCTGATAAAAATTCCCCTATCCACCCGGATGAAACTCTGGGAGATTATTATTACAGAACTTACTCAGAGAAGAACTCCTCTGAAGTTCATGCTCCAGTTTGGAATTTGAAGAAAGGTGATACCTTTTCAGACTGGCGTGTGTGCTGAGACTGGTTACAGGGAACCTTTCCTCCTGGGGAGATTAAATTTCAAGAGGGACGTCCTCATGAGCAGACCTATCACGCTTATCTTGAAGAGGCTGTTACTTACACGTCTACTACGCATCACATAGTGCGCGAGTGGCATAGTATGCATAAAGAATGGGCTACCTATAAGGAGTCCAAGAAATATTTTTCTGAAGATGAGGCCCAACTAGCCCATTTGAAAGCCACGTTAGAGGCTGACCGGGCCAAGTTTGATCATGACTGAAAAACTAAAGAATGGTCGGTTGCGGGATGGAAGAGAAAGGCAGAGGCTGAGGCTGCCCTTTTTTCCAAGGAGCGCAAAAATTGGAGAGAGATTTGCGAGAAAGATAATGCTGAGAAGATGGGTCTCCGCAATGTTATCAACAATCTTAAAGCTGAAGTTGAAATGTTGAAAAAACAAGATGGGGAAATTGAGAAATTGAAGCAAGAAAAAGCTGAGGCTGAAGCAGCACGTGATGAGGCGCACTCTCATAGGGAAAGAAGTGAACAGAGAGAGGTACATACCTGCGCTACCCTTGCTCTTAGAGATAAGGAGATCGAAGAACTTACTTCTTTATTATCTGAGCAGGAACAACTTAAGGCGGAAATTGAGTCCGCTAAAAAAGATTTAGAGCTTGAACGGACCGAGAAGGCTGAGACTTCCCGTCGTCTTGCCGAAACTGAAGAAAAGTTGGAAAACTCTGAGACTGCGTGGGCGACGGTGGAGAGTGAGCTTGAACCATTAAAAGGTGACATGTTGTGGTTAAAAGAGCGCGGAATTGCAAGTGTAAGTTTATCTATTTTTGACAGCATGTGGAGATGTTTGCGCGTCTTCTTATTTCTTTTACTTTTGTACTGGTTGCCGACTCAGTTCTTAATTCTGAAGAACTGGATAAAACGGTTGCGCATCTGCTAGTTGCTGTGTGGAATGATGGGTATGCCCAAGGGTATGCAGAGTGTTCCCATCAAGTGGTTAACGCTTTAAAGGTTGACTGGGACACTAGTAGGTCAGCTACTCATGGTGTTGATACTGAAGGTGCTCTTGCTGCTGTGAAGACTCAATTTAATACTTTACAACTCCTAGTCATGGACCTCATTACTGTCGCGCTGCAGTCTGAAGACTACGTGACGCAGCTGAGAGAGGTTTTTCCAGACAAAGAAGAGGATGAGGATGAATACCTAGCTTAGGTTTTCTTTTATTCTTGTGGTTGTATGAACAATAAATATTTAACTTTCAGGTTTGGGATGTGAATCCCTGTCAGTTAATGCGCTATGGCGCAAGTAACTTTATTTTATACACTGTCGTGTATGTTTATATTTTTTTGTTAAGGCGTGTGATGCGCCAGTAACTAGTATGAACTTTGTTTGAATTACAATATTTTGTATGGATAAAATTGCTTTGACTAGGTAAGGCGAATAAAGGTGGTATAAAGCTCATGTGTGAACGTCAGCCTGGGCCTTGCGCGATGCGTGTAATCACTGACCGTTCATGAGACTTGTGTTACGGTTACCATAATGTTTTTGCGCTTACCAAAAGAAATTGCATGCACTTTGTAATAAACACATAAATGATAGAACTAAATTTGCTTTGATTAATGATAAGGCTTAGAGGCCGTAGTACAAAGTTGTCTGTTTAGGATAATTAAATGGAACTTAACTTACCCATACAATAGTTCTACACCATGGATTGGTAAGTTAAAGAACTTGACCAACAGGTGAAGAGGCTGTATGCTATTTGCTTCTTGCGCCGCTTAGTTTTTAGCTTTCTTACTCGGGCCTTCATCGCCGCGAGTAATTTGCTTTATATCCTTTCGCACGTTCTGTAGTAAGTGGGTGAGTTCACCACTTTTGAGCGCTTTTTCAATCTCGGTGCGGAGAGATATACAATTGTTTGTAGTGTGACCATTATCCTTGTGGTAGTCACAATACTGATTCAGATCCTGACCCCTCTTGTTCTTCATTGGCGGAGGGGTTTTAAACTGATAGTCTTCTGTGTTGAGCACCTCCGCCGGAGTTTTCGTTAGGGGGTCCACTGCTGTTCTCTATTCTCTTGCTTTGTTTCCCTCTGCGCTGCGAGCTTGTTGATAGTCGCCCGAGCATCGTCAGACGAGTATGCTCCGAAAGTTGAATCGCGCCAATTCTTCTTGAATTTCTTTCCACCGCTACCACTCAAGTCTTGCGAACGATTTTGCGGTGGTGGTGGCTTGCTGGTGCTGAGGTTTCGTTCTGCCTGGGCGTACACTTTTGCTGCAGCCATCAGCTTCTCCCAGCTCTTGGGTAACCCTTCTGTTCCCGACAGAACCTTGATCATGTCATCGCAGCGGACAACATACTTGAACTGCGCTCGTACCAAATGCTCGTGCACGTCGCCAAACTCTAGTACTTCCTTATTGTAATGCGTTATGAAGTCCTCTAGGCTCTCGTCATCACGCCTCCAAATATTCATCACGTCAGCAGTGTCTCTGATAGACCTTCGCTGTTGGCTAAAATGCACTAGGAATTTCTCTCTTAGATCTACCCACGATGTTATCTTCCCAACTGGTAAGTTATCGAACCATAGTCGCGCTGCACCTGTGAGAGTTTGGATGAATAGGTGGCACCACATTGGCAAGGTCCATCCTCCTACCAGGCCTGCGCTGGTAAAAACACGAAGGTGATCGTCCGGATCTGTCATGCCATTAAATTTGCCGACATTCGATGGTAACTTCGCTTTATCAAGTGGAGCCAAAGCGATTTCACTAATGAACTTCGAATTTTCAGCTGCTTCCGCTGGGCGATAGATTAAGTTGTAGTCGTGCTCTGCATCTGGATTATAAACCACGCGAGGCTTATAACTTTTGTGATCCCATTGTAACAGGCTGAACACACTTGTGTTATCTCCCTCATGGTATGTTCTGTCATATTCGTCGGTGTGGGTGTCCCGCTTTTGGTGGGAACGTCGACCCAACCGAGAGTGGACCGATTGTCTTCGATGGGAATAAGATTCGTCATGATAATCTCTTCGTTGAGTCTCAGAGTGAGTAGACTCATACCTTGTAGGAGATCTGGAGTAAACTTCGGTGTCTTCCACATGTACTCGCGATGGTGCGTCATGGTGTGATGCACGTGGTGCAGATGGTGCCCCTGCACGAGATGCAGGTCTTCACGACTGAGTGGGAGGAGCAGTCTGTGCACAAAGTTGTGCGTATACAACGTTTATTGCACCTTGGGATCTAACATACCACGAGATGGGAGTTTAACCGGGAGGTAAAATTGAACTTATCGGGATCTCGGGTTGTACTCCTGCTGTAACAGGGTCCTTCGGATGATTATCGTTGTACTAGACTTCGTTGTCATCCGAAGCCTCTTCCACAATCCCTTCAACTTGGGTATTGAGTGCGAAATTTGGCCGAGGCCCGGATTGACGGTTTGTCGGAGTTTCTTCCATTGAAAACAGAGATGGAAGAGTGAATCGAAACGAAAAAATATGAACAAAAACTGAGAAATCGGTGGGCGCCAATGAAGAAACACTGGTTTAATCAACCGGAATCAATTGAACCAGGGGGTTTGAATCTGCATAAAAGGGTTAGGTCTTCTCGTTCGGTTTAGAGGTGAATGATCTTCTTCCTCGAACAAAAACTGCAAAACCAACAGCCGTTAGACTCGCCACGGTGAGAATGGAGGTTCTCTCCGTGACCACCCTCCGGCGTGAGAATAAGTAAAGGTTTGATAAAGAAGAAGAAGTGAAAGTAAAGTAAAGTGAAGTGTGTGTAACTTAAGGAATTATACCTGAATTATCCTTTATTTATAGCCGAAGTTTGGGCGGGAAAATCTGTTGATCGAAAAGATGACGGAAAGCAATTTCCGTGAGCGGTTATTTCTTTCACCGTTAATCACTAATGGATGTGTATACACACGGATCGCGATTATGATCGACGACTGGGGAGATGCCACGTGGAAAGTGGGCAAGTGTGGATCTTCCTTCAATTTTGGTGCCATCATCGTGACTTTGGGGAATGTCCAGGATGATGCCACGTGGCCATTCGGTTAAAACCGAATGGTGATGCACGATAATGCCTTCTAGAAGGATTACAGCTGTAATCCTATGTGGCTCTCCCTTATGGTAATTCTGTTATGACAGAAAGGTTTATTTTTGTCCAAGTCTGGGTGACTTCTGCGCGGAGATGTTGTTAGGATTTTATCCTATCTGTTGTATGAGAGCTTGCGCAAGGATTTATTAGTTCCTTTTGGCGCGCGGATGTTGAATACTGTTTTTTCTTTCTAAGTTCTCTTTTAGAACCAGTGCGGGGCCGCGCAAGGTTCATTCTAAAGAGAGCTTATTGATGAGGTTGTGGTATGGTCTCAAGCACCTGTGCAAGGTTTTTGGGACCTTACCCCTTCAAGCGGCCAATCGGATGTTGTGATTGCTGAAACCACCTTCGATTAGTGGCTATCGGTTATTTTTTGTTTGATATGATTTCAATCAGTGGCTAATCGGTTGTTTTGTGGGATATTATTTTTTGGGTCAATGTGGCAAGTGAAAAAAGGATAAGAAAACAATGATGAATGGAATTGAATGTATTAATTGTCTAGGTGAAAAAAGGCAGGTGAAATTGATATGTTGTATCCATTTTAGCATTGTATTCCATATTTTCTATTATTCGAACGTTTAGCATATGTCATTTTGCTTGTCCAACTTAATTTGATCTCTTTTTAGTGTGTTACATGTGTTACCTGGTTTTCCAGGTAACATGTGTTACAATGCTACATCCCTATGCAACTACTTTATGTAACATGTGTAATACATGCTACATCTTGTTTTCTCTAAATAAAGGTAACATTTGGTAACATGTGTAACGTGGCTATACAAGTGCTAGCCTCTAGTGTAGAACATGCAACTACTCTATGTAACATGTGTAACACATGTAACATCCTGTGTTATCTAAAAATATGTTACAAATAAAAGATAACATGTGTAACCTGGCTATACAAGTGTTGGCCTCTGGGGTAGATCACGTAACTACACAATGTAACATATGTAACTTGGTTGTACATGTGTTATCCACTTAGGAGTAACACATGCAAAACATGGAAATTGATAAAAAGATAGTATCCAATCAAAACCTTCATGAACACATGAGCCCATATATGGAAATGTTTTGACCTTGATTGGTACGTGGAGGTAATGACAAGTCGCCATACTCATCACTCAGTTGATCTATATAAATGGTGGGAGCGATGATTACGTAGGTAAGGCTAATTGTGAAAATTTATACATAGTAAAAAATTGTAGCATAGGGAACCCTTGTAGCATATACAACAAATATACTAGTTAAAAATGTTGAAATATGTTGTGACATATGTTAAACCAATATGTTGTGGGTTTTGATATGTTTAAACCTTTGTAAAATAAGGGTGGAACAAAGATCCCAATATATAACCATGTAACTGATGTTCCAAGCAGTGTTGCATGTATTAGGAGTATAAAGTGTCGTACAATCCAACAATATTACATCATTTATGGAGTAAAAAAAACATGAAGGTGTAAGAAGATCAGGATATCTAACTTGTGCCATAATCCCACCGTTTAATAAATGTAACTTGTGTTACGCGTGTCAAATGTAACTTGTGTTACTTTTAACTTTCTAATATAACACATAAACATATGGAAAAGGAAAATTTATAAAGGTGCAAATACTTCAAATGTAACTTGTGTTACGTGTAGCTTCCTAATATAACACAATGAAAAACAAATATAGTAAAACTGATGCTTCCTAATATAACACATAAACAGATGGAAAAAGAGAAATTTATAAGGGTGCAAACACTTCAAAATAGCTGATTCTATTACACAGTCCAGACATGTAAAAGATCACACTTTTGTTTTGTGACTTTTTGACTGAAAAACCTGCTTGATCACCAAAAGTTTTATACATGGCAAGAAGAGGATGAAACTGCTTGTCAACAATAGGTGTATAGGATGGAATTACTTGTCAACAATAGGTGTCCAGTATTTCGTGGCTTGGGGCTGTCGTTGATCCTCTATAGAAAAGTAGACATGTTAGTGGTTATAAAACACATTAGCACGTGTATACTCAGGTTGTAGGCTAGAGTCTCTAATATATGGGTGTAACATGTATATCATGAGTATACATATGTTACCACTTATGTAAGACATGAACTCCATGTATGTAAAGGTATGTTACATGAGTTACACATACATGTAACATGTGTAACCTGGATATACATGTGCTATCCTCTAGTATAGAATATGCAACGACTCTATGTAACATATGTAACCTGGATATACATGTGCTATCCTCTGGTATGAATATGCAATGACTCTATGTAACATGTGTAACCTGGATATACAGTAATTATAAACCAGATTAACACAAAATGTTGGTCACATCATTCCTTTTGTCCAGGTTTGTAACATTGAAAACAAAGATGGCACCTAGCTGGTCGTTACATATTTAACAATGGGTTGTTACATATGTAGTTGTAAAAAAAAGTAAAATATGTATCTATAAAAAATGTAACATATGTAGCTGGATGTAACATATTTAACAAAATAAAGGGACAAATAGATTGTATATATTATAAAAAAACATTACAAACAAACTTAAACTGAACATAAGTGTTTTATATGAACTTAAATATATAAAAATGGGTTATTGGATTTTAATAATACAAAGTTTCACCTGTTGGCCGATAATAATCCTAACTTTAAAAATTCCCTCCAACGATCCCAACTTGTAAGAATTTGGCCCCTATTGATCCTTTTATAACATATAAGAATTTGACCTCCTCAATAGATTCAAGTGCACCTGTAGTCTCCTTAATTGAATTAAGTGCACTTACAGTTTGAAAAGGATCGATGAGGGCAAAATTCTTACAAGTTGGGATCGTTAGAGGAAATTTTTAAAGTTGGGATTATTATCGGCGAATAGGTGAAATTTAGGATTATTAAAATCCAATAACCCTATAAAAATATCCAAAAACTATCATAACTTAACAAAAATCTAACTATGCTTCGCTTCTTGATAACCATCTTCATCTTGAGCGCAAAACATCCATTCACCTATGAACAAAACAAGTACATCACTATTAATCTCCTGTAGTTAAACTTATTAATCTGCTATGTAACATGTGTACATGTGTAAAGTTTTTCTATAACACATATAACAACTATATGTAAGATTTGTAACGTGGCTATACATGTGTTACATATGTGCAGCCCCCTTTATGTCCAAAAAAGGGGTTGGGGTAACTATAAGTAACATGTGTAACGTTGTTTCTACATATAAGTAACTATTTCTATTTGTAAAATAAACGAGATATTCCAAATAAATTATGAAGTTTCTAAAGGTAATGAAAATGTGTTATCCAAGTGAAGTCCATCTAAAAAACATTTTTGCATTTAAAATCACTATTACGTTAAGTATATATGTGTAACACCCTGTAATAACGTATATTACCTCGAAGTGTAACACATGTTACAAGATATAGGATAAACAGTTTAGAATGCAACTGGCAGAAATGTAACATACGTAGCTAATTATGCCAACAAAAAAATATGTCCTTTTATTTGTAATATAAACGAGATCATAAAAAGTATATCCCCCCCCCCCCAAATAAAATCCAACTAAAAACAATCATTAACTCCAAATCGATGAACAAACAGTTTAAAAATTCAACATTAATCTTCGTAAAAGAAATATCAATATAATATACTTTGAAGAGAGAAATCAGGCACACACAAATTTCTTCCTGGTCTTGATTTTAAAAAACTGAAAAAAACAAACTATGCTTTGATTTTAAATCTATCAAATATCATAAAAAATATAAATCTAAACAAAATACATAAATAACAAAAGTAGGATCTTTAAACTTGTTTCTCTCTCACACGCTTGTGTGTATGTTCTTGGTGTCAAGATGAACAAGATGAAGATTGTAGTTTCTCTCTAAAAAAATTAGCTTTCTCTCTCTAAAAACAGAAACAAAGATGTGATGAGAGCAACACCTTACTACTTTTCTTTGAGAGCTTCGATGGCGGCTTCGATCTTCAGATCTGGTGGCTTCAAAAGAAAGGGTTGAGTACATGAACACATGGTGGCTTCGATCTTCGATCTTCAGATCTCGTAGCTTCGATAGTGGCTTTGAGAAATGGATTCTTCAGATCTGGTGACTTCGGTCTTCAATCTTCAGATCTCGTGGCTTCGACGGAGAAGAGGATATGCAGGTTTGAGTTGTGTTTGAGGAAGAAAGGAATGAGAGAGAGAAGAGGATATGCAGGTTCGAATGGATGAAAAGATAATATCTAATGAAAAGATAAAAGAGATATATGAGAGAGAGATAGTGATGTGACATAAAGAAAATGATGGGATGGGGAAGGGTGAGGTGATGCGTTGAACAAAATGACCAAATTGCCCTTTATACATGTGTTTTTAATAGATTATGTGGATGAATCTTGTCCACATCATCCAGGTTTCCCAAGTTTTCTCAATTGTAGGAGTTTTCTCCAGATACTTACAGTATATATATATATCTTTCACCCAAATAATTTAAACATACACACTCTAAAAATCCTTTCTTACCAAAACCCTATATTAACTCTCTACAATGGATTCTCAAAAAAAAAAAAAAAAAAAAAAAATCTAGAGGTGCTGGTTCAAGCAAACGCGGAACCGGTTCGAGCAAAACAGGCGCCGATTCAAGTAAAATAGGCATCGATTTGAGCCGAGGTGTTTTTTTGTGGTGAAGGGTATATGCCATAAGCTCCTCCTACTCAACCCATTCCACCGGCCTATATGTTTGGGCAACAACCTAACTATTCTTTTCCCAACCTATGGTTCCATCGGTTCGGCCTGATTTCTCTCCGGAAGCGATGCAAAATTTCAAACCGTTTGGGTCTTATAGAAACCCATGTCAATTTGTAGAAGAAAATGAAGAACGAGAGCTACCACTACCTCATGACATTGAAGAAGATGAGGGTGATGAGGAATACATCAAAGAAACGCACGTTGATCATTATTTGGAAGAAATGGAAGTTGGAAGTGAAGAGCATGTAGAGGAGTTAGTGGAAAACACTAAAAGCATGAAGAAAAAGGGAAAATTCGATAACCGTGCGAACTGAACGGAATGGAGTCCCGACGAGGAAGAAATGTTGGTTAAAGCATACCTCCACGTAACGGTAGACCGGTTAAAAGAAACCATTAAAGAAGAGACAGTTTGTGGAAAGCGGTCCACAAACACTCCGTTGGGCTTAGGGTTAGTGTCGGCCGAACGCATGATCACTAATATCAAAATGGAGTCCGTTGTTGACAAATATGAATTGGTTCAACGGTCTTTACATTCAAGTGGTAAAAATTATAATTTAGTTTAATTAAATTTAACTTTTTATACTTTTCTAATTTAAATGTTTTCTAAACATATAGATCGCATTCGTAAAAGCGGGTGCAATGGTTTACAATTTTTGGAAAAGACGCAAGAAGATTTTCTAAGAAAACATAAACAAGCGTTCAAGCACAGTCTTGTAGGGGTGTGCACGGTTCGGTTCGGTTAGATTTTTGGGTAAAATCAAAACCGAAAGAGAAATGTCGGTTTTTTGGCTTTTTAAAACCGTTTGGTTTCGGTTTTTTCAGTTTCGATTTTTTCGGGTTTTATGTCGGTTCGATTCGGTTTTTCGGTTATTTGGTTTTTGGAACAAAATTACGTAAGATTCAAAAAAAAAAAAAATATAAAGTTTAATTTAAAATATAAAAATCTTTATTATAAGTTTACATTTAAGTTATTGTAGTTAACTTCTTTAATTAATATTGTTTACATAAACCTAACCTCTAATCTATTTTTATGTTTCTCTAAAGTTTTTATTAAGACATTTTCTTTTATAATAATTTGAAGATCATTTAATTTTTATATAAAATTTTGTTATTTCTTGTAGGTAATAAATAGATTACTTCAATTATAAATAAACATGTAATGTTTTTATTATAAACACTTAACATTCAAGAATAAAATTAATAATTTCTACTAGCATTGGGTTAAACATTTAAACAACTTAAACTTAAAAATATATGGATTGTAACTTATCGGTTCGGTTCGGTTTTTTTCGGTTACTGAAAATGGTTATCCAAAAACCGAACCGAAATTTTCGGTTATTAAAAAACTTAAAACCGAACCGTCGGTCTTTGTTTCGGTTCGGTTTTTTCGGTTCGGTTTTGTTAGTTATTTCGGTTACGGTTCGGTTATTTCGGTTTTCTACTCACCCCTACGGTCTTGCGTGGAACGTTGTTAAAGAAGCGACCAAATGGGGTCAAATCAACTTGCTGAACGAAGGTTCCGGTGGATGTTCTAGCAAGAGAAAATCCTCGGATTTGACAAATTTCGGGGCTTTCGAAAAGTCGGTGTAGAACTTGAACGACAAAGTTAGCCCAACACAACCCAAGAAGAGGGCACAAGTTAGAACTCCGGGTTCGTCAAGCCAAATTACAAGCCAACATGGATTGGTAAGTGATGAAATAAGAGTTTACGCCCAAAAGAAGGAAGCGTGGATGCAAAAGTTGGCCGATGCAAGAGAAGAAAATATCCAAGCCTCTACGGCATTGATTAACGAACAACGCGAAAGGTTCTTCGAAGAAGGGAAAGATAAAAATTTTCAAATGTATATTACTCCTCACGAAAACCTCACCGTCGAACTACAAAAAGTCTTTGTAGCCCGCAAATGAGAACTTGCGGAAAAATGAGGTTCGCCAATGAGCCTTTACCGGATTTCTAGGTTGTTTTATTTTAAAAATTGTCGTTTTTTATTTATTTTCCAGTTTTTAGTTTAACTTAAATTATGTATTTTTATATTTATTTTAATGAAGTTTATTTTTTATATTAATTTTTGATATTATTTAAATTAAAAAACTTAAAAACAAAGTTTGCGACAAATGATGGTTGATCGGGGCTAGGGTACTTACTCTAGAGTGCTCCTTTCTCCCTAATACCAAATGAAGAGAAAACAACATGGGAAGTAATTATTAAAAAGACATTAAAAAACATTAACTACTACATATTTAAAAAGAACCGTTATGATGCTATTAGGCTAGTCGGTATGGGGTTCGGCCCCGGGTCGTCCTGGGTCGACGACGGTCTGAACACCGTGCCGCCCCCCCCCCCCCCTGTCCCGTCTTCCGCGTCGGAATCCTGCCGTTTGCGACGAAGCAAAAGTGGTGGGCCCTTCAAAAATTGTGACCGTTGAAAATAAAAAAGAAAATTAATTTCTAATTAACATTAAATATTCAAACGGTAATAATTCAAAATATACCCAAATTCACTTCCATTTTTATAAATACTCACATCTTTAACCATTTTTTTTCACAACTTTTCACCCACTACCACCCCATCTCTCTCACATTTTATAAACCACTCTTCCCTTTTTATAAAAACTCATCATATTTTATACCGTTTTTACACACTACCACCCCATTTCTCGCTCAAAAATTATCATGGCTTCACCCATGTCTTCCATTTCTTCAATTTCTTCTATGTCTTCATCGGCTTCGTCTGCGTGGTATTCATCATCTTCGGAAGAGGATGATATTATGCACAACATGATTATGAACGCGACTCAAGTCTTCATGGCGGCTGATCAAGGGTCGTCCCAACGGCTAACTAGACGAGCAAAATATAACCGAGACCAAGAAGGTATTTTACTTTTTTTTCCTTATGTTTTATATAGATTTGAAAATGTATTTTATAATTAATTTCATTTATGTTTCGTTTTAAATTTATAGCCGGCCACGCTAAACTACTAGCCGATTATTTTGCCGACGAACCCGTGTACCCAGCCGAGATTTTCCGACGTCGGTTCCGCATGAGTCGTCCATTGTTTTTACGTATTGCAGGAGACATGGCCCAGTCTGATCCGTTTTTTACATTGCGGAACGACGCTAGGGGGCTAAGGGGTTTCAGTAATTTACAAAAATGCACGTCGGCCATTCGCCAACTTGCGTACGGTTACGCACCCGATGCATTAGACGAGTATATTAGGATGTCTGAAAGAACCGCACGTCGATGTTTGCACAAGTTTTGCGAATGGGTTGTCAAATTGTATAGCAAGCGATACCTGCGGAAACCGAACGCAAACGACGTTCAAAAAATATATCAAGCACACGAACAGAGACATGGTTTCCCAGGAATGCTCGGGGCATTGATTGCATGCACTGGCCGTGGCAGAACTGCCCAGTCCAATGGCAAGGTCAGTATACTAGGGGAGATCATGGACATCCGACTATTATTCTAGAGGCGGTTGCGTCACAGGATCTCTGGATCTGGCATGCTTTTTTTGGTCTACCCGGTTCGCTCAATGACCTTAACATCATATACCAGTCACCGATATTTGAGGATGTAGTGGCGGGTACAGGTCCAGACACAAGCTTTACAGTTTCGGGGGTGGAATACAGGCAAGGTTACTACCTAGGCGATGGGATATACCCAAAGTACTCGACAATCGTTAAAACTATTCCGCACCCGACATACGACAAATGAAAAAAGTTTGCGAAGTTTCAAGAGGGTGCGAGAAAAGATATTGAACGGGCTTTTGGTGTTCTACAAAAAAAAATGGCACATCATTGAACATCCAGCACGTTCGCAAACACCAAAGAGGTTACGACACATTATGTACGCTTGTATCATCCTTCATAACATAGTCATTGAAGACGAAGGTAGAGCGATATGCGAGTACGACGAAGACGCGTCAACTGGAAATTCTGTTCCAGTTAGTGCGGAACAACAAGATTTGAACATGTTCGCTCTACGTAACGAGTACACACATCATAACCTACAAGCGGACTTGGTGGAATACATTTAGAACAACACTCAAAACGAACCCGGCCACGACACGGAAGACGAAGACTAGTTGCTTCTTTTAATATATTAGGATATTTTTAAGTTTATTTTTTTAAGTTTATTTTTTTTAAGTTTATGTTTTTTTTAAGTTTATGTTTTTTTAAAATTTTTTTTTTTAAGTTTATGTAATGTTTTTTAATATTAATGAAAATATTTTGTTACTTTATTTGTTAAATGTTAAAAAAAAGTTGAAGATTAAAAAAAATAAAAAAAACATAAAAGTGGTGGAGGATGATGACTAGGACCAACTTACCATGCCCTCTAGTTTTAGAGGATGGACCATCCTTGGGAGGATGATGACGTGGCGCCTACGTGGCGGATCATCCTCCAAGGATGATCCACCACCATACCGAGTAGCCTTACCACCGTTATGATGCTATTACAACGAAAAATACCCCTTCCAAGGCATTATTAACTTCCAGGGGATCTTGCTTTCATGGTATGTTGGATATGTTTTAAACCTAGTTTTTTAGGTTCCCATCTATCGTTCTGACAGAGGATCTTGCTAATTCCATCATCTAGATTTTTTATTTTATTATCTTAAATATGTTTTACATTTTTTGCTTTATAATATTTGTCTTTCACCACCACAAACAAAACAACACATTTATATAAAAAAGAGTAAATTATGTTTTTGACCCATGTTGTTAAATCACTTTTACTATATTAGTTCAAAATAATTTTTTTTAACATATCTGCCCCAATAGTCTCTATAACTAACCATTTTGGCCTCTAACTCTACCATTTTGGCCCCTATGGTCTCTATAACTAACCATTTTGGCCCCCATGATCTCTAGACTTAGGGACAAAAATGGTTAGTTATAAAGAACATGGAGGCAGATATGTTAAAAATTCTTATTTTAGGCTAATATAGTAAAAGTGATATAACCACAGGGGCCAAAAACGTAATTTACTCTATAAAAAATAAAATCCTTAAAGTTTAATGATAGTACCAAATGATAATATGTGGTCAAAGATTCTATTAGTCCTTTTTACGTGTTGAGGCGCAAAGATGACTTTCTCATATCATTTTCACCTCTAGAACATTTGATTTTAACATATAAAAATAAAATCCTTAAAATTTTATTGGTCCCTTTTATACTAAAAGTATGATGTGATTATAGTGGAATGAAAAAAGTTGTCTAAATGAAAATCATTATTTTATTGAGAAGAAAGTTAAATGTGTACCCTTATGTTATTGAAATGTCAACTATTTGTATATGTTTTTTTTTTCTGCGCTTATACAATTCTCTCTATATATTAACTACAAAAACCATCTCGTGTTGCGGTGGGGATTTGAAACCATATCTATTAGCAATGCCACATAACCATAAATAACCATCAAAATCGGAAAAGCTCATATATATAACGAATAAAAAAATAAAAGAAAATCCATTTTTCTGTTAACATTCATATTCATATATATAAATATATATAAGATAAAGCCTCGAAAATAATCTTTAAGCTTCCAACTCGTACCATACAAACACAATATGCAAGTAAAATAAAGAAAGCATGGTGTACAAGCAACATTGCCCAACAATGTTGTAAATTATAGATATAATTATTATTATTAATTATTAATAAATAATAAATTATTAATTAATTAATTAATTAATTATTGTTATTAATTATTATTAATTAATTACTATATATTACTATATATTACTATTACTATATATTACTATATATTAATAAAGGAATTGAAATGAATAGTAATTTTAATATTATAATAATAGTTATTTTCTTTACTTTTTAACTTTTATCCTTTTTTTAATATCAGGGGTTGGGATAAACTTGGTGTCAATCGGTATCGAACCAGTACTGGTATCGAAAATACTGGGACGGTCCTGTTCGGTATCAGTACATGAAGGTAAAAACCGTCACTAATACAGAAAACGCCAAAAGTTGGTGCCGAATTGATATTGAAAATCTTTTGGTTTGGGAAATTCAGTGTTGGGTACCCGGTACCATTTGCCCATCCCTGATCACGGTTACCGTACGAACAACGGTATCGTACAACCTTTTTTTATTGATTTTCTTCAACTTTTAATTTTTTTCTTTTTTTAGTTTCAGGGAAGGGATGAGCTCGGTGCCAACCGATACAGAATTGGTACTGATACTGAAAATATCGGTTACGATACCCGTATATGAAGGTAAAAAATGGTAGTGAACCGATATCAGGAACGCCAAAAGTCGGTACCGAATTGGTACTTAAGATCTTTCGGTTTGGCAAATTTGGTACCGGTACCCAGAACAATTTGCTCATCTCTGACCACGGGTTTCATACGAACATCGTTACCATACAACTTTTTTGGTTGATTTTCTTTTGGTTATCTTTTAGTGTTTTTTCTACATTTTCTTTTTATTCTTGTCAGCAGTTCCGTTCGCAACACGCTCGTAGTGATTTCAAAACACATGTAAACACAGACTAAATAACAAAAGAAATTCGCTGCAACGCGGCGAACTTTTTAAACTTTAGTTAATATTATTAATTATTTCATAACAAAACATGAATAGTGTCTTTTTTAAGTCTTTTTGTGGGTTTTTCATATTAAATTTATGATTTTCAAATTTTGTAACAAAACATTAGGGTTGTAAATGAGTTTAGCATTTTTATTAGTTTTTTACGTTTTTTTCTCATATTTGATCGTCGTTTGATGGATATTTAGTAGGGTCTTTGGTGGTCATATTTAGTCCCATAATTTTTTAACCTCTTCAATTTTTTTAATACGTGTCGGTGTATATTTAACATTGTGAACGTTTTACGCCACGTGGGTTATTTAGTGTTAATAATTCGTGTTTTTATTTTACATTTTTTCTTCATTTTGGTCGTCGATGGATTGCTACTTAGCAAGGTATACACTTCGCAACGATGTCAGCATGATTTATGCCCCAACACCGCAACGCGGGGCCATTAGACTAGTAGTATTATATTTACATACATCAACTATTTATATATGCGTATTTTATGTATATATCACATCACATCACATATCGTACAATTAGCAACCTTAGATGAATAGTGATTTAATATATTTTTTGTTTTTTTGTTTGTCTTTTTGTGTTTTTGTATTTTTTATTATAATTTTAACCCTCAACTTTCATTATTGACATATACAACCCCTTAACTTTTTAAAAACTTTGTGATAGAGCTTTATATGTTTATTTATATGTATTTGTTGGTATAAATTCAAGTTAATTTACTTTTCGACGTAAATTTTTCTCGAGTTGGTCAAATATAATATTTTCGAAGTAAATTGTTCCTTATTCGTTAAAGTTATATTTAAGATAACGTTTACGTTTCTATTTACAATTAGTTTAAAACCAACTCATCCTTTTATCCAATTTAAATTTATTTTTATGGTTTTCGGTCAATGTAAAACATGTGTCGATATTCTTTTTAGTATATTTCTTTCGGTTGCTATACTAAACGAAAATGGATATTTGAAGAAATAGTGATTAACCGAGTGGTTAGTCCACAGGTCGAGTCTCGTCAAGATAAGGTTAATCCCCTCTTTCCTCGATTGATGGCTGGATGATCTTGTATCTGTCGTTTGCGCAATGAAAACACCGTGACTCGTAACAAGAAGAATGAGGTGGGGGTTGCTCCTTGTTACCACCCTCCAGCGTGAAAATCAGTATTTGCTTAGGAAGCAAGATAAGTGATTAAGTACTAATGTGAGAGAGCAGATTAGCATTACCTCAAACCTAGTTTGAAGTCTGGTATTTTATTGAAGTATTTTAAGAAATGAGCCGATAAATGAATGCTTTCTCAGCAGGAGGGCCCCTATCCATTTATTAATTCGAGCCAACTTGAAATTGACTTCGATTTGCTCCCTTTGAATAATTTGAATGAATATAGCCGAAGAGTGAAGGAGAGAGGACAATGGGCCTCTGATGGGCCTGACTGACAACTTGCAGCTTATCCACTAGTATGTCAGGTGTGCAGGCTGCAGAAGTGTCAGGCTCACGGTGGAGGCGTCGCCGCGTGTCCTGTTGTGTCACGCGCGTGAAGGAGCAACAGCCACATGGCATGTTAGCTTCGGTAGTCAGTTTGTTCATTAGGTTTATGCAAGTGGAGTTTCCTGATGGTGAATTGGGCAGCTGTATCTTGCGTGGTCAGGCTGACCGCTGTTGTAAGTGTTAGGGTGTGCCACTCGCTAGTTAGTCACAGAAGTCAAAGTTTGCAACTTCTCGATTAGATGTAGAAGTCAAGGTTTCCACTTACATTATAATAAGATGTTGCCCTTGCGTGTGCACCCCGTAGGCTTGCACAAGACCGTAGTATGTGTTGGATGAGTTCCACATTACAAAACAACACATCCCCATTAACTACTCAACTTTATGCAGTGTCAGAGTTTGCAACTTCTCGATGGGTCGTAGAGGTCAAGAGAAGGTTCCATCTTCTGTTGTTGTCCGGGCGCGCGCCCTACAAGCTTGCGCGGGACTGAAGCATGTTTTTAGCCATAAGAGGTAAAGTATACTGGGTTATGGTCACTTGCGCCTAAGCCCGGCGCAAGATTTGTGATCATACCCCTTCAAGTTCCCCAGTCCAGTGCGTCTCCTATGCGTAGGTTACAAGTGGATGAAATGCTGGACTAAGAGAAAATGTGTTGTTTTTGAAGCAGCTTGGAGGTTTCATGTGTCTGTAAAAGGAAAAAAATGGGATTTGTTTCAAAGTAAAAGGATTGCTGGCGTCAGTCGTGTAAGAATTAAGGTGCCAGACCTTGACACTGAAAGTAGCCTTGCGCCAGCCGGCGTAAGGGGTGTTGGTGAAGACAAGACGCGGGGTGTATAGTTAGTTGATGTATGCCTAGCCTCTTGCGCCGTAGTTGAGAAGTTGGTAAGAGTTGGTTGTTGAAAAGGTGATGTTGCTGTGACTAGTGCACTGCCTGAGGCGTTACGTCACTGTAGCAGGGAGGTTTGTTCGTCTGTGCCAGGTGCGTGGGAAGCCATGCGTGCGTGATAACCGTCAGCACATCGTGTCTCGCCAGCTGGCGAACCATGATTGGCTGAGACGACACACGTTCTCTGCACGTTCGGACCTTCGCATTAAATGCGAAGGGTATAAATAGGAGATGAGGTTTTAGGGTTCTATCGAAACTTTTGAAATTCATCTTCTTCTTTCTCTCTCAACCCTTTGAACTCTCCGGTGATTGTTTTCCTTGTTCTCCTGCGATCTTTCATCTTCAGACTTTCTCCTCTTCAATCTTCCACACTTTGTTCCCGATGTCTTCTGCCTCTACATCTGGGGATGAAAACCCTGAGAATGTCGATGTCGGCGGTGTGTTGCCGGTGTTGAACTGAAATGAAACAGCTTTTCAGACCCTGCTGTTAGACTACCGTAGACCGGTAGAGTGTGGTGGCGTGTATCCGACAGAGAGCGAGACTGCCGCCGATGCCCCCTCCGGTTACGCAACCTTGTTCGCTGATTTTTTCCATGATGGGAACTTCCGGTTGCCGTTGATGGTCTTCATGCTCGTCACTTCGAGTACTTATTCTATCATGCCTGTTGGCGATGAGGAGAGGATCAAAGAGCCTGAGCATGTTTAGGTTGAAAATGTTACCGGCGATGCGCCGCCACATGATACTGAGGCGCATGTTGATGATGAACCGGTGGTCGACACCACTGTTGCTGATGATATTATGGACATGCATAATAATATCACTGCCCCCAATATCAATCAGGGGTCTACTCTGGGGCGAGTGGAGGTGGTGATCCTGATCTGAACCAAATCCGGCCCGATGAAACCCAGCTAGAGTCGTGCATGTACAATGACATGCACAGTCAGTCCATCCATTCCCCTCTAGAATATAAGACAAGGGGGTGTGATGACTGATCCTTCCCTTTACAGGGAATTCTTGAAGGGTGCTTTCACACCTATGGAGGTTGAGCGCCTAAGGGCTTTGGGGTGCGATAATTTGTATAATCAGCACGCCCTCTTCCTTGTTGGTGCTACCTCCACAGGTAATGTTATTCTTCGTGATTGGTACGCCTTGTTGCACAAAGAGGAGGAGTACCATCGTTTCAAGTCTGAGGTTGTTGCTACTACGAACAATATTAAAGCAGCTTAGGAGCGCCTGGCTAAAGAAAAAAGCTAATTTTGAGGCGTACAAGAGTACCGAGGAATGGAGTGCTGCTGCCGCCAACGCACAGGTTCAGTCTTTAACCAAAACCTTGTCACAGGAGTACAAGCTCTAGAATGAAGCCTGCGCTCATGATAATGATAAATTTTACCGTCTTCGCTAGGAAATTATAAACCTGGAGGCGGTGGATGCCAGTCTTGCGAAGAAAGAAGCCGCTGCTATTGTGGCATTGGAGGAGGCCATCCTGGCGCACAACAGAATGGAGGTATGTAATATACCTTGTGTTTAATTGTTCTAACTTGCAAACTTTCTTCTCATGCTAAATCTTGTCTTTAAACAGGAGAACGCGCGCAAAAATCTTCAGGCTAAGGATGTGGCGCTGGCAGAGCTTAATCGTCGCTTGTTGGAGGCCAAAGCGGAAGCTAGAGCCGAAAGGGCGCGGGTAGATGCTCAGAGCGCCCGTGTATAAACAAAGAAAACAAAGGCTGATGCCGAGAGGGCCCGCGTCGAAGCTGAAAAGATGAGGGTTGATGCTGAGAGTGCGCGTGTGGTTAAAGTGGAAGAAAATTATGAGCGGGTGCTTGCTTAACACACTGCATCTTCTGGTCAGCTTGATGATGCAAAGGCTATGATTGATGACCTCCACGCCGATCGTTAGTGGATGCGTGATTATGGTGTCGTTTATGTAAGTGTTTTCTCAGCCTGTCTTACTATTCCCTTTCTCGTATTGAATATGTCTTTGTAATACTTGCGCAGATTGCGAATGCAATATTGAGCACACAAGAGGTGGATGCTGCGGTCGCAACTATCAAAGCTAAGGCAAAGGATACTGGGTACAAAGTTGGCTATACTGAGTGTTTTACTTATGTAAATGCCGTGTCGGATAAGAAATTTACTGATGAGCAGTGTCGCACGCGTGATACTGATACTGAGGGTGAGCTGAAAGCTGCTTCCCAGGTCTACAACAAATTGTGCCCCCCCATATTTTCTCAATTCGAAACATGCTTAGCGGCAGACGATTACGTCGATCGTCTGCAAGACTTATTCGAGCCTAAAGGAGATGCTGAGGGAGAGAGCGAAGGTGAAGGTCAAGGTTGATCCAGGCCTGTGTGCCTTGTAGTTTTTTTTGACTTGTTATAGTTTTTTTCTCTTTGTAACTATGAACAAGTTACCCCTTGCGCTTCCTGCTGGGGCGTAAGTGTGATAAATATATAATTTTTGGCTTTAAAGCATCTGAGTAAAAAGTTTTTATTGTTTTGCCTTGTGTAAGCGCGAGTTAATCGAAACACCTTTATTATTTAGGCCTATGTGTGGCACAAATAAATAATAAGTTAGTGTACTTTGTGGCCACCGCTGATGTGTGCAAAATGCAACATATAAATTACATCATTTAGGCTATGTGTGGCGCAAATAAATAATAAGTTAGTGTACTTTGTGGCCACTGCTGATGTGTGCAAAATGCAACATATAAATTACATCAAATGAGACATAAAACTAACCCCTTTTTTAGTACTAATGTTAGAAAAAGCGTGTTTCTTTCTTCCTTTTGAATTTACAAGACCAAACGAGCTTAAAAGAACAAAAGGAGCAAATAAGCAACCAAAACCAACATAAATACAAAAAGAAGGAATAAAAGTGACATGCCTGACCCCTTAGCAACATCTCCTAAAGCAAAAATAAGGCAACAGAGCCTGACCACGGGGCCGTGCCCAGCTCAACATGGGGCGTGATCAACGCTAAGATATGCAAAATCTTGATAGTACAGCAAAGAGTTGACCACGGGGCCATGCCCAGGAGACACAGGTTCGTGTGGGGCCCTCTGCACACACTTGCAATTAATGAAGGAAGAGAAAATGATGGCCACGGGGCGTGCCCACTGGACACGGGCATTGGCCAGGGTTCTATTCAGGATAAATAGGGGTGCTTGGTTCACTTGAATGCATCCCTTGGCAAACCACTACTCTCCCACTTTACCACCATCATCCATCATCCATCTTTAGAGTGTGTAGTAGTCTCGGGATCCAAGATTGATTGTAGGAGTTCTTGCTAATCAAAGGCCTTGTTTGGTTAAGCCTCTTACATCACTTGGTGAAGGCAAGTTTTTAATGTAATACTTTTGATTTTTAATCTTTCGGCACTTTTTATTTGGGTTTGTATTAATGACTTTAATAACTAGTTTCCTATGTTGAAGGTGAATTTTCTTTATCATTTTCTCATTGTATCTTGAGGTTACTTTACTGTCTATATAAAGTAAATGATGTCACCATTCATGTCTTTATGGTATATATAAAACACGTTAACTACCTGGAAGGGGGTTAGGGGGATGGTTTGGTAAAGTTCTTGCCTCGTTCAGTGTATAGATCCTGCGAGGACCTGGCTCAAGCTTACTAGGACCTCCTTCAATGCCCAACTGTATTGGATGGCGGGGGTGCGAATAGCTTGAGTCCCTCATATGTAAACTACTATTAATACTTTAAACCGGCTTCTTGGGATTGTATCCTTGCTGACTCAAATAACTTAGCCGAGGGTAACGTCACCTTCAAAAGAGGGGCCTACCACTTTTCATAATAATAACTAACTTAATTCTCTTTCAATATTCCGACCCTTTGGGATTCTATCCCTACTAACTCAAACCACTGGGTTGAGGGTAATGTCACCTTCAAAAGAGGGATCTACTACTTTAACTAAGATAAACTCTTAAAAAGTCCAAAAGTGCGAAATCATCAAAGGATACATTAAAGACGAGTTGGATCCAAGTGATTCTATCTCGTCTATCTATTCTTATTTTTATTTATCTTTTCATTTTTAGTTTTATTTTTATGTTTCAAAACTTTTCTCAAAAAAATTAGATCAATTAGACGTTGAGGATAAACCGGTATTAAAAGCTCTTGTGTCCTTGGACGACCTCGGTATCTTACCAACACTATACTACACTCACGATGGGTGCACTTACCCAAGTGTGTGTTTAGTGTTAGTAGAATATCGTGTTTTATAAATTTAAAACTTGACTAATGCGTAAAATGGGCTCAAAATATTAATAAAAACATATCACGCTTCGCACACCAACCAACGAGGCACAAGTAGATAGGAAGTTAACACATTTCTTTGCCCACTTAAAGGCGCAAATAAAAAGTTAACAAATTGTTAGTTTTGGTCAATCTGTTTTTGTGAATACCTCAAAGTGGTACATGCATTTGTAATATAGATATGTAGATTTGATAATATAAACAATGAAGTTGTAGAAACTATTGTACATTGATCAAAATGTGGCGCAAGGCCATGTAATTATAATACCAAAAGAAAGAAATTGTTGTCTTACAAATAACAGCGTCTAGGCGGTTGCGCATTCCAGGTCCTTGGGATAATGTCACCGCCCAACATTTGCAATTTATGTGCGCCCTTGCCCAAGACCTCATGTATAAGGTAGGGTCCTTTTATAACGACCCTCCTGGAACCCTTAACGTAACCCTAAATGTCCTAAAATACACCGCGTACACGAGAAACGGACCCAAAATACCCTCATATTTATAAAAATCAAGAAAAACGAAATCTGGGAGTCGCTCGCGGGGCGCGACCCCCTTGGCTAAAGTCCTCGTGGGCCGCGAGTGACTTTGTTTGTCGGACAAGGCATTGCGCCATGTGTCCCGAAGTGTGTCAAGCCTACACCCCTGATTCAACAAGGCTAGAGCCTAGTCTAACCTTGTCGCAAGCAGCGAAAGATTGAGAGAAGGGCTTCACGGGCTGCGAGCCGCCTTTGATCAGGCCTATAAATAGAGGTCGACGGCTCATTTGTTCAGTCGTTCAAATTCTGAATTCTCTCTCAAATTCTCTAATAGTAGAAACTATACCCGGGCATAATACCCCTCTAAAAGATAAGCTCTGCCTCGTTGTAAGTATTATAACCCTGTTGTTACCCTACACGATCGATTTAGGGCTCCGTAACGAATGTCAAGGCTTTGCCTGACTCAGTTGTTGGAGTTCAGTCTCGTGTTACACCCGATTGATCTAGGATTTCGTAATGCATGTCAAGGCTCTGCCTGACTCAGTCATTGGAATTCTGTCTTGAGTTGTACGGTTAATGTGATTTGGGTTATGGTACTAACACGTGTGCATTGTTTAAATTTTAATAGATAATAACCAGGAGATTCCCAGGAAGCTTTAGTTTTACCTAAGTAAACAATGTGAGTACATCTTACTTTTTGTCACCGTTTTGTAAACTGTTTTTTACAAAACCTCAAATGTTTTAAAATATAATTAACAGTGATTGAGTCTATGTATTCTACAATTACTGCCGGTATGTTGGGGTTTTGTATACAAAATGTGAAAGACGTTACTATTGGACAAATAGTTAGCCAATGAGTAATATGACCCACAAGTCAGGTGTTGATAGTACTGAATGAGTAATTGTGTAGATATAAACATTGTAATCGCTCTCAATACTGTGAAATTATAAAACCGTTTCGATTAAACTAGGTTGCACTCGCCAGTATTTCTTGTTGATAAATCTTTTAAAACGCGTTTCAGGTAACAAAATGTGAAAGCCAATAGAAGCCAGCTGGAGAGCACTGAAGGCTTGGAAAAGTGGCCATAAAAGTTACCTAAACAAAAAGGAGTTTTGTTTTCAATAATCAGGGTTTATCCCTACCAATGTATTGTCAAATGAACTTGGGTTTTATCCCAATGATTTGTTATAAAAAGTTTGGTGTTCACTCTGATAAAAATATTTCCTAACTACGGTCCTGATGTATTCCACTGCTAAATTAATAAACACCGATACCACTTATCTGGATCTCGTGGGGCCCGCTCCCAGGATAGGGGTCGGGAGCTGCGACAGAGAGTGGTATCATAGCTACAGCCACTGGTTTAAGCCAAAGAAGTGTTCTACTGACACTTAAATTCTGTGTTAGGAAATAACTTATGTGATTACGTGTAAATATTGTTTTGTGTTATTTGACTATTTGTTAGTTACAGTATGAGTGAGCAAGGAACATCAGACGCTTATCGTCATATAGCTAGTTCACCAAAAGATGAAGGAACATCATCTCAACCTAATCCCTCAGGATACTCAGCCGATACTGAGGAAGGGATATTTATTTTTAATGCACAGTCTGAGGAACCCTTCACTACTGAAAAGAGAGGTTGGTTTAATAGAGGAGCACATGAGAGAAGAAAAAGAATGAAGAAGTTACAACAACAGAGATCGATAGTCAGAGCTAATAGGGAAGCGAATGCATAGACTCAGGAGACAGTCAATAGGCCTCATTGGGAAGAGGAATTAGATAGACAGTTGACCGATTTCCATATGTTAGCCACTACAGCAGTAGACGCTAACCTAAACCAAATAGCTGAACCGCCACTGTTACCTTTATTCCCAGACCAACAAATGTTAGAACCCAACCAAGAAAACCAATTCCCGATACCTGCATTTGACCCCAACGAGTTACCTAGAATCCCAACCCAATGCCTTTAGAACGTGATCCGTGGTGGGATGACGATAGAACATTTTTTAGAATGAATAGCGCATACCCTTACGAGGAACCCATACCTCATAACCCTGACCCAGTGAACCCACCAATGAGTTGAGAATGTGTGCAGGAACTCCGTCAGTATGGAGAAAGTTTAGTGAATGAAGGGAATAGAATTCGACAGATAGGGGAGAAACTGGTTTGGAAATATGACGAGAATGAAATGCAGTACTGGATGAACGGTACTTAGAAAATGCTTAGATATATGTATAATTTTGTATTTTGATAAAAAAAAAACTAGACTAGATAGACTAAAATAGATACGGATGCATAACTACTAGTATATTTTCTTTCCAGTTGTAGTATGTAACCGATGCATATACATATATATATATATATATAGGGGATGGATCATGAGAAAACCAAAAAACTAACAAAAAAAGCCTAAAAAACATACCAAATTTTTTTTAAAAATTTTATAAAAAAATCGAAGGTTTTTATAAATGGAAAAAAATTTCAAAAAAAAAAAAATAAAGAAAAGTTTTTTGTTGTATTGCACATGTGTAATACTACACATGTACACATACAAATGTGCAGTACAACAAAAATTTTTTTTTGAAAATTTTTTTATATATAAAACTAGCGATTTTTTTTTGGTATGATTTTTGGCTTTTTTTAGGTTTTTTTGGCTTTTTTTCAGATTTTTTTTTCTCATTTATATATATATATAGGGAGGAACTCATGCGAGAACCACCTTTATTGTGAGAACCGCGAGAACCAATGTGAACACAACCTAAAATAGCTAAAAAAACCTAACCCCCACCCCCCACCCCCCCAAAAACCTAAACCCCCCACCCCCCCCCCCCCCAAACCTAAACCCCCCTCCCCCACCCCCAAAAACCTAACCCCCCCACCCACCCCCAAGCTAAAATGCTAAAAACTAAACCCCCAAAAAACCTAAAAAAATCTAAGAAATTTTTTTTAATTTTTTTAATATTTTTTATAAAAAAATCGCTACTTTTCGAAAACAAAAAAAAAAATTTAAAAATAAAATTTTTTTTTTGGTTTCGAAAAGTAGCGATTTTTTTATAAAAAATATAAAAAAAATCAAAATATTTTTTTTTTGTGTGATTTTTAGCTATTTTTAAGTATTTTTGGTTGTGTTCACATTGGTTCTCACGGTTCTCGCAATAAGAGGTGGTTCTCGCATGATCTTCTCCCTATATATATATATATATATATATATATATATAAGAGTAAAAGTCGCAATGATCGACGTTCTTGATCAATTTGTTTGCGTGATTGTGTAAAATATTTGTACTAAATTTATTCTGTGATAATTAATACTTGATAAATGTTCACAATTCAGATGGACAATGAAGTAAATTAGGAAAATCAGAATAATGAGAATAACGGAAACCCAATAGATAACAGTGCCATCCAACACATAGTAGCACAAGAAGTTATAGATGTTATGCCCTATATTATCAAGACTGTTAAAGAAGCAGAAAATAATAAATCTGCAAATGGAAGTAAATGCCAACGCACTGAGCCAAGTCACAGTGTGAACGATAATAACGGACCTATTATCCAAGCTCCAATTCCTAAAAGAAGAAGAACCACTTCTTACGGTTGCTCTTATAAAGAATTCTTGGCCTGCAAACCAATAAATTCTCAGGCAATGAAGGAGCCATTGCATCCTTACGTTGGATAGAAAAGACAGAAGCAGTCATAAAAATAAGTAAATGTGCAGATGAAGATAAGATTATGTTTGCTTCTAATCTTTTAAAAAATGCAGCCTTAGAATGGTGGAATACTATTCTCCAGTCTAGGGGAAGTGACAGAGTTTATATTATGGAATGGATCAACTTTAAGGAAATGGTTGAAAGAAAATTCTGTTCTCCTAATGAGAAGGAAAAAATCACCAATAAGTTCCTAAATCTTAGAATGACTGGAATAGATTGCAAAGGTTACACTACCATATTCTTCGAATATGCTAGGATAGTGCCAACCTTTGCCTCACCTGTGCCAGTGTTAATCTCCCGTTATATTTGGGGATTAATTAGTGAGATTAGACATGTAGTCAAGGCAGCTAGACCACAAACCATAGAAGAAGCAGTAGAACTAGCCAATACCCTGACTGATGAATTGGTGCGTACACAAGAGGAAAACCAGAGAAAGAACCTAGCTCAAAAGCTTACCCAGGAATTTCGCTACGGTAATTCCAATCATGGGAAAGGTACAGGTTCTTCTGCACCCTAGTGTAGATATTGCAAAAGAAAGCATTCTGGAAGATGCTCCGTATACTGCAACTTTTGCAAAATATCTGAATACAAGGAAGAAGACTGTAGGAAGAAACCTAGTAATAGGATATGCTTCAATTGTGGAGAAACTGGGCACATCAAACCGAACTGTCCGAAACTGGCTCTATCAGTAACTAACAAGGCTAAGACCTGAAGCTCCTATGAAAAATGCCAGAGCTTTTGTCCTGACAGCTGAGGAAGCCAAGATGACCCGGATGTGATTGTCGGTACGTTCTTAGTTAATAATATATTTGCCAAAGTATTGTTTGACTCTGGTGCAAACCAAAGTTTTATCAATACATTTCTACAAACTTCTTTACCAACCCTTAGCCAAACTTCAAAAAGATTGTCTTGTAGAGACATCCAACGGAGAATCCATTAAGATAAATGAGATCTTGCAGGGAGCAAGAATATAAATCTTGAACCATCATTTCTTTGCTAACCTTTACCCAATGAATCTAGCCGGATTCGATGTTGTATTAGGAATGGATTGGTTGGTAGCCAATCGTGCCATAATTTATGTGATCAAAATACAGTACAAGTAAGGGCACCAACAGGTGAAAAGATCACAATTAAAGGAGATAAGCCAACCAGATCGACAAAATTCATCTCTGTGATGAAAGCCGCAAGTTATGAAAGGAAAGGAGGAGTAGTATATATGATTTTCGTAATCATTAATACTAAAGGAAAATAATTAAAAGATATTCCGGTAATATCTAAATTCTCAGATGTCTTTCCAGAAGAGTTACCTGGATTACCGCCTGATAGAAAGGTTGAATTTAGGATTCACCTAATACCAGGAACGACACCGATTGCCAAAGCACCATATTGATTAGCACCAACGGAGATGCAGGAACTAAAGAAACAATTAGACGAACTTCTTGACAAAGGTTTTATACAACCAAGTTCATCACCGTGGGGAGCACCGGTGTTGTTTGTTAAGAAGAAAGACGGATCGATGCGTATGTGCATTGATTACCGAGAATTGAACAAGGTTATGATTAAGAATTGGTACCCGCTACCGAGAATCGATAATTTGTTCGATCAACTTCAAGGAGCTCGATTTTTTTCTAAGATCGATTTACGCTCAGGATATCATCAACTGAAAGTACATGAAGAGGACATTCCTAAAACTGCTTTCAAAACAAGGTACGACCATTATGAATTTACCGTCATGCCATTTGGTTTAACCAATGCCCCAGCCGCATTTATGGACATGATGAACAAGATATGTAAACCATAGCTGGATAAATTCATAATTGTCTTTATAGATGATATTCTAATTTACTCTAAGAGTAAAGAGGAACATGCAGCGCACCTGCATACACTTCTGGCCTTATTGAGAAAAGAGAAGCTTTATGCTAAATTCTCAAAATGTGAATTTTGGTTATAAGAAGTACAATTCCTTGGACATCTGATTAATCATGAAGGAATTCTTGTGGATCCCATAAAGATCGAGGCAATTACTAAGTGGAAAGTCCCTGAGTCACCAACAGAAGTAAGAAGTTTTCTTGGAATGGCAGGATATTATAGACGGTTTATCCGAGATTTCTCCAGAATAGCCATTCCATTAATCAAACTAACCTGCAAATCAGTTAAGTTTGAATGGGGACCAAAATAGGAAGAAGCTTTTAAGAATCTTAAGCAAAGGTTAACCAACGCACCCATACTTGCATTACCAAAAGGAACTAAAGACTTTATAGTCTATTGTGATGCGTCTAAGTTAGGATATGGACGTGTGTTGATGCAACATCAAAAGGTTATAGCTTATGCCTCTAAACAACTTAAGAAATATGAAGAGAATTATACAACCCATGATCTAGAGTTAGGAGCCGTAGTATTTGCCCTTAAAATTTGGAGACACTATTTATATGGAAATAAATTTGTTGTTTTCACCGATCATAAGAGTTTAAGGTATATTTTTGGGCAAAAGGAATTAAATATGAGACAGAGACGCTGGATGAAAGTCCTTAGTGATTATGATTGTGATATTCAGTACCATGCTGGGAAAGCTAATGTAGTAGCTGATGCTTTAAGTCGAAAGTATCATGAAAAGCCAAAACAAGTACGTTCTCTCAGGATTAATCTACATGTAGATTTAAATGAGAAAATTAGAAAGGTACAGGAAACAACAATCAAGGACGATACTGAAAGTTTAAAAGGAATGATTAAGGAATTAGATTAAGGAACAGATGGAATTTGAAAGTTCCATAAGGAAAGGATGTAGATACCTAAACAAGGAAACCTACGCCACAGAATTCTAAAAGAAGCTCATAAGTCTATGTATACGATACATCCTGGAAGTGATAAGATGTATCAAGATCTAAAAAAGAATTTATGGTGGATAGGAATGAAAAAGGATATAGCAAACTACGTTGCTAAATGTTTAACCTATTCACAAGTTAAAGCTGAACATCAGAAACCCTCAGGATTATTGCAACAATTAGAAACGCCAATATGGAAATGGGAATTGATAACAATGGACTTTGTTACCAAATTACCCAAGACAAGAAAAGGAAATGATACAATCTGGGTGATTGTTGACAGATTGACCAAATCTGCTCATTTCTTACCAATGAAGGAAACTTTCAGTACGAAACAATTAGCCAAGCTATATGTAAATGAAATAGTTTCATTACATGGAATTCCTTTATCTATCGTATCTGATAGCGATAGCCGTTTTACTTCTCATTTTTGGACAAGTTTCCAAAAAGCAATGGGAACCAGGTTAAATCTAAGCATAGCTTATCATCCACAGACAGACGGGCAAAGCAAAAGGACAATCCAGACGATGGAAGATATGCTTAGAGCCTGTGTAATTGATTTCGGAGTAAATTGGGAACCCTGCTGTTACCCTACACGATCGATTTAGGGCTTCGTAATGCATGTCAAGGCTCTGCCTGACTCAGTCGTTGGAGTTTTGTCTCGTGTTACACCCGATTGATCTAGGATTCCGTAATGGATGTCAAGGGTCTACCTGACTCAGTCATTGGAATTTTGTCTCGAGAATGTGATTTGGGTTATTGTACTAACACGTGTGCATTGTTTAAATTTTAATAGATAATAACCAGGAGGTTCCCAGGAAGCTTTAGTTTTACCTAAGTAAACAATGTGAGTACATCTTAATTTTTGTCACCTTTTTGTAAACTGTTTTTACAAAACCTCAAATGTTTTAAAATATAATTAACAGTGATTGAGTCTATGTATTCTACACTTACTGCCGGTATGTTGGGGTTTTGTATACAAAATGTGAAAGACGTTACCATTGGACAAAGAGTTAGCCAATGAGTAATATGACCCACAAGTCAGGTGTTGATAGTACTGAATGAGTAATTGTGTAGATATAAACATTGTAATCGCTCTCAATACTGTGAAATTATAAAACCGTTTTCATTAAACTGGGATGCACTCGCCAGTATTTCTTGCTGATAAAATCTTTTAAAACGCGTTTCAGGTAACAAAATGTGAAAGCCAATAGAAGTCAGCGGGAGAGCACTGAAGGCTTGGAAAAGTGGCTATAAAAGTTACCTAAATAAAAAGGAGTTTTGTTTTCAATAACTAGGGTTTATCCCTACCAATGTATTGTCAAATGAACTTGGATTTTATCCCAATGATTTGTTATAAAAATTTTGGTGTTTAACTCTGATAAAAATATTTCCTAACTACGGTCCTGATGTATTCCGCTGCTAAATTAATAAACACCGATACCACTGATCTGATTCTCGCGGCGCCCGCTCCCGGGATAGGGGTCGGGGGCTGCGACACCTTCCCACTTGGGATCAAGTTTACCTGGGCGCTCTGCATTAGAAGCTTCATTATATTGAAAAACGTAATCTCCTGGGTTGAACGTGCAGATTTGTACATGCACGTTGTAGTACTTTTCTAGCTTGGACTTGTACTTAGCTTCATTGATGGCGACCTTCTCGCACCTCTCTTCTAAGAGGTCCAAGTCAAGTCTACGCCCCCTGTTGTTATCAACAATACTGACAGCTAACATTCTTGGTGATGGGAGGCCTATTTCGTTAAGGATCACCACTTCAGAGCCATAGACCAGGCTGAATGGTGTCTTGCCATTGCTTGTCTTGGGCATCGTTCTATGCGCCCAGAGGATGCTCGAGAGTTCATCGACCCAGCCTCTTCTTGGTATTCCCAACCTTGCCTTAATGGCTTCTACTATACTCTTGTTGACACTCTCTACTTGGCCATTCCCTTGAGGATGCACCACAAAAGAGAAGATGTGCTCAATTTTAAGTTCTTACAGCCGATTTTGGAGATCTTCTGAGGCAAAGTTGGTGGCATTGTTGGTTACGATGCACATTGGTAAACCGAATTGGCAAATGATATGTTCCCATATGAACTTTCGTACTATCATACCCGTGGTGGATGCTAAGGGTTTTGCTTCAACCAATTTGTGAAGTAGTCCACGACCACTATGATAAATTTAACTATGCCTGGTGCATCAGGAAAAGGCCCCACCATGTCAATGGCCCATTTCTGGAATGGCCATGCTGTGGTCACTAGGACTAAGTTGTTCTTTGGGGGCAAGGTCCTCGGTTCATGTCGTTGACAGTTGAGGAATTTGCGCATGATTTTAACAGCATTCAGGTGCATTTTGGGTCAGTAGTACCTGGCGTTCATGATCTTGGCCACCACCATGTGTGGTCCCACGTGGATACCACATATGCCTTCGTTTATTTCTCGAACCAAGTATGTGGCATCTTGGGGATCCACGCATCTTAAGAGTGGTCCCAAGTATGATCTTCGATATAGGATACTGTCCCCTATTTAGTAATGGCACGCCTTGTGTTGTAACTTGCATGCCTCCGCTTTATTTTCTGGGAATGTGCCTGATTGTAGGTATCTTATGATAGGAGTCATCCAAGATGGTGACCCCAATTTGATCAAGTTGACTTGGCGCAAGGGCACCAAAGGGTTCTTTAGAACCTCAATGCGCACGTCCTTGGCCAAGTGCTGGAAAGTTCATCAGCTGGTTTATTTGTGCCCATGTTGATGTGAATGACTTTGAAGGAGTGGAATTTAGATATTAGTTGCTTGGCTTGCTCTAAGTATAGGACCATAACGTCCCCTTTTGCGGCGTATTCACCGTTTATCTACCCAGCTACTAATAGAGAATCGACGTGTGCTTCTAGATTTTGCACGCTGAGCTTGATTGCTAGTCTTAACCCAACAAGAAATGCTTCATATTCAGCCTCATTGTTTGTGCTTTTGAACTCGAGTCGTATGGCATACGTAAACTCTTGGTTGTCTGGGCTAACCAGGAGAAGGCTTGCGCCGTCTTCATTGGATGCACCATCTGTGTATAGTGTCTAAATTTCAATAGATGGCGCGGGAGGCACGAGGTTCTGTTCCTCTTCGCATTCTTGAATTCGTTTCACCGGCACTTTAGTGGCGAAATATGCTAGTACTTGCCCTCTGATGGATGGTCTTCGCTTATAAACTAGGTTGTGCCCACCTAGTTCGATAGCTCATTTGGCAAGTCTGCCTGAGATTTCAGGCTTTGAAAGAATTTGACCTATTCTGTAATTGGTGAAGACGTTAATGACATGCCCTGTAAAGTATCGACGCAAGCGCCTGGAGGCATGTACTAGCGCAAGAACCAATTTCTCCATTATGAAGTATCTTATCTTTGGGTCATTGAGCATGCTGCTCACATAATATATCAGTGTTTGTACCCCATCTCAGTCTACTAGGAGCACCGCGCCTATCGCTCTGTTCAAAGCGGACAGGTATACTCCTTTTTATGCGGAGCTGTGAGAGTGGGGAGTTGTATTAAACACTCTTTCATTTCCTTAAATGGGCATTCCACTTCATTAGTCCATTGGAAATGATTTTTCTTTACACAGTTACGAAAGGTGCTAATAAATGGAAAAGATTTGGCCGCATGATTATCCAAGAATCTATTTAGCGTGGCTAGCTGGCCGGCTAAGGTTTGCATTTCCTTAATCGTTGATGGCGATGGCATGCCCTCGATCGCCTGCACCTTCTCAGGGTTCACCTTGAATCCATCCTTTGTGATGATGAATCTAAGGAACTTGCCTTCTTCCATTCCAAACGAGCATTTGCTCGGGTTGAGCTTCATGTTAATGCTTCTTAGAGTTTGGAATGTCTTTTCGATATCTTGGAGCATGGTGTCTTCCTCCATGCTCATAATGACAATATCGTCCATGTAAATCTCCACGCGTTTGCTAATATTTTTGCCAAACGTCTCGTCCATTAATCGTTGGTAGGTTGCTCCAGGTGTGTGCAACCCAAACGACATTTTAGTGTAACAGAAGTTTCCCATGGTTGTTCTGAATACCGTCTTATCTTCATCTTCAAGTGCCATCTCCACTTGATGATATCCCTTGTAGCAATCAAGGAAGCACTTCCATCGGAATGGCGCGAGGTTGTCGACCTTCTCGGTGATTTCCGGAAGGGAATAATAGTCTTTGGGGCAGGCTTTGTTAAGATCTTTGTAATCTACACATATGCGCCAGCCCCCAGTTGCCTTTTCTACCATGACCGGGTTTGCCAACCAGGTCTGGTACTTTACTTCTTGCAGGATCCCTCTGTCAAGCAATTCTTTCACTTGCTCATTCATGGCGTGGTTCTTTTCCGGTCTCAGGTTGCGCCGCGCCTGGACCACAGGCTTGATACCAAGCATGGTATTCAAGCAATGTTGTGCAACATTGTGCGGGATTCTTGTCATGTCGGCAGGAGTCCAAGCAAATATATATTTGTTCTTGAAGAGCAGCTGCTTTAAGTGTGCTCTGACGTTGTTGGATAAGGCGTGGCCTAGGGTAACGATTTGTTCGGGGTATCTTGCATTAAGTACCCACTTCTCCGGTTCAGTTATTGGTGTTAGCTTTGCCATTTTGGTCGGACGGAGCTCGTCCGTCGACATTATTTCTTGGCGGGCATATAAAATCGTAATCCCCGTTTCGGTTGGGAAACCGATTGCTGAGTTGGGAGTGGATGTTATCAGGTTAGAGTCACCTTGTGCTTCTCTGCCGAGAAGCACATCATGCTTGGAGGTGTGTGGTAAAACCATGAAGCTTACTTCCTTTGTTTGTGCATGCTTACCGTTGGTAAGCGTCACTTGGAAATTTGTTTGACCAAGGGGGAACACCGTTTCCCCCATGAAACCGACCAATGGTTAATCTACCGGCTGAAATCTATCGTTGTCTTCTTGGTCAAACTGTTTGAAGCAATGTTCATAGATTATGTTTGAGGTACTGCCCGGGTCTATAAAGACGTAGTCAGTACAGTAGTGTCCCAGGCAGCTGGTTACCACGACGGCACGCCTGTCACGTGGTCCGCCTCTTACTGACTTGCTCATCACGCCAATCATCATCTTGTGCCCTCTTTACTGCCTTCTTATGTTGTCTGCGCCCACCAGTTTTCATGTTGACATTTGGGTATTTCATTTCCTTGTGAGAAGGACCCTCATCCTAGTGATTGATGCGCCATGTTTCTTTTCTCACATGCTACAACAGATGTTGCAGCTTTCCACTTTTAATGGCTTTCTTAATCTCCTGTCGAAGACTGATGCAGTTGTCGGTGGTGTGACCAGTATCTTTGGGGTAGTCACAATACAAGTTGAGGTCTTGCCCCTTCTTGTTTTTCATCAGTGCTGCTGGTTTAAAGTTACATTCCTCAGTTAGAAAAATATCTTTTGATGATTTGGTGAGTTCGGTCCATTGTCAGTCCCGATTCTCTTTCTTCTTTGCCCGATGATCCCGTTGGTTGTTGATTGTAAATCTGGCGTCTGCTTGGGACCCATACCTATCATATGATCTGGATTCGTGGTCGCACGTCCGTGAGTTTTTATTGCGCTTGCTATTGCTGCGCCTTGATGACTCCTGTCTTGAAGAATGCAGGCTAGCATACGAAGTGCAATCTTTGTCTTTATTTTGAAGTAATGAGCGCTCTGTTTGGACGAACGTTTTGTCTGCCGTCATAACATCATCCCATTTCTTCGGTAAGTCCTCCTTACCAGAAATCGTCTTGATCATTTCATCATGCCGAACGGCATAACAGAAATGTGCTCGTGTAAGCGCGTCAGGTACCTCGCCGATCTTGAGGCATTATTTGTTAAATCAGGTGATGAAGGCCTCCAAGCCTTCATTGTGTCTGCTCCAGATCGTCAAAACGTCTGTCGTATCTTGGACGTGTCGCCTTTGTTGGCTAAAGTGAGTAAGAAATTTTTCTTGCAACTCTTCATACAATACCCGTGAGCCCACTGGTAAACTGTCAAACATGCCCTTGCATTGCTAGTAAGGGTCTGGACGAAAAAGATGGCACCAGAATGGTTGCGTCCAGCCGCCAACGAGGCCTACACTGGTGAACACACCAATGTGGTCGTCTGGGTCTGTCAACCGATTGTATTTTCCCACACTTGGTGGAAGTTTTGACCATGTTAGTGGTGCTAGGGAAATTCCTTTTATGAACTTGGAACTGCCAGCCGTTGAATTCGGTCGATAGATCGAACTGTAATCGTGCCTTGCTGCGCAATCATAAGTTAGGCGCGGTTACGCATGTCTGTACGCATCCCAGTTATTATCTAACCGGCTAAATATGCTGTGGGACTCATCCACATAATAGGTGGTGTGACAACCCGAACTTACAAGGTTAGCATTACCTAATTCCATGACCTTTAGCTCGTATCGTTACATTTCATGTGCCATTATATGTTGTAATTGTTAGTATACGTATGTTAAACTTATTAAACTTGGTTGAAAACATTTGGCTGGTTATTAGTGAATGTATGTGAGTTTTTGGTTATTATATGAAGTAATTACCTATAAAAGTCTAGTCGCAAACTACATTCGAGTCGCACACTCCGGTTACGGGCCAAACACCCTTCCTCTTCTACTTATTTGTCCTCGGCCCAATTCCCTCGAGGCCAAGCTAGGCCAGGTTCACTCAATGGAGCGCATACACACATAAGAGTTTGTGTATGTGGCTCTCATAATCTTTCAAATCATAAAAATAGCAAACCCTGGCACTCTCTTCCTTCTCCCTTGTATAACAACCCTCAAAAATAATTTTCGACAGCCCTAAAATATTTAGAGTGTCCCTATATGTCCTATAATACACCCCATATACGAAAACGGGCGCCGAATACCTTTATTTTTATTAAAATTAATTAAAAACAATTTTTAGTAGTCCTAGGAGGGCCGCGAAGACCACCCCTTGGCCTTACGCGGGCCGCGACAGATAGGCCACCAGGAGAAACCCGGTGCTGCCACGTGTTGGGCTGTGTGTCGAACCTATGGTGATGACCAGTCATAGCTAGGCCCTTCTCACCCTAGGTCATGGGCCGCGTAGCCTTTGGCTACAGCCTTCGCGGGCCGCGAGGGAAGTCGAAGGGTCACAATAAATTGAGGCCTTCAGCCTCAGTTTCAACTCGTTCATCTCTCGATTTCTCTCTCAAATTTCTACGTAGTATACATTATACTCGGGCAAAATACCCCCCTAAATAACGAAGTTCCGCGTCGTTGTAAGTATCATAACCCCGGTTACGTATTAGATACGCTGCCCGATTGATCCAGGGTTCCGTAACGGTTGTCGTGGTTCTGCCCGACGTAGTCGTTGGAATGCTGTCTCGGGGAGGGTATTACTAATGTAAATATTGGGTTATTATACTAACGCGTGTGCATTTGAGTAATTTATAGATAATCACCAGGAAATCCTTAAAGGAAACCCTAAGACAGCAATGTGAGTAATCTCCTTTTTTGCAAACTGTTTTACAAAACCTTAAATATTTTACAATGTGATTAAGCAGTGATTGAGTCTTTGTAATTCTTCAATTACTGCCGGTATGTTGGGGTTTTGTATACAAAATGTGGAACACGTTACCATTGGACAAAAAGTTGGCCAATGGGTAATATGAGCCACTAGTCAGGATTGACAATACTGAATGAGTAATTGTGTAGATATAAACATTGTAATCGCTCTCAATACTGTGAATTAATAAAACTCTTATTGATTAAACTGGGATTCACTCACCAGTATTTCCCTCTGACAAAATGTTTTTAAACGCATTTCAGGTAACAAAATGTGAAAGCCAAATATAAGCTAGCTGGACAGCACTAAAGACTTGGAAAAGTGGCTATAAAAGTTACCTAAATAAAGAAGATGTTTTATTTTAATAAAATGGGGTTTACCCCTATAAATCCGTTTGTAATGAAAACTTGGGTTTTATCCCAATATATTTATTAATATAAAATGTGGTGTTTTACTCTGATAAAATATTTCCTAACTACGATCATGATGTAATTTCCGCTGCCAAATTGATAAACACCGATACCACCAATACTGATTCTCGCGGCCGCCCGTTCCCGGGACAGATAGGGTGCGGGGGTTGCGACAGAAGGTGGTATCAGAGCTAAGCCACTGATTCAGCCACAAAAGTGTTCTGCTGACACCAAAGTATTACTGAAAATGTTAGGAAATAAATTACTGAACTACATGCATATTGGTATTTTATTGTTATGTGTTGTTTAACTATTTGTTAGTTTACAGTATGAGCGACCGAGGAACTTCCGATGCCTACCGTCAGTTGTCTAGCTCACCTAGGAGCGAAGGCACCTCTTCACAGCCTGCCCTCTCAGGGTATTCAGCTGACAATGAAGATGGGATATTCGTGTTTAAGGCTCAGTCTGAAGAGCCATTCCCTCCTAAAAATAGAGGATGGTTCAGTAGAGGAGCGAATGAACGTTGGAAGAGAATGAAAAAGTTACAACAACAGCGTGCTATAGCAGCCGCCAAGAGAGAAACAGATGCTCACACACAGGATATGCTCAATAGGAGTATATTAAATTTCCATATCCTAGCAACCACAGCTGCAGACCCTAACCTGGAGCAACTTATAGCACCCCAACCATTACCATTGTTTCCCACACAGCCAATGGAAATTGAAAACAATCCAGAAAATCAAATCCCAATGCCTGATTTTAACCCAGAAGAGATACCTAGAGTAACAGCACCCAATCCCTTAGACCCAGACTACGACCCGTGGTTAGACGAACATAGGGATTACCAACAACGCTACCCAATACCAGAAGACGAACCCATGCTGAATCTAGCAGCCTACCCAGGTTTGGACCCTCTAGATCCCTATTATGATAGTGACCAATACATTAGGGAAATTCTAGAGAATCCATACCTGTACCAGGGGCCCATGCCCCAGTTCCCAAACCCAGTACCAGCCCCTGCACCCCCAATGAGTGCAGAAAATGTGCAAGAACTTTGAACCTTTGGTGAGGAGATTTTGGAAGGTATTGATAGAATAAGGCAGATCGGAGAACGACTCGTCTGGAAGTATGACGAGTGTAATATGGAGTTCTGTATGAACCCATATCCATGATGGTGATAGTAGTAATAATAATAAAATAATAATATATAATATGTGTGTATGTTTGAAAAAAAAATCTAGATAATAGCTACGGATGCCTACTAATATTGTAATTTTAATTTTAGTTGTATTGTAAAATATATGGATGCATACTATATAAGAAAGAGTAAGTCGCAATGTTTGATGATTTTGATCAATATGCGTGTTGTGTGAATGATTGTTAAATATTATTTTGTGATATTAATATGTGGCAAATGTTTAAAATTCAGATGGACAACGAAGTGAACCAGGAAAACCAGAATGACAATAACCCGAACAATGATAACAATGGAAACCCAGTGGATAACAATGCCATTCAACACATAGTGTCACAAGGGATAATAGATGCAATGCCATATATTATCAAAACAGTCAGGGAAGTGGACAATAAAAGTAACCATAGCAGTAAACGACCCACTGAACCTGAACACAGTGTAAACAATGGACCCATACTTCAAGTGCCCATTCCCAAAAGAAGAAGAACCATATCTTATGGTTGTTCTTATAAAGAATTCTGGTCCTGTAAACCAATGGAATTCTGAGGCTGTCCTAAAAATAAGCAAGTGTGTGGAAGAGGATAAGATAATGTTTGCTTCCAATTTGTTTAAGAATTCAGCCTTAGAATGGTGGAACACTATCCTCTAGTCTAGGGGAAGTGACAAGGTTTACAATATGGAATGGGAAGAATTTAAGAATATGGTAGAAAGGAAATTCTGCCATCCCAATGAAAAAGAACAGATAGCAAATAAGTTCTTAAACCTTAAAATGAATGGAGTGGATAGTAAGGGTTATACTACGTTATTCTTTGAATATGCTAGAATAGTGCCAACCCTTGCATCACCAGAACCAGTATTAATCTCCCGTTACATCTGGGGATTAATCAGTGAGATTAGGCATGTAGTCAAGGCAGCTAGACCTCAAACTATAGAAGAAGCTGTAGAACTAGCAAATACCTTGACAGATGAGTTAGTGCGTACACGAGAAGAGGATCAAAGGAAGAACCTAGCTCAAAGGCTTACCCAAGAATTTCGCTCTGGAAATTCCAACCGTGGGAAATATGTAGGTTCTACTTCTGCACCTTATTGCAAATATTGCAAAAGGAAACATTCTGGAAGATGCTCCATATATTGCAACTTCTGCAAAATATCTGGACATAAGGAAGAAGACTGCAGGAAGAAACCTAACAACAGGATATGCTACAACTGTGGAGAACAAGGCCACATCAAGCCAAACTGTTCGAAACTAGCTCCAGCCATGAACAACAAGAATACTAAAAATGATAGGGCATTTGTTCTGACTACAGAAGAAGCCAAAATGATCCCGGATGTGATCGCCGGTACGTTTTTAGTTAATGATGTTTTTGCTAAAGTATTATTTGACTCTAGTGCGAACCAAAGTTTTATTAAAACTTCATTTTGCAAACTTCTCAATCAACCATTAACTAAACTCCCACAAGAATGTCTAGTAGAAACAGCAAATGTAGAAACCGTTAAGATTTCTGAAATCTTGCATGGAGCAAGAATAGAATTTTTAAATAAAAAGTTTATTGCAAACCTTTATCCAATGAATCTGGCAGGATTTGATGTTGTATTAGGAATGGATTGGTTAATAACCAATAAAGCCAGTATTGTATGTGATCAAAAGTCGATTCAAGTAAATTCACCAAGGGGTGAAAAGATCACAATTAAAGGAGATAAACCATCTAGATCCACGAAATTCATCTCTGTGATGAAAACAACTAGTTATATAAGAAAAGGTTCATTAGTGTATTTAATTTCCATAATCACTAACACTAAAGGAAAATAATTAAAAGATATTCCAGTAGTATCTCAGTTTCCAGAAGAATTACCAGGACTACTTCCAGATAGAGAAGTTGAATTCCGAATTCATCTACTACCAGGAACAGCACCAATTGCCAAAGCACCTTACCGTTTGGCACCCGCATAAATGCAAGAATTGAAGAAACAATTATATGAGCTACTGGAAAAAGGGATTCATACAGCCAAGTTCATCGCCCTGGGGAGCCCCAATTTTATTCATTAAAAAGAAAGACGGATCAATGCGTATGTGCATTGACTACCGCGAATTGAACATGGTTACGATTAAAAATCGGTATCCATTACCGAGAATCGATGATCTGTTTGATCAATTGCAAGGAGCTTGATTTTTCTCTAAAATCGATTTGCGGTCAGGATATCATCAATTAAAGGTTCAGGAAGAGGACATTCCTAAGACCGCATTTCGAACAAGGTATGGTCATTATGAATTTACTGTCATGCCATTTGGTTTAACCAATGCCCCAGCTGCATTTATGGACATGATGAACCGAATATGTAAGCCATATTTGGATAAATTCATAATTGTTTTTATAGATGATATTCTCATTTATTCTAAGAGTAAAGAGGAACATGCAAAGCATTTGCACGCACTTCTAAATTTATTGAGAAAAGAAAAGCTTTATGCAAAGTTTTCGAAGTGTGAATTTTGGTTAGAACAGGTACAATTTCTTGGACATCTAGTTAATCATGAAGGAATTCATGTGGATCCCACCTAGATCGAGGCGATTACTAAATGGAAAACCCCTGAGTCACCAACCGAGGTTAGAAGTTTCTTAGGATTAGCCGGTTATTATAGAATATTTATTCGAGATTTTTCTAGAATAGCCATTCCCTTAACTAAGCTAACCTGTAAATCTGTTAAGTTTGAATGGGGACCAAAACAAGAAGAAGCCTTTAGAATTCTTAAGCAAAGACTAACCAATGCACCCATACTAGCGTTACCAGAAGGAACCGAAGACTTTGTAGTCTATTGTGACGTTTCTAAGTTAGGTTATGGATGTGTATTAATGCAACGACAAAAGGTTATAGCTTATGCATCTAGACAACTTAAGAATCATGAAGCAAATTATTCAACCCATGATCTAGAATTAGGAGCCATAATTTTTGCCCTTAAGATTTGGAGACGTTATCTTTACCGTAGTAAGTTTACCATTTTTACAGACCATAAGAGTTTAAGGTATGTTTTCGGACAAAAGGAGTTGAATATGAGACAAAGACGCTGGATGGAAATTCTTAGTGATTATGATTGTAATATCCAGTATCATGCAGGAAAGGCAAATGCAGTGGCTGATGCTTTAAGTCGAAAGTATCATGAAAAGCCAAAAAGAGTACGTTCTCTTAAATTGAATCTACAAGTAGATTTAAATGAACAGATTAAACAGGCCCAAGAATCAGTAATCAAGGACGATACTGAGAATCTGAAAGGAATGATTAAGGAATTAGAACAAGGAACCGATGGAATTTGGAGATTCCATAAGAAAAGAATGTGGATACCTAAATTAGGAAACCTACACCATCATATATTAGAAGAAGCCCATAAGTCTAAATATACGATGCATCCTGGAAATGATAAGATGTATCAGGACTTAAAAAAGAATTTTTGGTGGATAGAAATGAAAAAGGATATAGCAGCCTATGTTTCTAAATGTTTAACATGTTCACAAGTTAAAGCTGAACATCAGAAACCCTCAGGTTTGTTGCAGCAATTAGAGATGCTAGTTTGAAATGGGAATTGATAACAATGGATTTTGTTACCAAATTACCCAAAACAAGGAAAGGTAATGATAGAATCTGGGTGATTGTTGACAGTCTAACTAAGTCAGGTCATTTCCTACCAATGAAGGAAACTTTCAGTATGGAACAGTTAGCTAAGTTGTATGTAAATGAAATATTTTCATTACATGGAATTTCTTTATCAATTGTTTCTGATAGAGATAGCCGTTTTACCTCTCATTTTTGGACAAGTTTCCAAAAAGCAATGGGAACCAAGCAAAATCTAAGCACAGCTTATCATCCTCAAACGGACGGACAAAGTGAAAGGACAATTCAAACAATGGAGGATATGCTTAGAGCTTGTGTAATTGATTTCGGAGGTAATTGGGACGATCATCTGCCATTAATAGAATTCTCTTATAATAACAGTTATCACACAAGTATCAACGCTGCACCATTTGAAGCACTTTATGGACGAAAGTGCCGAACCCCAGTCTGTTGGACATAAATTCGAGAAAAGCAACTATCCGGACCTGAGATAGTGCAAGAAACAACTGACAAAATCATTCAAGTCAAGGAACGACTGAAAGCAGCGTGTGACCGACAAAAGAGTTATGCTGATAACAGACGAAAACCATTGGAATTTCAGGTAGGAGACAAAGTGTTATTAAAAGTCTCTCCTTTGAAAGGAGTGGTAAGATTCATCAAAAGAGGCAAATTAAGCCCCAGGTATGTTGGACCTTTTGAGATTATTAGAAGAATAGGACCTGTAGCCTATCAGCTACAACTGCCAGAGGAAATGACATGAATACATGATGTATTTCATGTATCTAATCTCAAGAAATGCTTAGCTGATGAATCACTGGTAGTACCTCTTAAAGATATAGAGGTAAATGAACAACTTAAATTTGTAGAAAAGCCTCTACAGATTGAAGACAGGAAAGTTAAGAACCTCAATCACAAAATATTAGTTCTGGTCAAAGTGAAATGGGACTCCAAAAGAGGACCAGAGTACACTTGAGAGCTTGAATCGGAAATGCAAAAGAAATACCCGCACTTATTCTAGTAGATCTCGAGGACGAGCTCTAAAACAAGGTGGGGAGGATATAAGAACCCTCCTAAATAATTTTCGACACCCCTAAAATATTTAGAGTGTCCCTATATGTCCTAAAATACACCCCGTATACGAAAACGGGCCCCGAATACCTTTATTTTTATTAAAATTAATTAAAAACAATTTTTATTAGTCCTAGGTGGGCCGCGAAGACCACTCCTTGGTCTTACGCGGGCCGCGACAGATAGGCCACCAGGAGAAACCCGGTGCTGCCACGTGTTGGGCTGTGTGTCGAACCTATGGTGCTGACCAGTCATAGCTAGGCCCTACTCACCCTAGGTCGTGGGCTGCGTAGCCTTTGGCTACAGCCTTCGTGGGCCGCGAGGGAAGTCGAAGGGTCACTATAAACTGAGGCCTTCAGCCTCAGTTTCAACTCGTTCATCTCTCGATTTCTCTCTCTAATTTCTACGTAGTATACATTATACTCGGGCAAAATGCCCCCCTAAATAACGAAGTTCCACCTCGTTGTAAGTATCATAACCCCGGTTACGTATTAGATACGCTGCCCGATTGATCCAGGGTTCCGTAACGGCTGTCGTGGTTCTGCCCGACGTAGTCGTTGGAATGCCGTCTCGAGGAGGGTATTACTAATGTAAAAATTGGGTTATTATACTAACGCGTGTGCATTTGTGTAATTTATAGATAATTACCAGGAAATCCTTAAAGAAAACCTTAAGACTGAGTAATCTCCTTTTTTGCAAACTGTTTTACAAAACCTTAAATATTTTACAATGTGATTAAGCAGTGATTGAGTCTTTGTAATTCTTCAATTACTGTTGATATGTTGGGGTTTTGTATACAAAATGTGGAACACGTTACCATTGAACAAAGAGTTAGCCAATGGGTAATATGACCCACATGTCAGAATTGACAATACTAAATGAGTAATTGTGTAGATACAAAAATTGTAATCGCTCTTAATACTGTGAATTAATAAAACTCTTCTTGATTAAACTGGGATTCACTCACCAGTATTTTCCACTGACAAAATGTTTTTAAACGCATTTCAGATAACAAAATGTGAAAGCCAAATAGAAGCCAGCTGGACGCACTGAAGGCTTGGAAAGGTGGCTATAAAAGTTACCTAAATAAAGAAGATGTTTTATTTCAATAAAATGGGGTTTACCCCTATAAATCCGTTTGTAATGAAAACTTGGGTTTTATCCCAATATATTTATTAATATAAAATGTGGTGTTTTACTCTGATAAAATATTTCCTAACTACGATCCTAATGTAATTTCCACTGCCAAATTGATAAACACCGATACCACAATACTAATTCTCGCGGCCGCCCGTTCCCGGGACAGATAGGGGGCAGGGGTTGCGAAACCTTGTGATCCACGTCAACCCATCCTTTTCGATGCTATTTTCTCCTCGGAACATCATCTCTTTCGTGCTGGTATTCAGTTAGTATGTTCATCACTGATTGGACTTACATTCTTGGTTGTTCTTGATTATGTGTTTACATGTTGATTCGTATTGCTATGCATAAAATTAGAGCATGAGTTGGGGTGTTGTTTATAAACTTAATTGAATTTGGCTAATCATTGGAATGTTGGTAAACAATTAGTGTTGCACGATATCAAGGATTTTGATGAATTGATTATGAGGATAAACGTTTATGCTATATGAAAGTCATTCATGTGTAGATCGACGAACTAGTGTTTGCATGCTGTTAGAATTCGATGAGTTGTTGTTGGATCATTTGCACGACCAAATGAGTCATTCAGAAGAGTTTTTGATCAATACGAGAGGCGGAAACAAACGTATTGATGTTGAATCAACTTGATATACACATTAACTGTCTTGTTTATTGATTTGAAAGCGTTTTACAGGCTAGAGACACTTCGGCAGCACCTCGGCACCGGAATCAGAAAGTTACAAAAGACAACCCAAGCTCAGATATTTATAGTGTGTCCAATTCGCATGGAATTGGTATGACCCATTTCGTACGAAATGGACAATTTCCATTTCGCATGAAATGGCCTCTTCCATTTCGTGTGAATTGGTCCAATACCTCTAAAACACTATAATCTAACCTACCGATCTCCATTCTATCCAATCTAGATACAAGACTCGATACAAGACAAAGTCGACAGACATATGCACCAACAGACTCCCCCTTGGATGTTGACGAAGTCTTCGGTGTCGAGTCTTCACTTTGACAAGTCTTCGATCTTGATCACTCTTCGTGCTCTCTCCAAAGTATTTGACAGTGTAAGCATCTTACAAACTCTTCTCTTTCTTTTCAGCATCAGTATCTAACTTCCTCCTTGGATGTTGATCTAAAAATCTTCAATCTCTTCTTACTCTCATTCATTAGCATTAACAGCTGGCACAGACAGCAGGATTTGAAACTGGCTCTAAACAGCTTCAGACTCCCCTTTGCTAGCAGACTCCCCCTTAAGTTGTTCTGGGATCGCAATCTGACATAGCTCTCGTTCTAGGATCGTATCCTGGCTCAAACTCTGCTCAGGCTTTATGCGGAAAGTCTTCAGAAATCGAAACCTTGCTGCTTCTGCCCGCACAAACTCTACCTCAAAATAAAATTCACAAATTTAATAATTTCACAAATTTATAAATCACTTATAGATTTTGTTCAAAATGATTTAACATTTTAAAATCTCTGATGATCACTTGTAAGAATATCATTTTTCTAAACAAACTTTCCCAACCTGTTCATCATGTTTAGCACTCGGAATTTTGAAAACCAGTTTTTCAACATCAGTTGTCGAAAATAAGAAGAAATAAAATCTTTTTGAATTTTCAAAATTTTATGCTAAAACACTCCGAAAATCTTTTTGGATTTTGTTTTTAATGAAAATTAGTAAAGAAATATTTATAGACAATATTTTTGTGAGTTTGTGTAAGAGGATCATATCAGTTATGAGACAAATCAATAACACCGTTAAGCTTTAAACATTTTAAGTTCTAAACGATTCACTTAGATTGTCAGTATACTGATCCACTTAAATTTTCACACAAAGTTCAACTGTTTCGAGATACGAGATTAATGTTTTAGAGACTTAAACTTATTCTCGTGTCCCACCTCAGAATATACTCCCGTATCCAGACTTTTATATTCAGTCTTACAGGTGAATTTACACTAATGATATCTGTAAGGGGTTAAATGCGAAACCATGAGAGCTCAGCCTATTGCTTCCGCAAAATCAGAGAGATGATGGTTCAACTTTAGGTGTGTTCCCTTTAGAGAATCTTTTCTTCAATAGCACATGATTAACATTTTTCAATGCTTCATCATTTTTTATGCTGAGGGTGGGCTTTATGATTAAAGCACTGCAAAGCATTATACGAGGACTAGACTATTGCTCCTGCAAAATCAGAAGTCCAGGTATAATACCCCAGATATCATCACGCACAAAGACCTAGTATGTTAGAAATAGAAAGCCCTTCAAACAAGATTTCAGCGGTTACCTACATATCCGAGAGATGTTCCCCACGAAATAAGTAAGCATTTGATATTTAGGTTTATATCTCGAAAACAATCTACTGAATGTATAAAAACCTACTGGCATATCATCCGTGAGATCATTTATCACATTTGACTTTCCAATTCTTTAGCGTGTTGTGATAGTTCACTGATGTACTATCATTTCCTCTTTTTCACAAAAAAACTCTTTTTCATTTTCTCATGTTTTTGTTGTTTTTCAATATTTTTCAATCAAAAATGAGTTTTGTGCTTTTTCAAATTTTCGAAATTTCTAAAATTTTTACTCCCCTTAAAATCAAAATTATGTTTCAAATTTTGATTTTCAAGGAAAATTTGAAAACAAACTGTACAAATAAAATGACAACTGATTCGAATTGCTTCAATTCGCCATCCACTTGGCATAAACAATCATAACTCCCCCTGACAACAAACTATTTTCCCATTATGATTTCAAAACACTTAAGTTTATATTAATCAAAATGGTTTTTCCGGAAAATAAGTTTTGTTGATTTTACCACTTGTAAGATTGGGGTTATGATCATCACTTTGTTTTCCAATCACTTTGTATGAAAGTTAAATCAAGTTCAACTTAATGACCTTGATTAACCACTTGTAGGTGAAAACCCCATTTTCAACCATTTGAAGGTTCACTTATCAACCAATACCACTTTGTAAAATGAAATATAACAATTTTCAAGAATACTACCATTTGTAGGTCGAAATATCATTTAACAACCACCATTCACGAAAATGATATTTCTCAAGAAATATGCCGATTTCTACTCCCCAATTACCAACCTGAGAGTTCCGGCAAGTCAGGATTTTAAGTAGAGAATGCCGTCACCCAAGCCTGACCAGTCTTGGGTGATTGTGAGTCATCTTCACTACACCATCTTTTTGATTTATAAAACTCTTTCACGCCCTTTACCTTCCCGTTAACCATTTTTCCAAAAATATATTTCACTTTTCCATTAAACGCCTTTTCAGCATCAAATTCTTCCTTACCAGAGAAGAATTGATCTGAAATCTCAATCTTTCCAACTTTTGATTTCAAATTATCTTTTGACAATGGCGGAAAGTTTTCATCGTTCATTTCTGACATAGCTCTCGTTCTAGGATCGTATCCTGGCTCAAACTCTGCTCAGGCTTTATGCGGAAAGTCTTCAGAAATCGAAACCTTGCTGCTTCTGCCCGCACAAACTCTACCTCAAAATAAAATTCACAAATTTAATAATTTCACAAATTTATAAATCACTTATAGATTTTGTTCAAAATGATTTAACATTTTAAAATCTCTGATGATCACTTGTAAGAATATCATTTTTCTAAACAAACTTTCCCAACCTGTTCATCATGTTTAGCACTCGGAATTTTGAAAACCAGTTTTTCAACATCAGTTGTCGAAAATAAGAAGAAATAAAATCTTTTTGAATTTTCAAAATTTTATGCTAAAACACTCCGAAAATCTTTTTGGATTTTGTTTTTAATGAAAATTAGTAAAGAAATATTTATAGACAATATTTTTGTGAGTTTGTGTAAGAGGATCATATCAGTTATGAGACAAATCAATAACACCGTTAAGCTTTAAACATTTTAAGTTCTAAACGATTCACTTAGATTGTCAGTATACTGATCCACTTAAATTTTCACACAAAGTTCAACTGTTTCGAGATACGAGATTAATGTTTTAGAGACTTAAACTTATTCTCGTGTCCCACCTCAGAATATACTCCCGTATCCAGACTTTTATATTCAGTCTTACAGGTGAATTTACACTAATGATATCTGTAAGGGGTTAAATGCGAAACCATGAGAGCTCAGCCTATTGCTTCCGCAAAATCAGAGAGATGATGGTTCAACTTTAGGTGTGTTCCCTTTAGAGAATCTTTTCTTCAATAGCACATGATTTACATTTTTCAATGCTTCATCATTTTTTATGCTGAGGGTGGGCTTTATGATTAAAGCACTGCAAAGCATTATACGAGGACTAGACTATTGCTCCTGCAAAATCAGAAGTCCAGGTATAATACCCCAGATATCATCACGCACAAAGACCTAGTATGTTAGAAATAGAAAGCCCTTCAAACAAGATTTCAGCGGTTACCTACATATCCGAGAGATGTTCCCCACGAAATAAGTAAGCATTTGATATTTAGGTTTATATCTCGAAAACAATCTACTGAATGTATAAAAACCTACTGGCATATCATCCGTGAGATCATTTATCACATTTGACTTTCCAATTCTTTAGCGTGTTGTGATAGTTCACTGATGTACTATCATTTCCTCTTTTTCACAAAAAAACTCTTTTTCATTTTCTCATGTTTTTGTTGTTTTTCAATATTTTTCAATCAAAAATGAGTTTTGTGCTTTTTCAAATTTTCGAAATTTCTAAAATTTTTACTCCCCTTAAAATCAAAATTATGTTTCAAATTTTGATTTTCAAGGAAAATTTGAAAACAAACTGTACAAATAAAATGACAACTGATTCGAATTGCTTCAATTCGCCATCCACTTGGCATAAACAATCATAACTCCCCCTGACAACAAACTATTTTCCCATTATGATTTCAAAACACTTAAGTTTATATTAATCAAAATGGTTTTTCCGGAAAATAAGTTTTGTTGATTTTACCACTTGTAAGATTGGGGTTATGATCATCACTTTGTTTTCCAATCACTTTGTATGAAAGTTAAATCAAGTTCAACTTAATGACCTTGATTAACCACTTGTAGGTGAAAACCCCATTTTCAACCATTTGAAGGTTCACTTATCAACCAATACCACTTTGTAAAATGAAATATAACAATTTTCAAGAATACTACCATTTGTAGGTCGAAATATCATTTAACAACCACCATTCACGAAAATGATATTTCTCAAGAAATATGCCGATTTCTACTCCCCAATTACCAACCTGAGAGTTCCGGCAAGTCAGGATTTTAAGTAGAGAATGCCGTCACCCAAGCCTGACCAGTCTTGGGTGATTGTGAGTCATCTTCACTACACCATCTTTTTGATTTATAAAACTCTTTCACGCCCTTTACCTTCCCGTTAACCATTTTTCCAAAAATATATTTCACTTTTCCATTAAACGCCTTTTCAGCATCAAATTCTTCCTTACCAGAGAAGAATTGATCTGAAATCTCAATCTTTCCAACTTTTGATTTCAAATTATCTTTTGACAATGGCAGAAAGTTTTCATCGTTCATTTCTGGAACAAAATTCTCATCATTTTTCACAACATGTGGCTCCTCTGACTTTGACGAGTCAGATTCATCACCAGAACTTTCTGAACTTTTAACAAGCCATTTTTGTTTGTTCAAATTGACTCTTCTTTTGTAAAAACGTTTCGAACTTTCACCAATTTCGAAAGTCGAATTTTTGAACTCTTTAAACTTTTCTACTGGTTGTTCTGTTTTATCAACACATTTCTTTTTCAAATCTGAGTTAGAAGTAACTCCCTGTTTTGTATTGTTGGACTTTGAGCAGTTTCAAGCAATATGTCCAACTTCTTGACATTTGAAACAAGTTCTTCTGTCAACTCTTGGTGTAGATTTCTTCAAAACATTCTTTTTATTTTCTGCGAGAAACTCTTTGTTTGACTGTTTTCTGAACAGTTTCTTCTTTTCTTCTTCTGAACTTGTTCCTGAAACAAATTTAGTTTTTGGTATATAAGTTTTTTCATTTTTATAATTTTCAGGTGGAATAAACCCTAAACCTTTCTTTTTGAAATTACTGTTATGGTTTGGTTTCTTTTGAAAACCAGAACCAGAACTGTAACCTTTTTTCTTGTTCAATCTTTGTTGAACTCTTGAAGTGTATTTTTTAGGCTTTTCATTAAGATTTACATCTTTTATTTTAGAAATATTAATTTCTGTTAATTTGAAAACCTTGTTGATCATTTCAGTTTTAACACTTCTTATTGGAAATTCTTCTTCAGAAAATAATTTGTCAGAATCATTCAAAGTATATGCTACTTTGAATGTTTCCTCTTTCAAATTATTTTTCGACATCAGAAATTCTTTATTGTAAACCCGTTAGACCAGTGAACTCGGACTCTTGTCTGATGAACTCGAACTTTCAGATTTAGACTCCGACTTTGACTCTTCATCCATATCCAACACCTGATCGACCACTTTCTTTAATAACTCAGACTCATGATCAGTGTCAGACGCTGTGAATGTGACGTCAATGTTGTCTAGTAACTCATCAATGGTTTCAAATTTTAACTTTATGTTGACTGCCTTTTTTAATTGTTCCTCATTTGGCTTTCTGGGAGAATAACTTTCCCAGATCGGAGGTGGACACTTGTTATATTTGACACTTTGTTTCTTACCAGTATCCGTATCTTCCGACTTTTTATCTTGAAAAGCTTCAAGACCTGCAACAGTTGGATAAACTCTATCAATCAAATAATCACAAGCTGTATAACTCACTAGCAATCGTTTGATTCTCTCATTTTCAATCTTTTCGAGTTCTAAATCCTACTTCAGCTTTGCACATTCTTCAATATAGCTATTGATGATCTTCTGCTTAGTCATTAATGTTGAACTCATCATCGTCTCAGCATCTCCCATTTCTAGGTTTGTTTTGTTCAAACTATCAACCGTTCTGTTCACCACATCATATGATTCTTTTATGTACTTCACATCAAACAACAATTTTTCTTTCAATTCTTCAAGCTCACTATACTTCTTGTCTTTTTCTTCACAATGTTTGCATGGTTCCAAAAATTTCAGACAAGGTTTCATGACCTCAACGATCTTTTCAACTTCGACAACTTTCTCAACTTCGACGATTTTTTCAACTTCAACAATTTTTTTCAACTGTTTTCTCAACCTCAAAGATTCTTTCAACTTCGACTATTTTCTCCACCACCTTCTCAATCACCGATTCTTCATCAAATTCCACTTTTACCTCACACTCTTCATCTTCGACCTTCTCTGTCGAATTTTCTTCAACTTTTGCTTTTTCAGCTTATGCCTTTTCAGCTTCCATTTTTGCCTTTTCTTCAGCAATCCTTCTTGCTTCTAATTCATCTAATTTTCTCTTCAGTCGAGCAGCCCTTTTCTCTTTCAATATCTCGATTTTATCTGCAAAAAAACAAATTAAAACTAAATGAGTCCAAATTTTGTCTAGCTGTATTAATATACTCTTCCTCATCATCAGTATCTTCATCACTTTCTGATGACTTAAAAATCTTCGTTCTTTTTTGCTTAGACTTGACTGATTCTTCTTCCAAGATTCGAGCAACAAAGGCTGATTTTTCTGAATCGGCCGGAATGTATTTGTCCCAGCTAAATCCCTCTGCCAATCTTTCATCATCTTGATTTACAAGATAAGCTTTCTTCTTTCCATCTTCAATAGCACGGGATGATGACGATTGTTGAACAATCTGATGATAAATCGCTTTTCGATGATAATCGTTGTTTCCAAACCGATCTTATCTTTCGGTTGCTTCTCTGTTTGTACACTCTCGTTTAAAATTCCCCTTTTCTCGTCAACGAAAACAAGTAACCTTTGATTTATCAAACCCTAACGGAGATGTAGCAGCATCACGAAGATCATCCCTACCAGTGATTTGTTTAAATTTTTCTGCTCTTCTCAAAACACTAGCTAAACACCACTTGATGTCCATCAACTCAAGTTCTTCAGAATCAATCAGGTCATAATCCTCTTTAGTGAGCATCAGATTTCCAATTCTTCCAGAAACTAAGCTTTCATAAGATTCTAACATAGTAACAAGTGATGCCATGTGTTGGTTAGCCATTTCTGGAGAGAGATTTTGACCATTTTGAATATTCAATGTAACATTGCATTGCAGATTTGTTGAACTCTGTCGTTGAGAACTTGGTGTTGAGAAATTCGGATCAAAACTTGAATAAGACGAAGAATATCCACCACTCTAAGTTGTAGTGCTAACATTTGTTCCAGAAGTTTCATCAGCACTGAAAATATAAACTATCATCTTGTTGAGCACTTGGATTATTCATGATAGCCGTTTTCTAAACGTCTAATTCATGTTCTTCAATCTTCTGAATGAACTTACACAAATTCATGCTTTCAGATTTTCTCATATGTTTTAAAATCAACAGATATGTTCCCCATTTGTCTTGTGGTAATGCATCAGATAGCTTGTCAACCCATTCATCATCTTCTTTTATGATCTCCAATCTTTTCATTTCCTGGACAAGATGACAATATCTATCGATAGTCTTCTTAGTCGTTTCACCTTTCCAAGCTGTAAACATATCAAAAGATTTCTTTAGTAATGCACGTTTATTTTTTATCATATCAACACTTCCCTTAAACTTCTGAAGCAACGCTAACCAAATTGATCTAGCAGTGTTCTCATGTTGAAGCAAAACAAAGATATCTTCTTTTACCGCTTGTTGGAGAATGCTAATCATCATTTTCTCACTGGTGTATTTTAACTTCTCATTCGCTGAATAGTCACTTAAAGGTTTTTCATTTCCACGGTCATCTTTCGGTTTAACATAATCTTTGTCTAACGAAACCCATGCATCAAACTTATAAGCTTGCACCCATGTTTCAGAATGGTTTTGCCATCCTTTAAAATCCTCGATGTACATAAGCTTTGGGGGCTTTTGAGACGTTCCCGTTTCATTTTCGATTTCAACAGTTTCGGCAACTGTAATTGGAGCAACTGGAGCGGTAGCAAACGCATTGTAAAACTCTTCTTCCATGTTTCAGTGTTGAAAGTTCACAATATCTCAAAGTTCAAGCGAATTGGAGGTTCAAACGAACTGGCACTCAAACGAACTAGACTACTTTGATGCGAATTGACTTTGGTGCGAAATGAACCTTTGGTGCGAAATGGACCTTTGGTGCGAACTGGGTCAATTTCAAGCGAATTGGAAGTCCATTTAGTGCGAATTGGAGGTCTCTTTCAAATGAATTAACAACTTCAAGCGAATTGGGAACTTTTTCACGCGAATTGACACTTTAATGCGAATTGGAAGACTAATTCGTGCGAAATGAGATGCTGATGTCACACGATCGGGGGGATTTTGGCACAATTGATCACGTTTTAGGTCGATTTTAGGTCTAATTCTTTCAAGGATTGTTTAAAACTGTGTTTCGCACATTATATGTGAAAATAAATCCATTTTAACCTTAAAATCTTGTTTAATTTTGAAAAATGTGAAGAAAAATGAGTAGAAGTCAGAAATTTTGATGAAAACAAGCTGAATCGGTATGAACTCTTCCTCCTGAGCTCTGATACCACTTGTAGGATCGTTTGCATAACCAAACGAGTCGTTCAGAAGTGTTTTTGATCAATACGAGAGGCGGAAACAAACGTATTGATGTTGAATCAGCTTAATATACACATTAACTGTCTTGTTTATTGATTTGAAAGTGTTTTACAGGCTAGAGACACTTCGACAGCACCTCGGCACCGGAATCGGAAAGTTACAAATGACAACCCAAGCTCAGATATTTATAGTGTGTCCAATTCGCATGGAATGGGTATGACCCATTTCGTACGAAATGGACAATGTCCATTTCGCACGAAATGGCCTCTTCAATTTCGTGTGAATTGGTCCAATACCTCTAAAACACTATAATCTAACCTACCGAGCTCCATTCTATCCAATCTAGATACAAGACTCGATACAAGACAAAGTCGACAGACATATGCACCAACAATTGTGAAGTATGATGTTCACCGATGTGTTAGTATGATGGGCATTCATTGAAACAATGGTGTGTTTGATTCGATTTGAATGTTAACGATAATGTTAATTGTTAGAGAATGATTAGGGTTTGTGGATTTCAATTGTGTAACTGATTGGGTCGGTTGGGTGGGGTGTTTACGGGAAAGACGGGAAGGGTTGACTTGGTCAGCCGCACAATGGTGGGTGGCACACATCCCACACCCCATACACTCCCATACCGCACACCTGCATTGGTGTGTGCGAAGCATGATATGATTTTATTAATATTTTGAGCCCATTTTACGCATTAATCAAGTTTTAAATTTATAAAACACGGTATTCTACTAACACTAAACACACACTTAGGCAAGTGCACCCATCGTGAGCGTAGTATAGCGTTGGTAAGATACCGAGGTCGTCCAAGGATACAAGAGCTTTTAGTACCGGTTTATCCTCAACGTCTAATCGATCTAAATTTTTGAGAAAAGTTTTGAAACATAAAAATAAAAACTAAAAATGCAAAGATAAAATAAAATAAAAACAGATAGACAAGTTGAATCACTTGGATCCGACTCGCCTTTAATGTATCCTTTGATGATTTTCGCACTTTCGGACTTTTTAAGAGATTATCTTAGTTATAGCAGTAGGCCCCTCTTTTAAAGGTGACGTTACCCTCAACCCAGTAGTTTTAGTCAGCAGGGATACAATCCCAAAGGATCAGAATATTAAAAGATAATTAATTAAGTTATTAATGCGAAAAGTGGTAGGCCCCTCTTTTGAAGGTGACGTTACCCTCAGCTAAGTGGTTTGAGCCAGCAAGGATACAATCCCAAGAAGTTGGTTTAATGTATTAATAGTAGTTTACACATGAGGGGTTCAAGCTATTCGCACCCTCGCCATCCAATACCGGTGCGTATTGAAGGAGGTCCTAGTAAGCTTGAACAAGGTCCTTGCAGGAACTATACACTGAACAAGGCAATAACCTTACCAAACCATTCCCCTAACCCCCGACCAGGCAGTCAACATGCTTTTATATAGACTGTAAAAACATGAATGATGTAATCTTTTACCTTATATAGACAGTAAAGTAATGCCAAGACACCACGGAAAAATGATAGGAATAATTCACCTTCAACATAAGAAACTAGTTATTAAAGTCATTAATACAAAACGGAATAAAAAGTGCCGGAAGATTAAAAATCAAAAGTAATACATAAAAGACTTGTCTTCACAAAGTGATGTAAGAGGCGTAACCAAACATGGTCTTTGATTGGCAAGAACCCTTACGATCAATCTTGGATCCCGAGACTACTACACACTCTAAAGATGGATGATGGATGATGGTTGTGGGTGATGGTGTTGTAGTGGTGGTTGAGTGGTGGCAAAGTGGGAGAGTAGTGGTTTACCAAGGGATGCCTTTGAAGTGAGCCAAGCACCCTTATTTATAGACTGCACAGTGCTCTGGCCACGACCCCGAGTCCAGTGGGCACGCCCCCGTGGCCAGCCTTTTCTCTTCCTTCATTAAATGCAAGTGTCAGTAGAGGGTCCCACACGGTCCTGTGTCTAGTGGGCACGACCCCGTGGTCAGCATCGTATCTGTACTATCAAGATTTTGCAAGATTCTACGTATCCTTGCGTTGACCACGCCCCGTGCTGAGCTGGGCACGTCCCCGTGGTGGGCGTAGAAGCTTCTACAGGTTTGTCTTTTCTGCAGGTTCCTAACCACGCCCCCGTGTTCGGCTGGGCACGGCCCCGTGGTCAGTCTTCTGTTTCTTTGATTTTGTTTTTGCTTTGGGGATGCTGCCGAGGGGTCGGGCATGTCATGTTTATTCCCTTTCTTTGTATTTATGTTGGTTTTGGCTTCTTATTTGCTCCTTTTGTACGTTTAAGCTCATTTGGTCCTGTAAATTCAAAAGGAAGACAAAAACAAGCTTTTTCCAATATTAGTAATAAAAAGGGTTAGTTTTATGCCTCATTTGATATAATTTATATGTTACATTTTGCACACATCAAATACCCCTACACTTGAATCTTTACTTGTCCTCAAGCAAAACTCTTTAATATGTGGCTTACACACCCAAATGGAAGAGGTAGAGGAGAAGTTTTGGGCTCATCGTGAGTGTCGGGAATCCAAGATCTTTATTGGGTTTTATTTTTATTTTATTTACAATCCTATTCGTCATGATTTATTTAGAACATTTTATAAGAAAAATTATTCATTTGGGCATAACATGCGTCTTTAAAATCTATTATATATAATAAATGAAAGTTATTTGGGCAACGTGTCAGTAGATTAGGGCATCGTTTTTTCCCTTTTCCCGCCCAACAGTACCACTCCCCTTTATTCTCACCTTTTCACAAACCCTACTTCATTCTTCTCCTTCACCTTTCCATACAAGATCCCCTTTCTTTCTGCTGTTCATCCTTCTCCTTTTTCACATTTCCATCTCCTCAACAACGTCCGGCAGAGGTTACTTCTATTGGATACATATGCGTTTGAAACTCTAAATCATGTACCGTCGAGTAGTTGAAGAACAAAATATTCATGTAAGATCTATTTTCTCATTCAGAAATTTTATTTGGTTTTATCTGTTTTTTCATACTGAACACGATGAACCCTTTTCTACCCTCAGAAGAAGAAGAAGCTCTCCTAGGGTTTCTTATCGTACACGATGAACCCTTTTGTACAAGCTCCTATTAATCGGTGATACTGGTATGAATAATTCTGTTTGTAGCTTTTGATTTTGTCTTTCATTTGTTATTGTTTATTCAGATGCTTGCTTTGTTGTATCATGTGATTACGAGTAGATTGATTTTGATATGTTTGTAGTTTTTGTTTTTCACAATCTGTTTTGTTGATTTATTCACCCATGTTAGTAATGTTGGATGCTCCTATGTGTCTTGATCCTCTGTTTTTATTCGAAATTTCATATTATTATTCTAGCAATCGAAGAAGAATATATAGATTTTATGCTTATTATTATTATTATTATTATTATTATTATTTTTATTTTATAGAGTTTGTTGATTAGAAGTTACCTCTGCCGGATCGTTGTTGAGGAGTTGGAAATGTGAAAGAGAAGGAGAAGGATGGTAAATTCATTGTTGGATTGTTTATGTAGTTAACTAAGTTGAGTAGCTTTACTACTCAATTACAAAGAAGTTTTTGAGATTGTTTTCACACTTTATTATTTTTGCAGCAAGTTCTACTTCATTATTCATGTGGCAACTTTATATTTGCAGGCTTGTGAATTAAGGTTGGTTGTTACTTAATTTGTGTTTACTTTAATGATTTTCAGTTTCATGAAGTCATTGTTTAGAAACTGATTTTGTTTTCAGGTCTGTTGATAGGTGATACCAGTCCAAAAGTTTAGGCTTCATCGCTTTTTGTTATTCGGTATGGTACTCATTTACAGTCCCACTTTCAATGAGGTTGTTTTAGTCATGTATTTGATTTTTGCCCATTTCTTTACTATTGAAGTTAGGGAGAGTCAAATTAAGATGGTGGAGCGAAAGACAGTCTCAGATGAGTAGAGGAATTTTAGTGCATGATTGAGATCAGTCGGACCCATGTACTGTAAGTCATTGAATGTTTTAATCTTACAATCAGTTTTACTTTGTTTTTTAAGAAGGTCCTGTTGTCATGGACATCGAGGTGATTTCACATGCCTCCAAGTTGTATTTTTGGTGTAGAGCAATTGCATAAAAACTAATACGTGATTTTTTTGAGTAATAATATAGTTAAATCTCTTCTTTTGCCATATAATTGTCGCATCATCTTCTTCCTTCTTCATTGCACAACACCAAGCTAACCTCAATTGGTCTGATTTATTTTTTGGTATTCGTAACATTTTGATTTACCATTTATTGATGCATTGATTCATTTGTAATTACTTGCATATCACCCGTCATCTCAATTTGAGCAATTAAAAGGACTTTTCTTAAACAACACCGTAAGTTTCGTTTACTAATCCATGCATTGTTAATTCCATATCTTTTTTTGATTCTTAATCGTCGATTCTGTTTCAGGTACACTTTTTGCTGTTAGTTCAACGTGTTTTTTTTAGATTAATTGTTGCTATATATATATATATATATATATAGGGGATGGATCATGAGAAAACTAGTTTAAATGAGAAAACCAAAAAACTAACAAAAAAAGCCTAAAAAAAAACCTAAAAACATACCAAATTTTTTTTTTTTTACAATTTTTTTTTAAAAAATCGCTACTTTTTATGTATGGAAAAAAAATTTCAAAAAAAAAAAAAAATTTTTTTTTGTTGTATTGCACATGTGCACTAATACATAAAGCTTAAACCACTTAACCCACCCCCCACCGACACCCCCCAAAAACCTAAACCCCCCACCCCCACCCCCCAAAAACCTAAATTCACCCTCCCACCAAAAGCCTAACCCCCCACCCCCCAAAAACCTAAACCCCCCACCCCCCCACCCACCCGAAAACCTAAAACTAAACCCTAAACATAAACCCGAAAAAAAACCTAAACCCCCCCACCCCACCCCCCAAAAACCTAAACCCCCCCTCCCCCCCACACCCCAAAACCTAATCCTAATCCTAATCCTAAACCTCCAAAAAAACTAACCCTAAAAGCTAAACTAGACTCAAAAAGCTAATTTTAAGCATGTAATGCAATAAAAAAACCTAAACCCCCCCACCCCCAAAAACCTAAACCCCCTCCCCCCACACCCAAAAACCTAATCCTAATCCTAAACCTCCAAAAAAACTAACCCTAAAAGCTAAACTAGACTCAAAAAGCTAATTTTAAGCATGTAATGCAATTGTAGTACATGTTATATTGCACATGTGCACTACTATAATAATAGTATTGAAAACAAGACGACACCATAAATCTTTTTTTATGTCATAAAAAATATGCTCGAATATACTTGAATGAAAGATACAAAAATTTGTGATCTTATGGTGCCATTTTTGATTTAAAATGATAACGTATGGAGAAATGGGAAATGTTTGAAAAGTTATATATTTTTTTTTCCAATCTTACCCCTCCTTCATTAAAAGTCCCCCCCCCCCCCCCCTCCTTCATTAAAAGTCTCCCCCCTCCTTTTTAGTGCTTTTTTGGTTAGTTTTTTGGTTTTCTCATTTATATTTAGTTTTCTCATGATCCTCTCCCTATATATATATATAGGTTTTGTTTGGATGAAAAGGGAAAACGTTCGAGACGTTTGATCCAAGAACCAAAGAAAATATACCGGATATTGCTGAAGGAGATAAAGATGATGTTGATCTGGCTGTTGAAGCTGCACGTTGATCCACAATAAGCACTGCCCATCTAAGTTTCCTCCAATGACAGTGGTTATAACAAGTTAATAAGGCAAAGCACTGATCTGCCTAACAACTGTTGGATATAAAGACTATTGTACACAAAGACTGATGAAGATCATCCACTGTTGAAGACCAAAGCACTCATGAAGACCAAAGCTCTGTTGATGACAAGCACTGATGAACCAAAGGCCTGATCAACCAAAGGTGAACCACTGCTCAACAACAACAGTGGTTCAGCATCAACAGCAGTTATTCTACCATTGTTTATGTTAACAGTGTTTATATGTAACAGTATTTATCACATCAGTGTTTTATAGTCTGTTAGGTTGTTAGATGTCATCACCTCAGTGTTTATATGTAACTGTAGGATCGTTGTTGAACCCGAAATGAGTCGATCAGAGGCGTTCTACTCAAAATGAAAGGCGGAAACAGACATACTGAGTTGAATTCAGCAAGATATCACTTTAAACTGTCTTGTATATCAATCTGGAAACAATTACAATTCTGAAGACACTTCGACAGAGCTTCGCCGTCGGAAACAATTTTTCTAATTCCGCTCCAAATGAAACAGCCTATCCACTATTTATAGACATCTGATTTCGCTTGAACATGTCTCAAGCGAAATCAGCATTACAAGCGAAATCACACCAATTACACTCAAGCGAAATAAGCAGTTCAAGTGAAATAAGATCCTTTCAAGCGAAATAACATCTTCAAGCAAAATTAGCTTATAAACTTGATTTCTCAAACTTCGTGCCATGTGTAATGCAAGACTCGATACAAGACGAAGTTGACAGACGCATGCACCAACAGACTCCCCCTCGAATGTTGATGAGTCTTAAGTGTCAAGTCTTCAACGTCTTCAGTCTTTATCAGTCTGATCACTCTCTATCTTTATCAGCATCAACAGACTCCCCTCAAACAATCTTATTTACTCAGATGTTTTCAGACTCCCCCTTTCGATTTGCTGGGATCGCAGTCTGGCTTTTTGAAATCACAGATTCTTCAGGTATCGAAACCTGGCTCTCTATCACTTTCTTCAGGTTCATGATCGAAACCTGGCTAAACCTACACATTCTTAACCCAGAAATAAATTTCACAAATTTTAACAATCCATAAATTTATCTATCCAGACTCTCTTTCAAATTTAACCAGAATGATTTATCAATATTAGAATCTGATGAACCACTTGTAGAGAAATATTTAAAATATCATTTCATTTAGACACAAACTCCCCCTCACCACATGCTGATCATGTTTAGCACTTGGAACTTTGAAAATCAGCTCTCCAACATTAGTTGTCGAAAATCTTTTTGTATTTTTTTTAAAAATTATGCTAAAACACACTAAAAATCTTTTTGGATTTTTGAATGAAATAAAATGCAATAAAGAAATATTTACAAACATTATTTTTGTGAGTTTGTGTAAGAGGATCATATCAGTTTTTGACAAGTCACAAGTACCGTTGAGCTTAGTTACACAATAAGGATTAAACAATTCACTTAGATTGTCGATATACTGATCCACTTAAATTCTCACACAAATTTCAACTGATTCAGGATATGAATTATGTGTATTAAGAACTTAAACTCATTCATGTGTCCCATCTCTTGAATATACTCCTGTATCCAGATCCCAATATTCGGTCTTACAGGTGAGTATACCACAGATGATATCTGTAAGAGGTTAATTACGAAACCGTGAGAGCTCAGGTCAGAACTTCCATTCAGCAGAGAGATGACGGCTCGACTTTTGGAGGGTCCCCTTTAGAGGATCTTTTTTACAACAGCAATGATTATCAATTTTATTGTTTCATCATTTTTGCTGAGGGCGGCGCTATATTTCAAGCAAGTAGAAAGTATTCTCCGGGGACTAGGCCATTGCTTCCGCAAAATCAGAAGTCTCGGGATAATACCCCAGATATCACTGAGCATAAAGACCTAGTATCTCAGAAAGAGGGACCTTTCAAACAAGATTTCAGGGGTTACCTATATATTCTAGAGATGTTTCCCCACGATATAAGCAAGTTTGAAATTTAGATTTATATCCCGAAAAAGTTTACTAAATGTGTAAAAACCTATCAGCATATCATTAATGAGACCGTTTAATGCTATTTAATCATTACATTTCTCTAGCATACTATAACTCTCTACTGATGTACTATCATTTCCTCTTCTTTGACACAAAAACTCATTTTTCATTTTATCATGTTTTTGTATTTTTCAAATTTTCAAATGTTTTTGAATTTTCTATGAAAATTTTTACTCCCCCTAAAATGCAAACACATTTAAGGAAATTTGAAAACAAACTATACAAGTAAATTGACAACCGATATCAAATCGCTTCAATTCGCCATCCACTTTGGCATAAACAATCAGAACTCCCCCTTTCAACAAACTATTTTCTCATTATGATTTCAAAACACTTAAGTTTGTTTTAACCAAAATGATTTTTCTGGAAAATAAGTTTTGTTGATTTTACCACTTGTAGATTAGGGGTTTGGTTAATCACATTGTCTTTCAACCACTTGTAAAAATAATTCAATCAAGTTCAACCTAATGACCTTGATTAAGCATTTGTAACACAAACTCTTTTTCAACCACATGGCTTACCAACCAATACCTCATGTAAGTTGAATTCTCAAAATGCCGATACCTAATCCTCACTTACCAACCTGGGAGCTCCGGCAATTCCACAACCTGTAAAAATTTAACAATTTTTAAGAAACTTTCACAAAAACAATATTTTTTAATAAGAATGATGCCGATTCCTGCTCCACGATTACCAACTTGGGAGCTCCGGCAAGTCCAGATTTTTACATATTAAACACAGACATCCAAGCCTGTTGGTGCACTGAATGTCTGATAACTACGTCTTTAGTGAGTCTTAGGTCTAGATAGATTGTACGGAGTTGGAAATCAAGAAAAGTAGGTTTTAGAGTGTAATTCCGCTCCAGATGTTGTTAGTTAATTCCGCTCCAACATAACCTAGTGATTCCGCTCGTAAATGCTTTAGGTGATTCCGCTCATAAGTAATCAAGGTGATTCCGCTCGTAATGCATGTGTAGTTTGGAGCGAAATCAGACCACCTATAAATAGGTGTGTGTCGATCGCATTTGTAACAGTTGGAGCGGAAATAGGTCTTGTGCTAGGTGTCGAATTGCTGTCAAAATTTACTCATAAAGCATTAATAGAAAGGAAATTGAAAGGATAAAGCTGTGTGACTTCATTTACTTTGATTCCGCCTCTATATATGAAGATGAACTGCCTTTTACTGACTGTTTAGGGTCACAACACGGTCCAACAAGTGGTATCAGAGCTCAGGACGAGGAGTTCATACCATAGCAGCTTGATTCTACCGGATTTTCTTATTTCTACTCACTTCTTCTTATACTTTTCTGAACTGAACTAGTTCCAACGGTTGAAATGGTCTGATTTTCGAGTATATTGTGTAAAACATAGTTTTAACAAAGCCTACAAAGAATCAGATTAAAACTAGACTTAAAACTGGTAAAAATGACCTAAGAACCTGATTCCGCTTGTAACGTTCTTCGCAGATAATACTTAAAAATCTGATTCCGCTCGAAATCAATCTAAAATCAGATTCCGCTCGAAAACTATTTTCTGATTTCGCTCGAAATCGAATAGTCCTTATTCCGCTCGAGAGACAATTCTGATTCCGCTCGAAATCAGAAAACTTTCTGATTTCGCTCGAACCTAGTTTGTTGATTTCGCTCATAAACTGATTTCGCTCGAAATCAGACTATATCTGATTTCGCTTGAATAGTGTTTCTGGTGATTTCGTTCGAAAGCTGATTCTGCTCGAATTAGCTGTGTTTAAAAAATTTCAAAAATTTTCTAAGTGTTTGCTGATTTTTCAGGTACGTACAAGATGGATGATTTCAATCCGTTTTATGATGTATTTGCATTTGCTGGAGACGGTGGAAATGATACATCTTCTTGTAACATCAATGAGAACACGTTGAATACAAAGAAAAAGCTATCGGATGTATTAGAGGTTGAAAGTGCTTTCGGAACCTACAACAAACCCCCGAAGTTGATGGCTATCGAAGAATATAGTCGGTGGGCCAATAAGTTTGAAGATTGGTTGATGGCTTTTGCTTTTCCCAGCTGGAAGAGTCTAAAAAATGGTTACAATGATGGAGGCAAAAAAGGCGAAACCTTAACAACACCTGATGAAATAGAATCGTTTGTTGCTGAGCAAAAATGTATTGCGTTACTGTTTCAGTCCGTCAGAGAAGATATAATATCTTTGATCGAATACTCTAGTGCTACAGATCTCTGGAACAAATTGAAAAACAAATGTATAGGAATCACATAAATTGTGAAAAACAAAAAGAAACTACTTAGAAAAGAGTTTGATTTGTTTGGGTGTTTAAAGAATGAATCCGTTTGTAAAATGATTGAGAGGTTTGGGCATCTGAAGCTGGAACTGGCGAGACATGAAATTTCTTATTCTCGAGAAGAGCTAGTCGACAAATTGTTTGATGCATTACCAGATGAGATGGATTGGCAATATTATGCGTTGATGCTAAAGAATACTATCAAGCCACCAGAAGCGTTGACAGTAGACTTGCTGATTGAGAGACTAGAAAGTCACGAGTTGGAGTTAAAGAAGACGCACAAAGTCAATTATTCATCATACCAGCAGAACTTGGATTTGTATTATCCAAAGAGCATGATGCCAAAGAACACATCTCCCAAGACTGCGTTTTCTGCTGAGAATGTCTCCACAACGAGCAAAGAAAGTCAAAGCAGTGGATATCATAGTGGATATCACAGTGGGTCTTCCTCAAATTCAAACCAGTCTGATGCAAAGAACTTATTTCAATGCAACATCGCTGTAGACTTAAAGAACGCTCAGAACTTCAGCGAGGAGTCTGCCAAACAACAAATGGTTTTCCTAGCATCGGTACTGGAATCGTATGAAAGCCTTGTAGCAGGGAAGATAGGCAACACCAACTTGACAAAAGAAGATTATGATCAGATAGATCCTGAGGAGATGGAACTAATCGACATAAGGTGGTGTATGGCCAGTGCAGTTCGTCGTGCACAGCGTTTCATGGAGATAACCGGGAGGAAGTCAATTGGTGGACCATCTACCAAGTTGGGCTTTGACAAGTCTAAGGTGACGTGCTTCAAGTGCAAACAGAAAGGTCACTTTAAGCGTGAATGCAGAAACGCTTATGCTGATGAATCTGAAAACCCGTTCAGAGAAGACTACTACAAGAAAGCGATTTATCATCAGAATAAATCAGAACCGCCAAGGATGAAGCAGCTTGAGGATAACAAAGAAAAATCTAGAGCTCTTGCGGTGATTCACGACGATGAAGGTTACGACTGGAGTGAGTTGTTACCTAAAGAGGATGCGGTTGGATATGCTTTCATGGCAAAAACTGAACCTATTCCTTGGAAAGATAACAAAACTGAAGAACAGAAGTATAATCACAGAAAGTTGTTAGCCACGAACAAATTGATCAAATTATCTGGTATTTTTTCTGAGGCAAAAAGAGCAAAGAGATGGGATCCAGATAAGGAGTGTTATCTTGATCCCTATGGAAACATTGCTATTGATCAGAACACTCTTGATATAGAAACCATAATCAAAGAGTACAAAGTTGAAGATGATTATTGGCAGAAGAAATGGTGGGGAAGCGGAGAAGAAGAAGAGAAAGAGAAGAAGGAGAAAGAGAAAGAAGAGAAAGAGAAGTCAAAGAAGATTGACACTGGGATTATTGACACGACACAGGAGTTGAATGCTGAAAACATGGGAAAGATGGCTGACAAGGTGCTGGCAGCTAAGGCACTAGAGGTAGATTCTAAATCCGTTTCTGAGTCTAACAGCCAGGTCAGTTCAAACGCGTCAACGACTGAGTCAGGTAAGAAAGTCAATGGTGATGTTGACTGCAAAAATTGCATCAAAGAATGCAAGGTTTGTAGTACAAACACTTATCTCAAAGGTAAGAAGATTGAGGATCTGACTGCTAAAGTCAGAAGTGTTGAGGATCAAATCCTTGATCGTGTTGAGGTTAGTTCTTGAAAATCGTCAGATTACTGAAAAATTTGAGAAGCTTAAAAGCACGGTTAAAGATAATGATGATAGAAATGGTAAAACATACAAAGAAAATTGCCAATTGCAATGTGTTTTGAGGATGAAAGAAGAATTAATCAACAAACAATTGGATGAGATTGCTAAATTGAAACTTCAATTTGAAGAGGCTAAGATTGAGAATGAGCGAATCAACTTGAAATTGAACAGTTACAACTCTGTGATGGAGCTAAGGCACTAGAGCGAATCAACTTCCCAAACCCATCGGGAAAGACAAAGCAGGCGAAGATGTATACTGTGATGGAACTGGGGTGGGTTTTCATCAAGTTCCACCACCAGTTCTAGACAATTATTCAAAAAAGCAATCTGGGTTGGTTAATCTTGAGGAAGAAAATGAAGTGAAACTTCCTGATTCAATTGATGTTACATTTTCTTCATCATCATCATCTGATGATAGTGTTCAAACTGAGATTGTTAAAGGCATGGCTGAAAGTGTTTTGGATAGTGATTCAGCTGGAGATGATGAATGTTTCTTGAACAAATACATTCCGAAACAAAAGTCCAAAAACAACTTAGGTGATGAACCGGGTCTTGTGATGTACAAGATGGCTGGATCTGATAAGTTGTATTCGGATTCTGAGTTTCCTCTGGAGAATGTAAATGTTTCAAAATTGACAAATGTGTTCAAAATGGTTGAAATCGATTAGTCTGAAGTAAAGAGTTTAAAACAAACAAAAAGGCAAATGAATTTTGAGAAAGATAAAGCTTACTACAAGAAACCTGTAGTTCCACCACGTTTTTATAACAACAATCGAAACAATTGGTCGGGTGGATATCAGGGTGGTAAGAACTATCAAAGGAAAAACTTTCAAAACAAAAGGTTTGCTGAAAAGAAGGTGTTTGTGAATGGTTCAAGTTCACTTTCTGATGAGGAAAATGAATTTTTTTCAAAATCAAATAAAGAGTTCTTTGAGAAGAGGGCCTCACAACCTCAGTCTGAAGGCACAAGTCGGGTAGTTGATACTCGTACATGCTTTAGATGCAACAAAGTTGGTCACATTGCAAGAAATTGCACCAACTTCAAGCCTAAGACTGAAGTTGTTGAGAATCAAAAGAAGAAGGTTGATTCAAAAGGCAAAGCTCCAATGGTTGTTGAGAAAATTTTCAAAAATGAGAAAACAAAAGTCAAAATTGAACCTGTTAAGAATGTGGTAAATAAAAATGACAAATTCTACAAACGGGTTGCATCATCTCAACAAACATGGAAGCCAAAAGTGGTTGACAAGAAAGAAAGTTCATCTAAACCAAAGGTTTCAGAGTCGGAAAAACAATCATCTTCTACCACACTGGTAAAGATGGATGTTCCTTTGGATTATTATGAAAAATTGGAGAAATAGTCTTCTACTCAACCAGAGAAGAAGAATGTTCAAAAGAAAAATCAACCAACCGGTCAACTTAAGATAGATGAGTTTTTCTTATACAAAAAGGTTGAGGTTGGATCTGAGGAAAGTTTAAAGATGAATGATAAAAATTTTCCGCCACTTTACACTGCTAAAACTCACATTAAAGTCAAGTTACCCGAGTCAAAAGAGGCTTGGGTGGCATCAAAATCTCACTAAAGATTTTGGACTTGCCGGAGCTTCCTAGTTGGTAATCGTGAAGCATGAATCGGCATCTTTATTGAATTGTTTGTGATATGTGCAGGAACTTCCGAGAGCTGTTTCACGATGGATTATGGATAGCGGAGCGTCTCGACATATGACAGGGAAGACTGCATTGTTGTATGATGTTAGAAATTTCAATGGAGGATATGTGGGATTCGCAGGAAATCAAGGTGGTAGAATTGTTGGTGAAGGAACGTTATCTAATGGGATTGTTACATTTGAAAGAGTAAACTACATTGCTGAGCTGGAGAATAATCTGCTGAGTATTTCACAGATTTGTGACAGGATGTATACTACTCACTTTACTGACAAAGAATGTTTGATCTTGAAGCCAGGATTTGTTATCCCTGAAGAATGGATTTTCATGAGGGCACCAAGAGTCAATGATCTGTACGTGTTGGGCATGAGTGTAGCTACTACAACCACGGGTCAGGCTCATTGTTTTGTGTCTAGAGCAACAGAGAAAGAATCGAAGTTGTGGCACCGGAAAATGGGGTATATACATCTTAGAAAAATGAATCACTTGGTGCACAATGATTTAGTTCTCGGAGTTAATAACAAAGGTTTTCATCTGGAAGGGGAGTGCATTAGTTGCATCAAAGGCAAGCAGAAGAAAAAGTCACACCCTAAAAAGCAAGTCAATTCAGTTTCCAGACCATTAGAGATACTACATATGGATCTGTTTGGTCCTGTAAACGTCAAAAGTATTACAGGGGATCTCTACTGTCTTGTGCTTACTGATGATTATTCCAGATTTTCGTGGGTATCATTCTTGAAGTCAAAAGATGAAACGTTTGATAGTTTGATGGCGTTGTTCAGGAAGATTGAAAATTTGTACCAAAGGCGTATCAGAAGAATCAGAAGTGATAATGGTACTGAGTTCAAGAACAACAAGTTGGAAGAATATTGTGATGAAAGAGGTATATTGCATGAGTTTAGTGCTCCGTACACTCCGCAGCAGAATGGAGTCGCGGAACGCAAAAACAGGACGCTAATCGAAACTGCTAGAACAATGGTTGCTGATTCAAAGCTACCGATAAATTTTTGGGCAGAAGCAGTTTCCGCCGCATGCTATACACTCAACCGGGTTCTTAATGTTAAGAAATTCAACAAGACATTCTTTGAGTTGATCAATAACCGCAAACCGAACCTGAAGTTTTTAGAACCGTTTGGGTCTCCTTGTACAGTTCTAGAGCCTTTTGGTAAGTTTGGTCCAAAGAGTATTGAAGGAATATTTGTGGGATATTCTAGTCCACAAAGACGTGTCTTTGTTCCAAGTATGAAGCAGATCATCGAAGCACAGCATGTTGAGTGTCAAGGGTATACTATGCCGCCTCAAATTCCCGTGACTCATGGCGTTTTAATTACGATAAATTGTGGGATTCGTTTGACATGGAATAAGAAAAAGAAGAATAAGAGGATTTCTTTGATGATTTGGATATTCTAAGAGAGTATGAAGAATCGCAGGAAAGGTTTCCAGTTGAGTATTCAAGAAGACCGCAACGAGCTTCAAATGATGATGAAGCAGGTCCAAGCAATGCTGGAGAACATGATGATGTCCAACAAAATGAAGTAGCTCAAGATAATCAGTCGGCACAGAATGATAATCAAGAATCTGAGAACATGCCAGTATTTGATCGTGGTGATTCAGATTCTGTGGGGGAGCAAATTCAAATTTCAAGTTAAACAAACCTAGTCAGTGAACAAGATGCAAATCAGAATGTTACTAATCTGGAAGGTGATGTAGATGTTCCAGGTGAAGTAATGCCACGAACTCTTTCATATCATCCAGAGGAATTGATCATTGGAGAATTGCAGACAGGCGTCCGCACTCGAAGACAGATTGATAAAGGGCTTACATGTTTTTATACAAAAGTTGCTCCTTTGCAAACTGAATTCTCATTGAGTTGTTTTATCTCGCAGGTTGAACCAAGAACTTACAAAGAGGCGCTTACAGAAGATTCTTGGGTCAATGCAATGCAGGAGGAACTGAGCCAATTTGAAAAATTAGGCATGTGGAAGTTAGTGGATTTGCCAGATGGTCAGAGAAAGATTAACACCAAGTGGGTGTTCAAGTGTAAGAGAGACGATAGAGGAGTTGTGGTTCGTAACAAAGCTCGACTCGTAGTCCAGGGTTTCAGTCAACAGGAGGGTAAAGATTTTACCGAAGTGTATGCTCCTGTAGCTCGACTAGAAGCTATCAGAATCTTTCTAGCATTTGCATCATGGAAAAACTTCAAAGTTTATCAGCTAGATGTGAAATCGGCGTTTCTCTATGGGAAGGTAAAAGAGGAGGTATATGTCGGTCAGCCATCGGGCATCACCGATCCAATCCACAAAGACAAGGTCTATTTGCTAGATAAAGCGATGTATGGTTTACACCAGGCCCCGAGAGCTTGGTACGAGACATTGTCTCAACACCTACTAGCCAACAGTTTCATTCGTGGAAAAGTGGATGCCACTCTCTTCACCAAAGAGGTCGATGGACATCTTCTGATAGTTCAAATTTATGTGGACGACATCATATTTGGGTCAACAAATGAGGATTTATGCAATGATTTTGAACGAGTTATGAAGAAGAAATTCGAAATGTTATCGATGGGTGAGATGAAATTCTTTTTGGGATTGCAGGTTGATCAACTACCCAAAAGAATTTTCATACATCAAACGAAGTACGTTCATGATATCTTGGAGAAATTCGGGATGTCAGGTTCTACTCCAGCTTCCACCCCATTAGCAACGAATCATGTGATAAACCCTGATCTCACCGGAGAGAAGGTAGATGAAACTATGTATCGTTCCATGATCGGATCGCTGATGTATTTGACAGCTTCAAGACTCGATATTATGTACCCAACCTGCCTCGCAGCAAGATTTCAATCTAACCCGAGAGCTTCGCATATGGTGATTGTGAAAAGGATATTACGCTACCTGAAAGGAACTCCATCATTGGGGTTGTGGTATCCAAGAGAAGGCGATTTCACGCTCGAATGGTATTCCCATTCCGATTTCGGATGCTGCAAAGTTAATGCTAAATCAACAACAGTAGGGTGCCAGTTTTTCGGACCACGATTGGTCACTTGGCAATGCAAAAAACAGACCTCTGTGGCTTTATCCACATGTGAAGCAGAGTATGTATCTGCTAGCAGTTGCTGCTCACAGATCTTGTGGATCCAGCAACAGATGCGCGACTACGTTTTGCAATTTCTAAACACCCCTATCTTTGTTGATAATGAGGCAGCAATTAACATTACTAAAAAACCAGTTCATCACGCTATAACCAAACATATTGAGATTCGTCATCACTTCATTCGCGATTGTTTTGAGAAGAAGTTGATACGAATTGAGAAAATTCACACTGATGATCAAAAAGCTGATTTACATACCAAATCATTTGATAAAACACGTTTTCAATATTTGCTAAAACTGAATGGTATGAAGCTTTTATCGGTGTTGGAGGAGATTATTGGCGTTGATGAAGGTGACATTGTAGATGATGTTGAGAAGCAATCTGCAATGGTTTGTCAATTTTTTACATGTTTTGGTATTTAGGGGGAGTATAGGGTAATATTTCAGAAAATACAAAAACAATAAAAATGTCAAAAATACAAAAACATGAGATATTTTTCAAAATCCAAAAACAATAGAAAATTGAAAAAGAGCTTGTGTAAAAAGGGAAAATGATAGTACATCGGCTTGACAGTTACGGTATGCTAAAGAAATGGAATGTTTAAATGCGTTAAACAGTCTCGCTGATGATATGCCGATAGGTTTTTGCACATTTAGTAGGTTTGTTCGGGATATAAACATAAATCTTTACTTACTTATTTTGTGGGGAACACTACTTGGATATATAGGTAACCCCTAAAATCTTGTTTGAAAGATTCCTTTTTCTGATATACTAGGTTTTTATAGTCAGTGATATCTGGGGTATTATTCTACGACTTCTATTGAATGGAAGTTCTGACCTAGTCCTCGAATAATACTTTCCGCAAATGCTTGAAACATAGCATCACCCTCAGCATATATGATAAGACAATAAAATTGCTTAGCAATGCTGTTGTAAAAAAAGATCCTCTAAAGGGGACACACCCAAAAGTTGAGTCATGATCTCTCTGCTGAACGGTAGTTCTGACCTGAGCTCTCATGATTCTTCATAAATTATTAACCCCTTACAGATATCATTTGTGTTATACTTACCTGTAAGACTGAATATTGGGATCTGGATACGGGAGTATATTCAAGAGGTGGGACACGCGTATAAGTTTAAGTCTCTAAAACACTAAATTCGTATCCTGGACAGATTGAAATTTGTGTGAAAATTTAAGTGGATCAGTATATCGACAATCTAAGCGAATTGTTTAATTCTGAGTATGCAATTGAAGCTTAATGGTACTTGTGACTTGTCGAATAGCTGATATGATTCCCTAACTCGCTTAAACAAAAATATGTTTGTAAATAGTTTACTTTCATTGCATTTTAGTTCTGTATTTCATTTCTAGTTTAGAAGCTTTATTAAAAATCCAAAAAGATTTTACATTTCTGTTTTATTTTCCGACAAACCATAGTGGAGAGTTGATCTTCGGATTCGATTTCTGAAAGATGAAAGCAGATGCTGGAAGGTTTCTGGGATGGACAATGAGTTTGGAGCTAAACATGATAAGTTTGTAAAGTTGAAAAGTTGAAACAAGTTCATTAACTTGAAACTTGTAATTTTCAGAAATTGTTTTAAAATGTTAAACAAATGTCAGTGTGATTTGTCTCAGATCAACCAAGGTCATTAAATTGGACTTGGTAGATAAATTGAGTAATCAGGGTCATTAACTTGAACCTGAATACTTAAGTGGATTTCTATCACTGAAAGTTAAATGGTAAGTTTGGATTGAAACTATTATTGTCATATATCTTATATTTGGGTAGAGTATATGCAGGTAACTGGAATTCCCATGGCAATAAAAAAGTCAAAGATTGAATCAGAATTCAAGCCCTAGTCTACCGAGAGGGGGAGTCTGTGAAAGGGGGAGTCAGGATAAGATCTGAACCTGTATGAAGAAAGAGTTTTTGCAATGAGAAGATAGAGTTGGAAAAAGATTAAGACTGAAGATTCTATGCCAAAGACTTCGTCAACATCCAAGGGGGAGTCTGTTGGTGCACTGAATGTCTGATAACTACGTCTTTAGTGAGTCTTAGGTCTAGATATATTGTACGGAGTTGGAAATCAAGAAAAATGGATTTTAGAGTGTAATTCTGCTCCAGATGTTGTTAGTTAATTCCGCTCCAACATAACCTAGTGATTCCGCTCGTAAATGCTTTAGGTGATTCCGCTCATAAGTAATCAAGGTGATTCCGCTCGTAATGCATGTGTAGTTTGGAGCGAAATCAGACCACCTATAAATAGGTGTGTGTCGATCGCATTTGTAACAGTTGGAGCGGAAACAGGTCTTGTGCTAGGTGTCGAATTGCTATCAAAATTTACTCAGAAAGCATTAATAGAAAGGAAATTGAAAGGATAAAGCTGTGTGACTTCATTTACTTTGATTCCACCTCTGTATATGAAGATGAACTGCCTTTTACTGACTGTTTAGGGTCACAACACGGTCCAACAAAGCCTCAGCAAGCTTGGATGTAAGGTTATCAAGTTCACTTTCAGTTAGAGTGTATGTTGCCTTCTTTGTTTCATATAATTCTTTTACTCCTTTGACCTTACCCTCGACCATTTTCCCAAAAATATTTTTAACATTCCCATTAAATGCTTTATTGACATCAAATTCTTTCTTTTCAGAATAGAACTGATTCGAAATATCAACTTTCCCAATCTTTGATTTAAAATTTTCAGCCCTCAATGGTGGAAAATGAACATCATCCATTGGAGGCACTGAGTTTTCTTCTTTAACCTCAACCTGTAGCTCATCTAACTTTGTGGATTTAGATTCATCGCCATGAATCTTCTTAACCATCCACACTTGGTTATCTTTAGCTCTCTTTTTGTAAAAATTAGTCTTTGAGCATTCACCAACTTCATATGTTGAATTTTCAAAAATTTTAAATTTTTCTGTTGGTAGCTCATTTTTCTCAACAATTTTTTCTTTGAGTTTTTTAGAGACTTCCTGTTTTGTTTTTGTAGCTTGAGAACAGTTCCATGCAATGTGACCAGCTTCATTGCATTTGTAACAGGTTCTTGTCTCCTTTCTTTGATTAGCTCCATTCTTCACATTCTCTTGCTTCTTTGCAAGAAATTCTCTGTTTGATTGCTTCCAGAATGGACTTTTTGCTTCTTCTTTCGAGCTTGTCCCTGAAACAAATGTCATTTTTGTTTTAAAATCTCGAACATATTTTTCATTTTTATAATTTTCTGGTGGAATAAATCCAAGACCTTTCTTTTTGAAATTACCGTTATGGTTTGGTTTCTTTTGAAAACCAGAACCAGAACCGTAACCTTTTTTCTTGTTTAAACGTTGTTGAACTATTGAAGTGTATTTTTTAGGTTTTTCAGTAAGATTTACATCTTTTATTTCAGAAATATTGATTTCTGTAATTTTGAAAACCTTTTTGATCTTTTCAAATTTAACACTTCTTATTGGAAATTCTTTATCAGAATATAATTTGTCAGAATCATTCAAAGTGTATGCAACTTCGAATGTTTCATCCTTCAAATTAGATTTTGATAACATGAATTCTTTATTGTACACCCGTTTAACCGACGACTTTTGATTGTTGACTGATGAAGATTCCGGACTTTTTGACTCAGACTTTAACTCCGACTCCTCGTCTGTATCCAACACCTGATCGACCACCTTTTTTATTAACACGGACTCATGATCAGTGTCAGACGATGTAAACGTGACGTCAATGTTTTCTGGTAACTCATCAGTTGTTTCGGATTTTAACTGTATATTGACAGCCTTATTGACTTGCTCCTCTTTCGGTTTTCTAGGAGAATACCCTTCCCAAATTGGAGGCGTACACTTGTTATAACTAGCACTCTGTTTCTTACCAGTATCCTTCTTCTTTGGCTTCTCATTATCTTTAAATGCTTCAAAACCTGCAACAGTTGGATAAATTCGATCAGTGAGATAATCAGAACTAGAATAACTTTGCAATAAACGTCTAATTCTCTCATTTTCAATCTTTTCTGTCTCCAACTCCTTCTGCAACTTGGCACATTCCTCAATATAGTGATTTATCGCCTTCTACTTTGTCATCATCACAGCATTCATCATGGTCAATGCATCTTCTCTTTCTAAATTAGTCTTTTGTAGACCAGTTACCGTTCTGTTCAACACGTCATAAGATTCTTGCACGTAGTTGAGATTAAACAATAATTGTTCTTTCATCTTTTCTTGCTCATTCAGTTTCTCATCTTTTTCTGCACATTGCTTGCAAGATTCCAAACACTTTAAGCAAGGCTTGATGACTTCCACAATCTTTTCAACTTCAATTATTTTCTCCACTTCAGCAACTTTCTCAATCTTAATCATCTTTTCTGTTTCAACCATCTCCTAAGCTTTAACTTTTTCAGTTTGAACAGTCTCTTCTTTTTTATCAACACTTTCATTCTTTATTTTCTTTTGTTCTTTTGCTGCACGTCTCTCTTTCAGCTTTTCCAATCGATCTGCAAAATAAAATTGAAAACTTTCAGGAGATAGATGAGTTTGTACAACATTAATATATCTTTCTTCCTCATCATCACCACTGTCATCAGTTGGTGATTGATCAAAATCTATTATCTTCTCAAAACTATCATCTGAAGAACTAGAATCAGATTGTGTTTGATAAAAATCTAATGTCTTTTCATAATTATCATCTGAAGAACTAGAATCAGATGGTGTTTGATCAAAATCTAATGTCTTTTCAGAACTATCATCTGAAGTAACAGAATCAGATGATGTTTGATCAAGAACAGTTGCTTCTTCTGAACTTTCATCAGATGAAACAGATTCTTCTTCTTGACTCTTCTCATGAACACCAATCGCTTTCATCCATTCTTTAAACAACTCAGGTTCTTGAACTATCTTTGTAATGAAAGCTTTAAAATTCCCATTCTCATCTACAAACTGATCCCAGCTGAACCCTTCTGGTAACTTTTCATCATCTTGGGTTATTAGACATCCTTTACTATCAGCTGAAATATATTTGTCCCAACTGAAATTTGTTGAAGATTTTTGATCATCTTGATTCACCAAACATGCTCTCTTTGATGAATCTTCTATTACTTTTCTACCATGAGCCACTTGTGGTTCTTGTTGTTGTTGACCAACTTGTTGATATAGGGCTTTCCGATAGTAATCATCTTTTCCGAATGGATTCTTTGCTTCACTTGCTTCTTGATTTTTGCATTCCCTCTTGAAATGACCTTTCTCCCTGCATCGAAAACAAGTAACTTTAGATTTATCAAAACCCAAAGTAGAAACATGTGCATCCAAAAAATCATTTCTCCCTGTGATCATTTTAAACTTTTCTGCTCTTCTCAAAACACTAGCTAGACACCATTTGATGTCCATTAGTTCCATCTCTTCAGCGTCTATCTGATCGTAATCCTCTTTTGTCAGCATAGGATTTCCGATCCTTCCTGCAACTAAACCTTCATAGGATTGTAGCACAGTTGCAAGTAACGCCATGTGATCTTTTGCAATTTCTTCAGAAAAACTTTGACCATCTGGAAGATTTAATGCAATGTTGCACTGTATCACACAACCATTTCCACTTTTTGAACTTTGAGAATGAAAGCTTGAAGTTGAACTCTTTGGATTAACACTTGGATATGAAGAGAATCCACTGCTACTATTTGAACTTTGATCAGCATTTCCAGATGAGTTCCCAGCACTAAAAGCAGTTTGAATCTTCGGACTCATTTCAACCTCTTGAACACTGCCTTTGTAATACATTTTCACATCTTGTTGACCACTCGGATTATTCATCCTTGCAATCTTTTGCTGTTCAAGATCTTGACCTTCAATCTTCTCGATAAACTGGGAAATTGTCAACCCATCATATTCTCCGGTGTTCTTTAAGATCATCAAAAATGTACCCCACTCTTTCTTAGGTAAAGCATCAGCTAATTTGTCAACCCACTCCTCTCGTTCTTTGGTTATGCTTAATAACGACATAGAACGCACTAAGTGGCAATATCTTTCAATCAGTTTCTTTGTATCTTCTCCTGGCAAACCTGTGAATAGATCAAATTCTTTCTTAAGAAATTCCTTTTTACTTTTGATCATCTTTTCACTTCCTTCAAATTTAATTTTAAGAGCATCCCAAATTGATTTTGAAGTTTTATCATGTTGAAGCAATACAAAGATATATTCTTTAATAGCTTGCTGAAGTAGACTAATCATCATCTTTTCAGCTCTGTACATGTCTCGTTCTTTATCAGTGAACTCAGATATTTCTTTCTCAACTTGCAGATCAATACGTGGTAGAACATATTTTTTCAGAATACACTCCCAAGATCTCAAGTGATTGGATTGAACCCAGTTTTCAAACCGATCTTTCCAACCGTAATACTCCTCAATGCTCATTAGCTTCGGGGGTTTTTGTGTAGTTCTAGTCTCATTTTCCAAGTTCATGTTTTGAGCAATGGTAGCTGGAGTAGTCGGGGATGTTGCAAAAGCGTTGTAAAATTCTCCACTCATGATTCCGTAAACTTTTTCACAAACCATGTATTTTTAAGCGAAATAAGGTCTCAAGCGAAATAACCTGCAAAACAACTTCAAGCGAAATTAAAGTTTCAAGCGAAATAACTTGAAATGTTTCAAGCGAAATAACACACTGAAGTGAAATCACTGATTTCGCTTGAAATGTTTCTAGTGGAATCACAACTTTCAAGCAAAATAATGTTTTTCAAGCGGAATAAGATATTTCGCTTGAAATGATCTCAAATTTTCAAGCGGAATCAGAAGGTTCTTTCAAGCGGAATCGGGTTTTTAGTCCAAAAATATCAGATTTAATCCGAATTAAGATCCAGTTTTCTCAAGGATTTGTTAAAACATGATTACGCTTTTGTTGTGAAAAATTCAGACCATTTTAACCGTTAAAACTTGTTCAATTAAGAAAAGAAGGTGTACAAGTAAGAAAATGAGATGAAATCAGGCTGAAATCTGCAGAACTCCTCCTCCTATGCTCTGATACCAATTGTAGGAACGTTGTCGGACCCGAAATGAGTCGTTCAGAGGCGTTCTACTCAAAATGAAAGGCGGAAACAGACATAATGAGTTGAATTCAGCAAGATATCACTTTAAATTGTCTTGTATATCAATCTGGTAACAATTACAATTCTGAAGACACTTCGACAGAGCTTCGCCGTCAGAAACAATATTCCTAATTCCGCTCCAAATGAAACAGCCTATCCACTATTTATAGACATCTGATTTCGCTTGAACATGTCTCAAGCGAAATCAGCATTACAAGCGAAATCACACCAATTACACTCAAGCGAAATAAGCAGTTCAAGCGAAATAAGCTCCTTTCAAGCGAAATAACATCGTCAAGCGAAATTAGCTTATAAACTTGATTTCTCGAACTTCGTGCCATGTGTAATGCAAGACTCGATACAAGACGAAGTCGACAGACGCATGCACCAACAGTAACAGTATTTATGACATCAGTGTTTATATGTAACAGTGTTTATCACAACGGTGTTTATATGTAACAGTATTTATCACATCACCCCAGTGGTTTGATCTCTACTATAAATTGAACATTTGTTTGATCTTTATACTAATAAATAAAAATGAAGTACACTTGGATGATTATTAAGCTCCTCATTTTGATTGTTTGGGTATCGTATTCTTGAATTTGGTCTTTTTTTTGCAAACAGATGTTTATGGGCAACCATCTGTTTAAGGTCAAACATTTGTTTAAGGCCAAACATCTGTTTATGGCCAAACATCTGTTTAAGGTCAAACTTCTGTTTAAGTCCAGGCAACTGATATATAAGGCCAAACATCTGTTTAAGCCCCAACATCTTTTTAATTCTAAAAAGATGTTTAACCAGATCCACTGTCTTCTCATCTTTTAACACTCTTCAAAATAGTTAAAAATGATAGTTTTAATTAATCCTTTAAAAGTATGTTACAACCACTGTGTTGGTTCAAACATCTGATTGTTAAAAGTTATCCATTGCTGAAAGACAACCTCTGTTTCTTCATTCTTCATGTTGACCATTGACTGACCAAACATCAGTGTTTCAATCACTGTTGGCTATCCACTGATAGTTAAAAAACAGCCACTGCTCACATTTTTATTGTTGACATCCACTGATATTGACCATCAGTGGTTTCCCTAAAGAACAGCCACTGCTCACATTTTTATTATTGATGGGGTTAATTAGTGATAGAATGAAATTATCAAAAGAAAACTAGAATTACAATGAAATTATCATTTTACCTAATCGTTACATTCCAATGAGATACGAGTTCCTCTAACATTGTTTTCATGATAAAAATTAAAGTTAAAATAAAAAATAAAAAAAATACTCTTGATGACAATTTGTTGCAAATCAAATTAGTAATTAATGCTAATTTCTTGAGTTTTGGACATTGAAAATATGCAAAATGTGAATTTCAAATTGACGGTTATTATCTCTTAATTAAAGTTAAAATGAAAGTTAGAAAAGTTATCATGACAATTACTTTTAAATCAAATCGGTAATTACTGATAATATCAATAAGTTTTGAAATTCAAAATATGCAAAATTGTAATTTAAAATTGACGTTCTTTATCTTTTTTTCCTACTTTGCATATCATTTCTAATATTTAATTACTTTAATAAAGCAGGATATAAGGATATGCACTACTTACCTTTCAGAACCCATTTGCCATTGCATTCAATCTAAATTGTGAATGGAGAATCGGTAAGCTTGAATTCCAATCTTGATATTTTTTTATGAATATCCATGCTAATTGTATTATCATATTACATTTATCAATAGATATATTTTACTTATTCTTTTTTGTATGTACAGTCTTCAAATGAAGGTTGCAAAGGTTAGCATGCTTAATGATCTTAATACATTCTCAAATAACTATTCGATCAGAGTGAAGATTGTTAGCATGTCGAGGAAGATGATGAATTAAAACAAAAATGAAACATATCGCATTGATATGATCTTCATGGATGAGATGGTACCGTATATATTTGTCTTATAATTTTTTTGGACATTTGAATACACAAATGTTATATAACACATTTTTTATTTAATCGAATGTTTCATATTGTTAGGGAACTATGATACAAGCCAGCTGTCTACATAAGATGCTAGAAAGATTCAAAGACTTCCTTCAGCTGGATCAATGTCTTCTTATCACCAAACCGTCTCTTGCTGCTAATAAGTCCTCTGCTAAGTATACCAACAGAAATGACAAAATATCTCTGTATTTCTATACTTCTGTTGAGAAATGCCTTGACTGGTCTGGACCGAAATACAGTTTTAATTTCGTTAACTTCAAGGATGTTGTTCAAAATAAAATTGAAGTTAATACAGTTATTGGTATGTAAATCACTACATGATATATAGGTATTGTTTTGTCTTATTTTTTTTTTCATGTTATCGCTTCTTAATGATGTTTTCTTTTACCAATATATTTTTGTTTATAGATTGGATTGGTTATGTGGAAGTACGTTTCAATCTAGAGGATATAACAAAGAAGGATGGGAGCAAGGGCAAGAGGCTTAATCTTAGAGTTGAAGACCTTGAGTGAGTTCTTTTTATTAAGTTGTTGCATTTTGACGTTTAAAGCATTACAAGGTTGCTTGATGTTATTATGTTTTATGTTAATATTTTAGAGGTCAAAAGTGTCCGGTTACTTTGTGGGATGCTTTTGCTATTGACATGTTTGCTTACATGAATGATAAGAAATGAGAGAAACATGTTGTTATCCTTTGTCATTTTGGTATGGTCAACCTTTACAAAGGTACAATTTAAACTTAATTTGTTTAATTTTTATTTATCTAGTAATTTATATTTATATTTATTTATATGTTTTAATTTTGACACTGTTTATATTGATCTACATTTGGTTTTATTTTTAAATTTAGACAAGCGTGGAGTTGCAAACGGGTTTGACCTTAGCAGACTTTTTATCGACACTGACATTGAAGAGATATCCTCTTTTAGGAAGAGGTATAGTTAGTAATTTGCAAATAAACATTAAACAGTATTATTTTGATTTTACATTTACTTTTTACGTTTTAATTTGATCACATGAATCTGTTTAGGTATGTAGAGAAAATTTCTGCTTCATCTTCATCAAATGAGCATGTTGGTTCTTACGTTATCTCAAGTGTTGAAGATGAGTTCCTTAATAACCCTAATTTCATGCTTATTGGTTTCCTTGGAACCATATTAACGGTGTGTATTTTCTTATAAGTATTTTACATGTTGAGTTTTTTTATAGTCTTTTCTAAGGATTATTATTTTTGTTTGATATCGATAGACAAAGAAGGTTTTGGTTCTCGGCACAATCACAACCATATGCACTGATAAACTTTGGTATTACAATGGTTATAACCACTGTAAGTCCAGTGTGGAGGAAATATTTGTAACGAAAGAGAATGTGGATGGTTCATTTTATGTTGATCATACAAAAGCTTTGGTGTGTACAAATGATAAATGTGAAGCAGTTGACATCTATTCTATTCCGCGGTTGGAGATTACAGTTTTATTTCCTTATACTAAATACTAATATGAACCACACTTCTGTTATTAGTAATACTAATGTTTTCATTTGTTTTTAACTTTGATAGTTTCAAGATACCTATCAGGGTGCAAGACTCTTCCAGTACTGTGTCTTTGCCACTCTTTGATTACGAAGCTTACAAGATTCTTAAGAAATCTGCCAAAGAGTTACTTGCAATCCAAGATCAGGTAATAAATACATGCATTCAGTTATTTGGCCATGTAGTAAATATAATTTAAAATTAATTTTTATAAAATTGTAGGTTCTCAATTATGGAATCATTGTGCTCATAGTAATTTATATTAGTTTTTATAAAATCATAGGTTGTTAATTCTGGAGAGATACCGAACCCATATCCTGAGATTTTTGACACATTGATTGGAAAGAAGTATGCGTTCATCATAAATGTTAAAGACTATAACATTGAGCATCAGGTTGAAAACTATGGTATTGCAATGGACACTAACGATGATGAGATCCTTGCCGCGCTCTACGCCAAATTCAATCTTAACCAGGTTTAAATCTTCATTATGTCATTCTTTTCATTTCATAGTCACATCGTTTTGAAATAGATTTATACCATTTTGTGTATTTTATGTTACTGTGTATTATGTACTTAAAGCATGAGCAGTCCGAATCGTTGGATGTTCCAGATTCCTGTAGTTTGTCTACTCCAGTTGACCTTATGAAGGTAATATAAGAATTTGGTTATTTGTACTAAATTTTTCGAAACATTAATACTTATTGTCTTTTTATATCAGGATGAGATGTCATGCAGCGGTGACAATGTTACACCTGCATCCAAAGCACTCGTAGGCAATAAGAATCCCTCTTCTGATGAAACAAAACGTAATATTCGTGAAGTGTGCGATGTAGATGATGCATTAGGTTGTTCCTCGACAAAGCGCCGCATGAGTGATGAACTGTCTCGGGATGAAGATGCTGGTGTTTCGAAGCTTTTGATTCCGAAGATTAAGAAATAGTTTTCTCTGTCTTTTCGAAAACATTTAGGTGTTGATTTCATATGCGTTTGCCACGTTGAACTTATGGTTTTCGTTTTGTTGGTCTTGGGTGTTTGGTGTTGTTATGTTTTGGATTGATTGTGTGGTTTTGAATTCCCTAAAACTTATCTGCTTATTATACTGTTTTGTTCTAATATTATAATGAGTATGACCTTTCTTTGCATATTATAATGTATATGTTAAATAAATATTGAGATGTTCAATATTCAATATTTATGTTTAAAACTTATGTGTATGAAGAGAAGCAACAATGTATAATATATATTGTATAAACCCAAATAACAACTTTTTTATCTACAAACATTTGTAATCTTTAAGAATTTCTAATCTTATCATCTTATCTCATAATTTATATAGGATTATCAGTGGATGTGGTTGTTCTTTATTGGTTTTTACCATTATCCCTGGCCACTAAGGTTTAATAAGTATCCGTCGTATATTACAGTTTTTAAAAAAATATTTAATTTGTTCCTTTTTCTCCCATTAATTTATTTAAGTCATCTCATTCAATAGCTTATTTATATACTTCAAATTTTGTCTAAGTGATTCCAAGTAGGGTGTTGAGAATAACTGTAACCAAGTAAGAAGCGTTAACCGAAACACATTTTATTCGGTGTTTTGTTTGGTTTATGGATCCACTTTTTATTTTATTTTTTTGTTTGGTTTATTTGGATAACTGAAAAATAAACCGTTTAACTAAATTATTTATTAAATAAAGATAATAATATTTTATAAATCATATACAAATAAACGATAAACCTAACTGATGAACACCCGATTTACATTCTACAAAGATTACAAAATTTGTTGTTAATATTTTCTCAATGTAATAGATTCCTTAAAATAATTAATTTAATAATTTGAAACAATTCTATTTTGCTTTTCATGAAATGATTTTTAATTAGAAAATGATAAAATGGAATATTATAATTTATTGAGGATATGTGAATCACTAGGTATGACATATTATAATTCAAAATTTAAAAACACTGTTTGCTTCTATTTTTTTAATGTTCCTGATCTTTTACTCTTTCTTCTTTTGAATCCTTCTCCTTCTCTCACGTACGCACTGTCAAAGAATTCACGTTCATCTTCTACGGCTGCTAATTCATCTCAACGAAATTTACACAGTAAGTGAAATGCTAACTTCTTAACTCATCATTTGCCAAAACAAAATCAGATTTCAGATTGAAATGATAATTCTACTTGGTTTTTTTCTAGGTCCTCTTATGAGAACTCCTCTTTCAAATACCTCAAATAGATCTCCTCTTTCAGATATCATAAATGGTAATAGCTCTTGAATTTGATTATAAATATACTTTTTTCCATTTTATGTTTTCAAGGGGACTGATTCTTCTGTTTCATACATATTATACTTTCTCTGTTATTCAGTTACTTCACCGGTTGAAAGGCGTAAGCTTCGAAAATTAATACTTGATAATAAGAAATCAAAGAATGCATCCTCATCATCAACGACTGTTCTTAACATCTTTTCTGACAATGCAAATTTGCTGGTATGTTCTGATACTACAGACCAACATATGCACTCTATTGTACGTCGATCAGTTAGAAATGCTACTGGTTCTTTAATTTCAACTACACCAGGTTTGTATTTTGTTTCTTTATTATTTCTTTTGATAAATACGTTACTAAACAACATACCTGTATTAACATGTATGTTTAAATATTGAATGTTCAGATAACGGCATAAACATAGGTACACTGTTAGATAGCAACCGTCGATATTCCATTACTTCTAGCGTCATTAGCAGTAACAATAAGCCTATATTGGGTGGTACCTCTATCCTTACACGGCTGTCTTCTGGTAAACTGTTACACTTGTGCTCCGTAATCACACACAATGTAGGACACTATATTTTATCAAAGAAACAATGTGTTTTGACCTAAAAAATTTGTTTATTTTGGTTTTAAAATTTCACATTTTGATTCTAGTTCATTTTCAAGCTTTAAATCGCTTTCTTGAAAGTTAAACGCGAATTGATGCGTAAACGTACCCAGTTTAATGCGGCAAACACTCCGGAAAAGTGACATAGGCTTAACATACCTTAAATAACTTTTAGATAACTTAGAAATAAGTTTTGAAGGCTTTGGTGTGTCAAAAACAAGTTTATTAACACTCAGGGACTATTTGCGTCAAACTGCGAAAGTCTGCTGATTCACATAGTATCGCACATTCTGGAACTTGATCATAAGTTAAACATACCCCAAATATCCTTTACATAGCTTAGAAATAGGCTTTGAAGGGTTCGGTATGCTTAAACAAACTTTCTTGATTAATAGGGACTAAAGGCGTCAAAAAGTGCATAAGTTTGCATTTTCGTGCATATCTTACGTTCTGAATATATCCGGACTTCCAAAAATTTATGTAATCATTAAAATATTTTATTTTAGTGATTGGCATGATAAAATTTCATTCGTCGCGTAATTTGGATCATTTTTCGCAATCGTTCGTGTTTCGTCATAATTAACCGAACAACGCGACCGTACGACCAAACGAACCGACATCCGAGATATTTTTGAGCATGTTTCATGTCCCTTATGTTTAGGCATCATTGTAGAGCCTTGAAAATGGCTTAACGGGCCTCAAACGCATCAAAAAGGGCCTTAGAAGCATGCAGGGACCATTTCTGTAATTTCTAAAACTTGTTGCTGAACTGGGGATCTCAGGCGGCCAGCGTAAGCCCCCCCTTGAACCTTACGCGGCCGGTGTAAAACTGTCAAACCTGCAGAAAGTTGTTTCCAGCCTGTTTCTGTAACACCTGTGCCTCCACGGCCATCAAACAAATACCAAACCAATGAAATATTATATTTCATACTTGGGATTTGTAAAAATACGTGTATCATTTGCACATATCAACTCTTGTTTGATTTTAAGCTTTAAATCGCTTTCTGGAAGGTTATACGCGCTCTGATGCGTAAATATAACCAGTTTAATCCAACAAACACTCCGGAATAGTGACATAGGCTTAACATACCTTAAATAACCTTTACATAACTTAGAAATAAGTTTTGAAGGCTTTGGTATGGCAAAAACAAGTTAATTCGTTTACAGGGACTAAAATTGACAAACTGCGAAAGTATGTCAATTTGAACTGTAACGAACATTCCGGAACATGACCATAAGTTAAACACACCTTAAATATCCTTTATATAGCTTAGGAATAGGCTTTGAGGGGTTCGGTGTGCTAACATAAACTTTTGGGTCATTCAGGGACTAAAAGTGTCAAAAAGTGCACAAGTTAGCATTTTCGCGCATAACTTACGTTCTGAATACATCCGGACATCCAAAAATTTATGTGAGCATGACTACATTATATTTTAGTGTTCGCCATAAGAAAAATCCATTCGTCGCGTCATTTGGTTCGTTTTTCGCGCTTATGCGCATTCCGTCGTAATTAAGCGAACATCGCGTTCGTACGACCAAACGAACCATCATCCGACATATTTTTGAACATGTTTCATATCCACAATGTTTAGGCAACATTTTAGGGCCTTAAAGTTGGCTTTACGGGCCTTAGAAGTGTCGGAAATGGCCTTAAACACGTGCAGGGACCTAAACTGTCATTTTTGAAAGTTGTTTCTGATCTGACATGCTCAGGCGGCCCGCATTGTGTTTGGCTGATCCTGAAGCGGGCCGCTTCCCACCTTCTGACCAGATTAAATGTTTCTAAACACAAGTTGCAACCATTTGATCCTCCACCACATGTTTTAAGTTGCTTAGTCATTAAGATAAGGATGGAATTTAGCTTCCATAACCTTTCAACAAGTGTACGGACTAGATCTTTTCCCCTTTTCCAAGAAACGATCCTAACGGTAGTGCTTTTACTATAAATACCCATCCATCCTCAACACAAAACCCACACCTTTGAACCTTTGAATCTTGGACCCTTCGTAAGTATTCTTTCGTTCTTTTCCTTATTTTATTGTTTTATCGAGTCTGAAAGTCAAACTTTGTTTGACTTTCTGCGTTGACCAGTAATGGTCAATGCGAAGTTCGTTTGAACTTCGCAACGTGATTGTAATCACGTTGGTCATAGTCCCTTGGGACTATGCCCACTGATTACCACGTTGTCTAGGGTCGTAGGGTAGGCGATCTAATAAATCGCCTATACCTTCGAACCCGACCCAGTTTGGTCGATCATTAGGATCCGACCAAACACATTAGGTGACCATAGTAGGTAGAGAATAACCTTCCGAGGTTATACCCTATGGTCACATCGTTTAAGTAGTTGTATGATAGGTAGTTTATATGCCTTAGGTAAATTACCAGAATACCCTTTTCATGTATAATTGGTAATTAAGCATATGTAACCTAAACCTTTGTCACGTAACTGATTATGTAACATGTTTAGGCATATAATACTTGTCATAGGACTAGTTAGGCGGTCCGAACGCGTTTCACGCGCACGACGCGTTAAAGTAGCATAAGCTTCCCAAACGGGTCGTAATGGGTCGTAAACAATTATGTTAAGTTTCATTTAGCATGTAGGCTTTGTTAAACCATATCACGTGAGTTCCGACACTCATTTGGTTTACAAACCCTAATGCTACCCAGTCTTCCGATTTAGGTCCGGTTTATTAATGTAGTTGCCTATATTAGGTGCCGTTTGATATTCCGAGATCTCTAGCATTACTTGGTGATTATCTTTAGACATCTGAGCAATCTCAGGCGAGTACATTATTCCCCTCTTTTACTGTTTTCTAAACTGTTTTGGGGTGAAGCATGTGTACCTATCTGTTATTTTCGTGTTATCCAAAAGTATAATTGATTATACATGTTATTACTTATCTATTGACAGATTGTATGACTATCTATGATTTAAACTTTGTTTTCTCAAAGAACATAAAATAAATTGTTGAATTGTACTTATTTTATGTTCACCAGACCGATTGTTAGTATGATATAGCGCTATAGGATTTGACACCCCATTCCTGTTGGCATGGAATGTCTGAAACCAATTTGTTGCTCCATCCAAATAGGAATTGCCTTTGTGGTATTTCTATAGTCTCAAAGGTGTATCTTGATGCACTAGGTCTGAATGAATTCTTAAATCACACTATTAAAGTATAGTTGAATATACTCTCATGTGTGGTATTGTACAAACCAACATATATTTTGTTAATCATCCAAAGCATATTTTGATATGTTATTTACTAAACAAAAACATAGTTTAATATGTTATTTATCACATCCAAAGCATATTTTGATATGTTATCTATAAATCCGAAGTATACTTATACTATACTATCTAAATCTATTCTTTTGAACAACGAAGGTATATTTAATGTACTATCTATCTATCGATTTGGTTTAGTTTGATTAAGTGATTAAGTAACGATGCGTGTGTAATATGATACAAACATGGTGGATACGCCGCTGGTACTTCCTATATATAAGTGCTTGTATGGTATTACATATTGTAACGTTATTTGAATCATTTCAGTTTGAGATATATAACATTTATACAAATAACATACTTTTCACAAGACATTGTTTTACAAACAACATATCTTATACAAACTCATTTTACATGGTTATTCATTTAATCATGCATTATTCTCTTATTTATACATATCATCAGAACTTATCATTGATTTTCAAATAATTTACTAAAACAAATGTTTTTGGGTTAAGAGTCATGGCTACGAGGTTTTACAAATTATAACCCGCTTGATTTGAGTTGGTTAATTAAGTTGCAATATTATACTCTTTTCAAAACAAGGTTTTTAAATAAAGTATTGCAACGTCTAAACTAGCCATGATTTCGACACTCCTACAAAACCAATGTATTCGCCAGCATTTCTTTGCTGACCTCGTTTTTTACACATGTTTCAGGTACTGCTTTGCAATGATTGTTGATACATGCTACATTTAGGATGGACTCGTGCCTTAGCGACTTAAAACGAGACAATAACTTGTTAACTTATGTTATGTACCCTTTGTTTCTTGTTTAAACAATGTAAACTCTCATAATTGATTAATAAAACGAAACTTTAATTGCCATGGATTTGAAACGATTAATTCTGTTACAACACTCCCCGACATTTCCGCCACGTTTTGTATGTTCTACGTGGTCGGGGTGTGACAGTTTCCAGCTGTTCCAGCATATTTTCAATTGGATCATAACCTTGGAGTTCTATTGGATCTTTGAATTTCATGTTGCTGATCAGCATATTTTCTTTGTTTATGAAGCAGAGGTTGAAATAATTCCCAAAGTTCAGTGGGAGTAGGAGCAGATGATGGAGCAGATGTTGAGGCTGGTGTAGCAGTGGATGTTGCCTTTTGTGCTTGTAACAACTGTTGCAGCATATTTTTGATATCTGCAACAAATGTGTCAAGTTTGTTAACCCTCTCTGTCAATTCTCGGTACATTAAACCATCACCCAAGTTAATGGGATCATCTGATTTCCACTAGAAGTGGTTGTATCAGTGGTTGACTTAGGGAAAGATTCCCAAAAGTCATCCACTGATGCCCCTTTGTCTTGGTACTGGGGACTTCTTCCTTCAATAGGGGTGACTAGTTTAAGTGAACCAATGAAAGCTGGAAACACCCTGGTTCCCATAGAATAAATTTCCTTCATGGGATTCTCACTTATGAAACTACTGCCCAAGTGTAAACCAATGGGTTCAACACTTGTAATAGCTGCTCCACTTGAACTACTGACAGGAATTACTTGTAATTCCTACAGTGTAGCCTCCTCAACTGTTGATGGGATAGCAATGGTAGACGGATCAGACTCAGTCACTTGTTGAGGTATTTTCTTAGTAATAGGTGATTGAGAAGAACTGATTTGTGCCTGATCCATATCCAAGGCATTCAACAGAGGTAAAATGGATGATGGAATTTGTGAAGTGGGGATAGGTATTGAAAGAGAGTTTGCCCCGAGAGGTGGGCTGTAGATGATGGAATCAAGTGATTCCAGAGCATCATAATGTGGTGTCCCAGTTGTTACAACCTGTTCCTTTTGAGAGGAGGCAGGAGGAGTTTGAGGCTCGGGTTGAGATCTTTCTTCCATCTACTGTGAGGAAGTAGCAACAGTGGTTAATGATGACTTTGGTGTTTTCACTGGTATAATCTCTGGGATCTCATCTTCCAGAGTTACCTTTTGAGTGGGTTTGGTGGGCTTTTTGACATATTTCTTTTTGGGTCTTTTTGTGATTTTAGGTGTGGGTTTCACAGCAGTGGTTTTGCTGCTGTGATCACCTTGAGTAGTAGGCTCAATAGCAGTAACCTGAGGAGCAGTTGTTGCTGCTAAATTCTGCTCAGGTTCCTCTGTTTGTGTTTTGGAAGGTTTTGAAAGCCTAGTAAAGGTTTCAAAAGATAGGCTGTTGATTTGAATAGGATTTCCTTGGATAAGTACATGAGCACGATCTTTTGGAATCTTCTTCTGCAAATAAAAGCTCAAAAACCTTGGAAACAATAAAAATGGTTTTTTTTATTATCTTTGATATTATTTACATTTTTTACCATGTCATTAAAAATCTCTTGGGAATAATTAAAAGTTTCATTTTGCATGATAGCATACCCCAAGTATTGGATTTTTAATGGAATTTCATTAAAAGCAGTGGTCTTGTTTGAAACACACATGAGGAGGGTATGGAATAAGAACCTCATGGCAGGTGGAAAACTGCCTTTTTGCAGAGTATCCTTTTTCATTTCCTCTGCATACCCTCTCTCAATGAAATCCGTTTGATAATCGGTTTTTGGGAAAGAAGTTTTACCTGTAATGTCATTCAATTCAAACACCTTAGAAATATCCTTAGGTGTGACAGCAACCTTAATTCCCTTTACCGAAAAAGTAATAGCCCAGGGCTTTTTGTCCTGGACTTCCAGTTGTGCATTTTTCCAGAAATCACGAAGAGTATCGAGATATATGGATGGGTTGTAAGTCAACAAGGTTTTGTACCTTGAAGATGTGAGTGCGTCAATAACGGAGTGAAATGTTGTGCTGTCACTTGGTTTATCAAGTATGCACAGATAGTTATGAGGGGTTTTGAAAGGAAGTGCCATGGTGAATCGAAAGTGGTAAGAGCGAGTGAAGAATATGAGTGATTTGTGAGAGAATTTGGGGATAACTGCTTTGAGAAAGGAATTTTGAATTCGATTCGACAGTGAAAACCCTGTTTGGGGTTTTGATCAGGGTTTTATATGTGGAAAAAGTGTATGCTGACGTGGCAGCGGTTACAACAGATCTGACGGCTAAGTACTGTCCACGTGCCAACCACTGATGAATAATGGAAGACAGTTGTTTTTAAGAAACCACTGATGGATCAACTATCAGTGGTTTACAATGGTGAAAATGAAACAGTGGCTGATTTTTAACTATCAGTGGATAGCCATCAGTGGATTAAAACACTGATGTTTGATCAACAGTGATTAACAAGGGAATGAAGGAACAGAGGTTGACTTTCAGCAGTGGACAACATTTAACAGAACAGATGTTTGAACCAAAACAGTGGTTATGGCAGACTTTTATGATTTATGAAAAATTTTCATTTAACTATTTTAAGGATGGATTTTTGATTTCTTGAAAACATTTTGATGCTTATAATTCATGTTCAAACAAGTTTTGCTTGTTTATCCATGTAAAGCATATCAGTCCAAGGAATCAACTTTTCAGGGGTAAATATGTCCAATGTTTAGGTTAGCACATCTACCAGTTGACCCTTAGTTAGAATATGAGACAGAGAAATCAAACCTTTTTCATAGCAAACCTTCACAGGGTGATGTCTGATAGTGAATGATGGTGAATCAATGAGATATTGAATCTTTAATGATATATTTCAGCTACCTGACTGTCCTGCATAAAAGAAGTCTTTTGAGCAAATATACCACGATTCAATTACATATTTTGAAGTTACAAACATTTGGACTTTTCAGCGACAGCAGCAGCATCATAATATTCTTCAATCAGTGATTGTGGAAACATCTGCTGCATGTGTACAGTCAAAACACTAGGTTTATTTCCTAGGAATTGATATCCCCCCTGATGTAAGCTTTTCACTCTCTTGGTGTCTGTACTTGTTCGAATATGATAGATCTTGACAACCATGTTTCAACATATGCTATGTTCTTTGGGAATCCACTTTTTGCCAAATAAATTCTCATCCTTTGGCTGTGGCACAAGATTTTCAATCTTGTTGTTTCTGAACTGCTGAAGCCCCTCTTTCATGACAAATACCTAACTTTCTGTCTTTTAATGCATCATAGCACATGACTTGTTGATGAACTGGTATAATGCCAGCAAGAGAACAAATGTTTTAGGATTGTTCTTTTGAAGGAATCCCTTTTCATTGATGTTGTCAAGTGTTTGGTGAAATGAATGAGTTGTAAAAGATGAATACAAGGAGGATTGATGTTTAAAAGGTGAGGCTGCAGATGTGAATCATCTGAGCTAACATCTATGTGACAACCTGAATTTCCGACATTCTTTATTCGCATTTAATGCACGATTGACTTTGACTATTTAGTTGTGTTATGTTAAAACGTAGTGTGTTTGCATGGTTATGTGTGATTGTATAACATGTGTACTGTTTGTAAAACTTAAACTGTTAAACCATATAAGAACCCGACGAAACACAAGTGAGATTCGCCAAGATCGATCTCGACGAAACAGATCAGTTTCGTCAACACCTTCGCGACGAAACAGGCTGTTTCGCCGAGCCCAGTTTCTCCGAAGGCCCAGTACGGCCCAGAATGTTATTTCGCGAATATTTATGTGAAACGGGTTCAGTATCACAAGTTAGGCAATCAGAAAAACCCTAGAACTCTCTCTATTCTGTGCGATGGCAACAACCATTGTTCAACCATCATCCCTAGCTCTTGAATCCTTGTTTCTTCATCTTGAATCGGTTAGTGAGTGTTTGTTAATCGATTCCATGTTTCTGATTATATCACGATTCTTGCTTGCGTATATGATTGATGTGTGTTACTGCTGTGATAAGAGTATGATGTAGTAGGATTTATATAAAATGCTATGCGAAACCTAATACAATCGAGTGCTCGGTTCTGGATATTGTTATTATATTCTGATTATAAATACAAGTTAGTATCTTGATAGGGTGCAATGATATGATGTTGTATGTTGATATGTTATACACATAAACTAGGGTTTATGCTAGACAATGACTTTTGGATGATTGATTTATGATGATTCGATATGCACCTTAATCTTCGTATGATTTCTGTGATTGATGACGGCTGCTAGAATGATTAGGGTTTATGTGTTATTCGCATCTGCTGTAACTGATGTCTGCGAAACAGACATCCGACGAAACAGAACTCTCGGCGAAACAGAATGTGTTTCGCCAAGAGTCATCGACGAATTAGAATCCTGTTTCGCCAAGGGACACCTCGACGAAACATATGTGTTTCGTCAAATATGTGTTTCGCCAACTTACTTGTTTCGCCAACTTATGTGTTTCGCCATTCATGTGTTTCGCCGAGCTGTGCTGTAACATGAGTTAATTCTGTTAACTTTTAACTGGAATAATTAACTGCTGTTAGACGTTGAACATAACTTGTATGATTGTGATTATGTATTACATGCTTATACGTGAACGACTGGAACACAAACTGATTAAGTATACGTGCATACTCTAGGACGTGATTGATTTACTTTGAGCACATACTTAGCATACCGAGCAAACCAAGGTGAGTTCACACTCTTACCAAGGCATGGGATTCCCCAGGTGGGTTGGGAATGGGATTGATTGATTGCTTGTACACACATTACTACTAGACTACTTACCACGGTCCTCGGATTGGGAAGGATGCCTGTGCCAAAAATCTACGTATGACATACGTACTATCCTCGGATTGGGAAGGATACTAGTGTTAACACATACAAAAATCCTAGGTACCAATGTTCTCGGATGGGAAGAACACCAGCGCTAAACCTACGTACTCGATACGTACTATCCTCGGTTGGGAAGGATACTTATACAAATATTCATACTTATTACTATCCTCGGATTGGGAAGGATACTTACGAATACAACTAGTCTAGAAAACATACATTATGGGAAGCCCCCACCAATAGAACGTACTAACGGCCCAGTAGAGCCACATGTTACATACGGATTTACTATTACGCATTTACTCTCTGTGAACTCGCTCAACTAGTTGTTGATCCTCTGTTACATGCCTTGCAGGACCTTAGGTACTTATGGAGCTTGCACGGGAGGCGTAGTCGTTGTGGGCATGGATTTTGAATACTTGTTTAGACTTTATAACACTTCATACTTTATTATGATGGGTTTAACCATACGCTTCCGCTATACTGTGATAACATACTTATGTTTTGGAACACCTCTCATATGGATTGTTTGGAATTAAATTGCAATTACCTTTACTTTATACATTGTTCTATATGATTGGTGGCTTGATCCTGGTCAGTCACGCCTCCAAGCGGTGATATTCCGCGTGTGGATTTTGGGGGTGTGACAGATTGGTATCAGAGCCATTGGTTATAGAGAACTAGGTTTTAATATGGGGAAAAACGTTATTATTAAAACCAGACTATAACCAGAACAGTGCTCTCAACGATCCACAACGACGCTTCGCTCCACGTGCAAGACTCGACATCCTAGGTAATAAGGTTTATGTATATTGCCTACCTGTTAGAACTATATAGAACTTTGCTCGTGGTATGCTTAGATTACAATGCTCACTAATTGATGTTGCATGAGAACACTTGTGTGCTCACTCTCTTCTGTCATCGCACTATTCGCGAACTTATCTCACGTACGTTATCTTTACTATGAAGATCATGTCTGGACGTATCAACATGACTCAGGACCAGTTGACGGCCCTCATTAACGAACGAGTTACTGCGTCAGTTGCAGCCGCACAAGCAGGAGGTATACCCTGCAGTTACAACTCACACTAGGATCCTTAGATCCTACAATTCCTAAATCAACTCTCGTGTTTAAACTTGTCCTAATCCTTTTACACAACAGGTCAAGCACCTGTTTGCACTTTCAAGACTTTCATGGACTGTCGTCCATCCACTTTCAGCGGCACTGAAGGAGCCGTAGGTCTCCTGCACTGGTTTGAAAAGATGGAGTCTGTGTTTGAGATGTGTGAATGCCCTGAGGCACGCAGGGTGAAGTATGCTACCGGTACCCTCGAGGGTTTAGCCCTCACATGGTGGAAAGCACAGGTCCAAATCCTGGGGTTGGTTGCTGCTAACGCCACCCCATGGAACAATTTCAAAGAGATGATCAAAGAGGAGTACTGCAGTCGAGATGAGATTCATAAGTTGGAAGTCGAGTTTTTCAACCTTAGGATGACGGGGTCTGAGATCGAGGCGTATACCAAGAGATCGAATGAGCTTGCATTACTGTGTCCTACTCTGGTGGACAAGCGTATTGAACTTTACCTTAAGGGTCTGGTGCCAGAGATCCAGAGTCATGTGACCTCAGCAAATCATGCTACTTACCAGCAGGTTGTTCAGTTGGCTCACCGTCTCACTGATCAAGCGGTGGAGCAGAATCGATTGCCAAAACGCATCAACGCTACAACTACCGCTACTACTTCAGTTACTCCTGCTATTCCCAGTGATAACAAGCGGAAATGGGAGGGGGATTCCAGCAAAGGATCAGCTTCAGTCCAGTCCCAAGTTCAGCAACGAAAGACTGACAACTATCAGAGCCCTAGCCAGCAATCTTCGGGCAGTCACAAGCAGGGTGGTTATCAAGGGAATCTCCCAAGGTGCAACAACTGCAACCGGCACCACCGTGGCCAGTGTAACACAGTACGTTGTCAAAGGTGTCTCAGGGTGGGCCATGAGGCCAAGGATTGTAGGAGCCCACGGCCTGTAAATCAAAATCAGCAGCAGCAGCAAGCACAGCAGAATCAGCAACAGCGCAATAAGGGATGTTTTCAGTGTGGCGCTGAAGGTCACTACAAAAGACACTGCCCTCAGCTAAACCAGAACCAGAACAACAACAACAACAATAATCAGGGCAACGGGAACAACAACAACAACGGTGGGAACAATAACAACAATGGCGCTAGAGGCCGCATGTTTGTGATCGGTCAGGGTGAGGCTCGGAATGATCCCAACGTGGTTATGGGTAAGTTTCTTCTTGACGATTTTTATGTTACTGTACTATTTGATTCTGGTGCGGATACAAGTTACATGTCTCTAAAAGCTAGTGAAATGTTAAAACGTGCACCAACTCTCTTAAACACCAAACATGTCGTAGAGTTAGCTAATGGTAAAAGCCTAGAGGCCACGCACATAGTTAAAGGGTGTAATCTTATCCTCGCTGATCAGACTTTCTCCATCGACCTCATTCCTATACCCTTGGGTAGCTTTGACGTCGTTATTGGCATGGATTGGTTATCTCAACAACAAGCGGAGATCTTATGCAAAGAAAAGGTTATCCGCATTCCTCGTTCTGGCAAAGAACCTCTCGAAGTTCAAGGCGACAAGAGTGGTGTCGTGAGTGGTATTATCTCCTTTTTGAAGGCTCAGAAGTGTTTACGAAAGGGCCACACAGCTGTTTTAGCTCTCGTTACGGATACATCGAAGAAAGAGAAAAAGATTGGGGATATTCCGGTGGTACGTGACTTTCCTCAAGTGTTCCCTGAGGAATTACCTGGGTTACCGCCTCATCGTCAAGTCGAATTCCAGATCGAGCTGGCTCCAGGAGCAGCGCCCATAGCTCGAGCACCTTATCGTCTAGCTCCAACTGAATTGGAAGAACTGTCAAAGCAGCTACAAGAACTCTTGGAAAAGGGTTTTATACGTCCTAGCTCTTCGCCTTGGGGAGCTCCAGTGTTATTCGTGAAGAAGAAAGACGGTACGTTCAGGATGTGTATAGACTACCGTGAACTCAACAAGGTGACGATCAAGAATCGTTATCCTCTTCCGCGCATAGATGATTTATTCGACCAGCTGCAAGGGTCGAGCTACTACTCCAAAATAGACTTAAGGTCAGGGTACCATCAGCTGAGAGTCCGGGATGAGGACGTCTCTAAAACAGCATTTAGAACTCGCTACGGCCACTACGAGTTTATGGTCATGCCATTCGGGCTAACGAACGCGCCTGCCGTATTTATGGATCTTATGAACAGGGTGTGCAAACCCTATCTCGACAAATTCGTCATTGTTTTCATCGACGACATCCTGATTTATTCGAAGAGTCGGGAGGAGCACGAGCATCATTTACGACTTATACTGGAACTCCTGCGAACGGAACAGTTATACGCTAAGTTTTCCAAATGTGACTTCTGGCTTCGTGAAGTCCACTTCTTAGGCCACGTGGTAAACAAGGATGGGATTCATGTAGATCCATCCAAGGTGGATTCGATCAAGAACTGGCCTGCACCTCGCACACCAACAGAAATACGCCAATTCTTGGGTTTGGCGGGTTATTACAGAAGGTTCATCAAAGACTTCTCAAAGATTGCTCAGCCACTTACGCTACTGACGCAGAAGGGTGTTGTCTACCGTTGGGGTAATGCACAGGATACAGCGTTCCAACACTTAAAGGATAGACTCTGTAGCGCACCTATTCTCTCATTGCCTGAAGGCACGGACGATTTCGTAGTCTACTGCGACGCATCTATCCAAGGTCTTGGATGTGTATTGATGCAGAGGGATAAAGTTATTGCTTATGCTTCGCGCCAGCTTAAGATTCACGAACGAAACTACACTATGCATGATTTAGAGCTGGGAGCGGTTGTTTTTGCACTTAAGATATGGCGACACTACTTGTACGGTACCAAATGTGCAATCTACACTGATCACAGAAGCCTTGAACATATATTCAAGCAGAAGGAACTGAATATGCGACAGCGACGATGGGTCGAACTGCTAAACGACTATGAATGCTCAATCAGGTACCACCCAGGCAAAGCCAATGTTGTGGCTGACGCCCTCAGTCGAAAGGACACCGCGCCTAAGCGCGTACGAGCTTTACAACTCACCATACAGTCTAGTCTACCTTCTCAGATACGAAATGCTCAGGTGGAAGCATTGAAACCAGAAAATGTCAGGGCTGAGGCCCTGCGCGGCTCAAGACAACGATTAGAACAGAAGGAAGATGGTGCTTACTACGTCACGGGACGCATTTGGGTCCCACTGTACGGCAACTTACGCGAGCTGGTAATGGATGAAGCTCACAAGTCTCGATACTCGGTACACCCTGGTTCGGATAAAATGTACCACGATATTAAGACTACATACTGGTGGCCTAGCATGAAGGCCCACATAGCCACATACGTTAGCAAATGCTTGACTTGTGCGAGAGTCAAGGCAGAATATCAGAAACCGTCAGGGCCACTCCAACAACCTGAGATACCACAATGGAAATGGGAGCAAATTTCCATGGATTTTGTTACTGGCTTACCTAGATCCCAGCGCGGAAATGATACTATTTGGGTGATCGTGGATCGGCTCACAAAGTCTGCTCACTTCTTGGCTATCAAAGAAACAGACAAGTTCTCTACCTTAGCAGACATTTACTTAAAAGAAGTGGTCTCGAGGCACGGGGTGCCCACCTCCATCATCTCTGATCGTGACGCACGTTTTACTTCAGAACTGTGGCAAGCAATGCATAAATCGTTTGGCTCTCGTTTAGACATGAGCACGGCGTATCATCCTCAGACCGATGGGCAGTCTGAGCGCACTATTCAAACTCTAGAAGACATGCTTCGGGCGTGCGTAATAGACTTTGGCAATGGTTGGGAAAAACATCTGCCACTTGTGGAATTTTCGTATAACAACAGCTACCACACCAGCATTAAAGCTGCACCATTCGAGGCATTGTACGGGCGTAAGTGCCGGTCACCTCTCTGTTGGGCAGAGGTGGGGGAAAGTCAAATCACAGGTCCAGAAATGGTAGTTGATACTACTGAAAAGATTGCACAAATACGACAACGCATGGCGGCAGCTCGTGACCGTCAGAAAGTATACGCTGATAAAGACAGGAAACTACTCGAATTCCAGGTTGGGGATCGAGCGCTACTTAAAGTTTCACCCTGGAAGGGTGTGGTTCGTTTTGGCAAACGCGACAAACTTAATCCACGATACGTCGGACCTTTCGAAGTTACAGAGAAAATAGGCAAGGTGGCCTACAGATTGAACTTACCACCTGAACTCAGTGCAGTTCACAATGTCTTTCACGTGTCAAATCTGAAGAAGTGTACGTCAGATGAGACCCACATAGTTCCTTTGAAGGAACTCACTATCGACGAACGGTTGCACTTCGTCGAGGAACCTGTTGAAATCACGGACCGGGATGCTAAGGTCCTCAAGAACACGAGAATCCCTCTTGTACGAGTTCGTTGGAACTCCCGCCGCGGCCCAGAGTTCACCTGGGAGCGTGAAGATCAAATGGAACTCAAATATCCCCAGTTATTCGGAAACCAGGCAACTACTACTGAGGCTGAAGCTACCAATGCAGAATTTCGGGACGAAATTCCAAATCAACGGGGGGATAATGTGACACCCCAAGAAAACCAGTAATCTTCGCAAACCTGCTCGGGGAGCCGCGATACGATACAGGTAAACAACGTCACACAACTAGCTTCCTCAGTAACTGCATGCTAAATTTCGGGACGAAATTTCTTTCAAGTTGGGGATAATGTGACAACCTGAATTTCCGACATTCTTTATTCGCATTTAATGCACGATTGACTTTGACTATTTAGTTGTGTTATGTTAAAACGTAGTGTGTTTGCATGGTTATGTGTGATTGTATAACATGTGTACTGTTTGTAAAACTTAAACTGTTAAACCATATAAGAACCCGACGAAACACAAGTGAGATTCGCCAAGATCGATCTCGACGAAACAGATCAGTTTCGTCAACACCTTCGCGACGAAACAGGCTGTTTCGCCGAGCCCAGTTTCGCCGAAGGCCCAGTACGGCCCAGAATGTTATTTCGCGAATATTTATGTGAAACGGGTTCAGTATCACAAGTTAGGCAATCAGAAAAACCCTAGAACTCTCTCTATTCTGTGCGACGGCAACAACCATTGTTCAACCATCATCCCTAGCTCTTGAATCCTTGTTTCTTCATCTTGAATCGGTTAGTGAGTGTTTGTTAATCGATTCCATGTTTCTGATTATATCACGATTCTTGCTTGCGTATATGATTGATGTGTGTTACTGCTGTGATAAGAGTATGATGTAGTAGGATTTATATAAAATGCTATGCGAAACCTAATACAATCGAGTGCTCGGTTCTGGATATTGTTATTATATTCTGATTATAAATACAAGTTAGTATCTTGATAGGGTGCAATGATATGATGTTGTATGTTGATATGTTATACACATAAACTAGGGTTTATGCTAGACAATGACTTTTGGATGATTGATTTATGATGATTCGATATGCACCTTAATCTTCGTATGATTTCTGTGATTGATGACGGCTGCTAGAATGATTAGGGTTTATGTGTTATTCGCATCTGCTGTAACTGATGTCTGCGAAACAGACATCCGACGAAACAGGACTCTCGGCGAAACAGAATGTGTTTCGCCAAGAGTCATCGACGAATTAGAATCCTGTTTCGCCAAGGGACACCTCGACGAAACATATGTGTTTCGTCAAATATGTGTTTCGCCAACTTACTTGTTTCGCCAACTTATGTGTTTCGCCATTCATGTGTTTCGCCGAGCTGTGCTGTAACATGAGTTAATTATGTTAACTTTTAACTGGAATAATTAACTGCTGTTAGACGTTGAACATAACTTGTATGATTGTGATTATGTATTACATGCTTATACGTGAACGACTGGAACACAAACTGATTAAGTATACGTGCGTACTCTAGGACGTGATTGATTTACTTTGAGCACATACTTAGCATACCGAGCAAACCAAGGTGAGTTCACACTCTTACCAAGGCATGGGATTCCCCAGGTGGGTTGGGAATGGGATTGATTGATTGCTTGTACACACATTACTACTAGACTACTTACCACGGTCCTCGGATTGGGAAGGATGCCTGTGCCAAAAATCTACGTATGACATACGTACTATCCTCGGATTGGGAAGGATACTAGTGTTAACACATACAAAAATCCTAGGTACCAATGTTCTCGGATGGGAAGAACACCAGCGCTAAACCTACGTACTCGATACGTACTATCCTCGGTTGGGAAGGATACTTATACAAATATTCATACTTATTACTATCCTCGGATTGGGAAGGATACTTACGAATACAACTAGTCTAGAAAACATACATTATGGGAAGCCCCCACCAATAGAACGTACTAACGGCCCAGTAGAGCCACATGTTACATACGGATTTACTATTACGCATTTACTCTCTGTGAACTCGCTCAACTAGTTGTTGATCCTCTGTTACATGCCTTGCAGGACCTTAGGTACTTATGGAGCTTGCACGGGAGGCGTAGTCGTTGTGGGCATGGATTTTGAATACTTGTTTAGACTTTATAACACTTCATACTTTATTATGATGGGTTTAACCATACGCTTCCGCTATACTGTGATAACATACTTATGTTTTGGAACACCTCTCATATGGATTGTTTGGAATTAAATTGCAATTACCTTTACTTTATACATTGTTCTATATGATTGGTGGCTTGATCCTGGTCAGTCACGCCTCCAAGCGGTGATATTCCGCGTGTGGATTTTGGGGGTGTGACAATCTATTGGTGACTTTAGTGATCCAACATCTGTTTGAAATGGAGGTGAAGGGATTTAAAAGATGGATTTGGCCTACTGATAATTTTATCCATTTTTTATGGATATTTATCAATAGTGGTTTGGGGTGAAGTAGTGGTAGAGGTTTAGAAGGCTATCTTGGTCAAACACTCTTTGTGCATCACTGGATGAGCTTTAACAGCTGTTTTATACATCTGCTGCTCTGATGAAGGAAATGATTTTGACTTGTGAAACCACAATATCATATCCAGCATCTGTTGATAATGATTGTGAGTTACCTGCAGAACCAAAAGCTTGACAAACACATTTTAAATGCAGGTTTATCAGAATTAATCATAACTGCAGGGTTTACAGGGATTTTAATGCAGAGAATTCACAGGTTTTTGCATTCAAGGTTTTATCACACAACTACTTAATGTTTTAATGCCGAGAATTCCGCGGGTACCACATCATCCCCAACTTGAAAGGGAATTTCGTCCCGAAATTCGTCAATGACATCCAAGGTTGAAACAACTGTATAAACAGTTGAGGATACTAGAGCTTCGTACGATCATTGCGTTTCCACGTGAACTCCGGCCCACGTCACGAGTTCCAACGAACAATCACGATTGGAATTTGACTATGCTAACGATCCCTGACTTGTAACACCTGTGCCTCCACGGCCGTCAAACAAATGTCAAACCAATGAAATATTGTATTTCATACTTGGTATTTGTAAAAATATGTGTATTGTTTACACATATCAACTCTTGTTCAATTTCAAGCTTTAAATCGCTTTCTGGAAGGTTATACGCGCGCTGATGCGTAAATATAACCAGTTTAATGCAACGAACACTCCGGAATAGTGAAATAGGCTTAACATACCTTAAATAACCTTTACATAACTTAGAAATAAGTTTTGAAGGCTTTGGTATGGCAAAACCAAGTTAATTCGCTTACAGGGACTAAAGTTGACAAACTGCGAAAGTATGCCAATTTGAACTGTAACAGACAGTCCGGAACATGACCATAAGTTAAACATACCATAAATATCCTTTACATAGCTTAGAAATAGGCTTTGAGGGGTTCGGTGTGCTAAAATAAACTTTTGTGTCATTCAGGGACTAAAAGTGTCAAAAAGTGCACAACTTAAAACACAACAGGGACCATTGCTGCCAAAAATGAAACTTTCTGATTCAGATGGGGTGCTAGCGTAGCGCGACGCCTGAGGGGCTACCAGTCGCGCTACGCGACTGACTGTTCTGGCAGATTCAATGTTTCTAATTGCAAGTTGCAACCAATTAATTCTTAACCACATGTTTTAAGTGATGTGTCACTAAGTTAAGGAGCATTTGTGGCACCATAACTTTCCGACAAGTGTACGCACGAGATTCGATCACGTTATTCAAGAAACGATCCTAGCGGTTACCCGAATACTATATATATCCCATGCCTTTCATTGTTTTAAGGCACAAGAATCTTATTAGTTGTGTTCTAAGTTGAAACTTTGTTTCATACCTGAACTATACTGATTTAGATTAGCATTCGGGGACCCTTCGTAAGTATTCTTTCGTTCTTTTCCTTATTTTTACTGCTTTTCGAGTCAGAACGTCAAACTTTGTTTGACTTTCAGCGTTGACCAGTAATGGTCAATGCGAAGTTCGTTAGAACTTCGCAACGTGATTGTAATCACGATGGTCATAGTCCCTTGGGACTATGCCTACTGATTACCACGTTGTCTAGGGTCGTAGGGTAGGCGATCTAATAAATCGCCTATACCTTCGAACCCGACCCAGTTTGGTCGATCATTAGGATCCGACCAAATACATTAGGTGACCCTAGTATAGGGCATAACCTTCCAAGGTTATACCCTATGGTCACATCGTTTAAGTAGTTGTATGATAGGTAGTTTATATGCCTTAGGTAAATTACCAGAATACCCTTTTCATGTATAATTGGTAATTAAGCATATGTAACCTAATCTTTTGTCACATAACTAATTATGTAACATGTTTAGGCATATAACACTTGTCATAGGACTAGTTAGGCGATCCGAACGCGTTTCACGCGAACGACGCGTTAAAGTAGCATAAGCTACCTAAACGGGTCGTAATGGGTCGTAGGCAGTTATGTTAGGTTTCATTTAGTATGTAGGCTTTGTTAAACCATATCACACGAGTCTCCACACTCGTTTGGTTTACAAACCCTAATGCTACCCAGTCTTCCGATCTAGGTCCGGTTAATTAACATAGTTACCTATATTAGGTGCCGTTCGATAGCCGCGATCTCTAGCACTGCTTGGTGGTTATCTTTAGACAACTGAGCAATCTCAAGTGAGTACATAGACCCCTCTTTTACTGTTTTCCAAACTGTTTTGGGGTGAAACACATGTGCCTACTTGTTACTTTCATGCTTTCCTGTTTTCACATCATATACTGCTATGTTCGTTAGTACATTATAGTACATGATCTCATTGTGTTTTATGCTATGTATGTCCATTTAGTTCATACTTAGTACATCGTTTTACATTTACATTTTATGCTATGTATGTCCATTGCGTGCATACTTAGTACATTGTTTTCATCACATGCTTACATTTTTGGTATGACATTTGGTTTGTTTACATGGGACAATACATTCATTAACACCGATCATGCCGTTCGTTAGTAGGTAGTGGTACCATAGGAATTGACAACTCCCGTTCCGGACGTCCCAGGGAAAGGGGATGAAAGGAATGACCGAATTCGTTGATATAAGACAGATAGACCTTTAATTTGTTTAAAGGGTTTATCACCACAGTCGCCAGGCTTGGATGTATGCATATTCACAATACCGCATAAATGTTCATATTAAATATTTGCATGCATTTACACAAAACATAGCTTTGATTTAAACCAAGTTTTACTTCAACACTTTGTTTTTGTGCATATGGTTTAGTTGAGACCTTTCACTTGCCATACATGACATTTTGACATAGACATTTGACATGGATATTTGACATAGACATTTGACATGGATATTTGACATAGACATTTGACAGGGATATTTGACATAGACATTTGACATGGATATTTGACATAGACATTTTGACATGATTTACATCTTGACATGAACATTTTACATTGTTTGGTTTGGTTTGATTAAGTGATTAAGTAACGATGCGTGTGTAATATGATACAAGCATGGTGGATACGCCGCTGGTACTTCCTATATATAAGTGTTTGTATGGTATTACATGTCGTAACGTTATTTGAATCATTTCAGTTTGAGACATAGAACATTTCATACAAATAACATACTTTTCACAAGACATTGATTTATAAACAACTTATCTTATGCAAACACATTTTACTTGGTTATTCATTTAACCTTACATTTATTTATACTTATCATCTGATCTTATCGTTTTTCAAATGATTTAAAAGACAAAGCAAATAACAAGGTTCATGACTAAACATTTTCTTAAACATAAGTCATGAATCTCATTTTCACAAAACCTATGTATCTCACAGGCATTTTTATGCTGACGTACCTATTTTCACATGTGTTTTTCAGGAGCTGTTGCATAAGATGATCAAGATACATATAGACAGACTTGGGCTTTAGTGACAATAAAAGATGCAAGACTAGTTAATTATGTTGTATTTATTTGTTTATTAAGACATTGTAACACTTTTAATCAATAAAACGAAACTTCAATTGCCATGGATTTGAAACAATTAATTCTGTTACAACACTCCCCGACATTTCCGCCGCGTTTTGTATGTTCCACGTGGTCGGGGTGTGACAGAAAAGATGGTATCAGAGCCAATGGTTATAGGGAATTAGGTTATTAGTAATTAGTAATGCTTTGACCTAGTCTATAACCTTCTTAGGACCCTAACGCGAGTTTACTTACGTTTAGTCATAAAACAATACTGTCGCCTATCCTTAGGCGACAACCGCAACAAAAACATAATTTTCAAAACCGCTTTGAAAACTAATCATCTGTTCTAGGATGATTGATTACTAGGTTTTGAACCCTCTATTGTAAGGTTTTGAACTCTCTATTATATGGTTTTGAACCCCTTTGAGTTTTCAAAATTTCGTCAAAGTTTTGGGTTTTAAATAATGTGAACACGTGCAAACTGGAAGGGTGAATGCCTGTATTCTGGGTTTTCTGGCTAGGCAAGCACTTCGTATACATCTCATCAGACGCGAGACCAGTTGTGTTTACCTGGGAATTTTTGGGATGAGTGTTCACTTATAGGCGAGCATGTCTTCGCGATACATTATTTTTGACCTATTTACTTTGATTTGTCACCATCTCATTTGTTTGCCTTAGGTAACAAACAAATGATCACAATTTTCATTCGTTAACATTCTGTATTGATTATCCAATAACCTTTCACTCGTTTCTTCCTCTGTCTTTCATTTTCTTCTAGAATGTCTATTCCTCTTGGAACTGGTCAAATGCCCGAGCGAACAGCCAAATTTGTCCAGCAAATTGGCGAAGTGATTCAGAGGACTGTGGATTTAGGTATTGCCATGGCTCGTCTTAACAATGAAGCCTCTCGTCTCGACAATGAAGCCACTCAAGAGACACCAAAGGAAGCAGTAGTCAGGCTTGCAACAACATCAAGGAAGCGTAAGGCTTCAAGGAAACCCGCAGCGGTTACACCTAATCAAGCTGGACCTAGCCAAGTGGCAAGGCCACCAGCTAGGAAGCCGTACTTAGGAACTGCTCCTAGGTGCAAGCGATGCAACGGTCATCATTCAAACCTCATACCCTGCTGGAAATGTACCTACTGTGGACGGCGGGGACATTTGGTCAACACATGCCGCTTTGCTATCCAGAACAAAGCTGTTGCAAATCTTGCTGCTACCCAACTCCAAGTCAACCCTACTCAAGCTCGTTTCCCGCGTGGTACTTGCTACAACTGTGGCGATACGAGCCATTTCAGGAACAACTGCCCGAAGATAGTCAGTGCAAATCCAACCCTCGGATGAGCATTTGGCTGAACAAAGGATGTTGCTGTCTTATGCCTTTGTTTCTTTTGTTTCGTGTATTGTGAAACAATATGTCTTGTTCATAAATAAAAATCGTTGTTCACAAATTCTGATATACAAGTATAGTTACATGTGTGTATGATTTTCCTATGATACCTGCACTAAGGAACTATGTTCCTTACAAACTACTCTTGTGATTCTCTCTTTCAAGTGATCGCTCATAATTTCCTCGAAAGTTCTAAATACTCGTTTCACTCTAAGAAACAAAGTACAGAAAATTAAGTGACATTATGAGTAATCGTGCTTTTCGCACATCTGTGCCTTTAAATCCTTGGTTAGATAACTAAGGGTATTTTCAAATCTCATTCCCATTACGTTTTGATTTTTCAACATACACAGTACCAGTATTTCAAAACAATCCTCATGATCTCAAAACATTTCATATAGTTTAAAAACAATTCTTCTAAGATGCATTGTCTATGTTATTTCAAAAACATTGGCCATGTTATCAAAACCAACCTTCCTAATTTCAAAATATTTCATATAGTCTGAAGACAATATTAACACAATACATTTTCTTATCAAGTGCATGATTTCAAAAAGCATCATTCATGTCTTTCAAAAAAAAAAACCTTATACATAATTTCAAAATTCATCTCGCATGATTTTTAAAACATTTTTGTAAATATATCTACCTAATACACCTACTTTATGATTTCAAAAGTATTATATATAAGGTTTCAAAAACGTTAAACACATTTTTCTTAAAAGAACCCCATGCATAGTTTTCAAAAATATTTTCCTCATACATTGACTTAACCTTCAAAATTCCGCTTCATATGTCGCCTTGACATATCAAGCATCTCAACTTCATAAACATTTTTACATCATGTTTTGACCTAAGCACATCCAGTGCAAGGTTTCAAAACATCTTCAACTTCTAAAATTCATATGGGATCTTTTTATCTTTACAATTAGATCCTTGTGGATGATTATCGTTCAAATCAGAGTCCTTAATTGGATTCCTTATGTACCTTAATTCGAACACTTCGGTTCCTAATAATCGAAATCGAATTTTCTTTTTGAATCTTTCTATCTTTATAGTTGGATTCTTGATAACGTTTAAAGTACCAAATGAAATCCACGGAATGGATTCCTAGTGTGCTTTAAATGCATGTACGCAATTTACAAGACAAAGTAACAAACAATTTTGTGGTTATGTGACTATGTGTTTACTCATCTTATGTTTTCTTTTATGCATTTTTTGTGTTTTTAATACTCTGGATATTCGTTATCCAAATCCTCGCAGAATCTTTCGTATCTTCATATGAGGGATTCGTAGCAGGATATTCAAAAGGGTACTACCTTTAATCCTTAAATGGGCTTCTATGAAATAGTTAAGACCCTTGGATTATATAGTACCACTCCATGTTTTATAGGAGACCCTTAAGTGGTCTAGTCAAAAAGATTGATTCACAATTTGGTTAAAAGACGACATCTAGTGATGTAGCTGGACAGACTCCTTGATAGTCTATTTAGATCATTTAGTGATTTAGTCAAAAGGACTCTATGGCGGTCTAGTCACACTCATCACAGGATTGTTCATTGGTTTTCCCCCTACACATTATAAAAATAGACTGTGTGAACTGTGCAAGGAATTGTCTGATTATGGACGCGTACATAATTATGAAATTTAGTGCACAGAAACCTAGTAAGGTTTATTATGTGAAAGAACCGATAGTGACAACAATAACAAAATGAGAACGATGTAATGGAGGCATGGTGGACGCACCAATGACGCTTCATATACTTGTATATAAGTGTCCCTCTTACATTGCAAGCATGATGTTATTAAAGTTACTAGAAGTTCAAGAACCCTAACCAATGTTATTTGATCTTTTCAACTTCATGTTTTAAACTCTCACAAGTTTCCTCTAAATAAATTTCGGGACGAAATTTCCTAAAGTAGGGGAGACTGTAACACCTGTGCCTCCACGGCCGTCAAACAAATTTCAAACCAATGAAATATTGTATTTCATACTTGGGATTTGTAAAAATATGTGTATTGTTTACACATATCAACTCTTGTTCAATTTCAAGCTTTAAATCGCTTTCTGGAAGGTTATACGCGCGCTGATGCGTAAATATAACCAGTTTAATGCAACGAACACTCCGTAATAGTGAAATAGGCTTAACATACCTTAAATAACCTTTACATAACTTAGAAATAAGTTTTGAAGGCTTTGGTATGGCAAAACCAAGTTAATTCGCTTACAGGGACTAAAGTTGACAAACTGCGAAAGTATGCCAATTTGAACTGTAACAGACAGTCCGGAACATGACCATAAGTTAAACATACCATAAATATCCTTTACATAGCTTAGAAATAGGCTTTGAGGGGTTCGGTGTGCTAAAATAAACTTTTGTGTCATTCAGGGACTAAAAGTGTCAAAAAGTGCACAAGTTTGCATTTTCGCGCATAACTTACGTTCTGAATACATCTGGACATCCAAAAATTTATGTAAGCATGACTACATTATATTTTAGTGTTCGCCATAAGAAAAATCCATTCTTCGCGTCATTTGGATCGTTTTTCGCGCTTATGCGCATTCCGTCGTAATTAAGCGAACATCGCGTTCGTACGACCAAACGAACCATCATTCGGCATATTTTTGAGTATGTTTTGAGTTCCCTATACTTTAACTTCATTTTAGAGCCTTGAAATGAGGTTAACGGGGTTCAAACGCATCGAAAAAGGTCTTAAAACACAACAGGGACCATTGCTGCCAAAAATGAAACTTTCTGATTCAGATGGGGTGCTAGCGTAGCGCGACGCCTGAGGGGCTACCAGTCGCGCTACGCGACTGACTGTTCTGGCAGATTCAATGTTTCTAATTGCAAGTTGCAACCAATTAATTCTTAACCACATGTTTTAAGTGATGTGTCACTAAGTTAAGGAGCATTTGTGGCACCATAACTTTCCGACAAGTGTACGCACGAGATTCAATCACGTTATTCAAGAAACGATCCTAGCGGTTACCCGAATACTATATATATCCCATGCCTTTCATTGTTTTAAGGCACAAGAATCTTATTAGTTGTGTTCTAAGTTGAAACTTTGTTTCATACCTGAACTATACTGATTTAGATTAGCATTCGGGGACCCTTCGTAAGTATTCTTTCGTTCTTTTCCTTATTTTTATTGCTTTTCGAGTCAGAAAGTCAAACTTTGTTTGACTTTCAGCGTTGACCAATAATGGTCAATGCGAAGTTCGTTAGAACTTCGCAACGTGATTGTAATCACGATGGTCATAGTCCCTTGGGACTATGCCTACTGATTACCACGTTGTCTAGGGTCGTAGGGTAGGCGATCTAATAAATCGCCTATACCTTCGAACCCGACCCAGTTTGGTCGATCATTAGGATCCGACCAAATACATTAGGTGACCCTAGTATAGGGCATAACCTTCCAAGGTTATACCCTATGGTCACATCGTTTAAGTAGTTGTATGATAGGTAGTTTATATGCCTTAGGTAAATTACCAGAATACCCTTTTCATGTATAATTGGTAATTAAGCATATGTAACCTAATCTTTTGTCACATAACTAATTATGTAACATGTTTAGGCATATAACACTTGTCATAGGACTAGTTAGGCGATCCGAACGCGTTTCACGCGAACGACGCGTTAAAGTAGCATAAGCTACCTAAACGGGTCGTAATGGGTCGTAGGCAGTTATGTTAGGTTTCATTTAGTATGTAGGCTTTGTTAAACCATATCACACGAGTCTCCACACTCGTTTGGTTTACAAACCCTAATGCTACCCAGTCTTCCGATCTAGGTCCGGTTAATTAACATAGTTACCTATATTAGGTGCCGTTCGATAGCCGCGATCTCTAGCACTGCTTGGTGGTTATCTTTAGACAACTGAGCAATCTCAAGTGAGTACATAGACCCCTCTTTTACTGTTTTCCAAACTGTTTTGGGGTGAAACACATGTGCCTACTTGTTACTTTCATGCTTTCCTGTTTTCACATCATATACTGCTATGTTCGTTAGTACATTATAGTACATGATCTCATTGTGTTTTATGCTATGTATGTCCATTTAGTTCATACTTAGTACATCGTTTTACATTTACATTTTATGCTATGTATGTCCATTGCGTGCATACTTAGTACATTGTTTTCATCACATGCTTACATTTTTGGTATGACATTTGGTTTGTTTACATGGGACAATACATTCATTAACACCGATCATGCCGTTCGTTAGTAGGTAGTGGTACCATAGGAATTGACAACTCCCGTTCCGGACGTCCCAGGGAAAGGGGATGAAAGGAATGACCGAATTCGTTGATATAAGACAGATAGACCTTTAATTTGTTTAAAGGGTTTATCACCACAGTCGCCAGGCTTGGATGTATGCATATTCACAATACCGCATAAATGTTCATATTAAATATTTGCATGCATTTACACAAAACATAGCTTTGATTTAAACCAAGTTTTACTTCAACACTTTGTTTTTGTGCATATGGTTTAGTTGAGACCTTTCACTTGCCATACATGACATTTTGACATAGACATTTGACATGGATATTTGACATAGACATTTGACATGGATATTTGACATAGACATTTGACAGGGATATTTGACATAGACATTTGACATGGATATTTGACATAGACATTTTGACATGATTTACATCTTGACATGAACATTTTACATTGTTTGGTTTGGTTTGATTAAGTGATTAAGTAACGATGCGTGTGTAATATGATACAAGCATGGTGGATACGCCGCTGGTACTTCCTATATATAAGTGTTTGTATGGTATTACATGTCGTAACGTTATTTGAATCATTTCAGTTTGAGACATAGAACATTTCATACAAATAACATACTTTTCACAAGACATTGATTTATAAACAACTTATCTTATGCAAACACATTTTACTTGGTTATTCATTTAACCTTACATTTATTTATACTTATCATCTGATCTTATCGTTTTTCAAATGATTTAAAAGACAAAGCAAATAACAAGGTTCATGACTAAACATTTTCTTAAACATAAGTCATGAATCTCATTTTCACAAAACCTATGTATCTCACAGGCATTTTTATGCTGACGTACCTATTTTCACATGTGTTTTTCAGGAGCTGTTGCATAAGATGATCAAGATACATATAGACAGACTTGGGCTTTAGTGACAATAAAAGATGCAAGACTAGTTAATTATGTTGTATTTATTTGTTTATTAAGACATTGTAACACTTTTAATCAATAAAACGAAACTTCAATTGCCATGGATTTGAAACAATTAATTCTGTTACAACACTCCCTGACATTTCCGCCGCGTTTTGTATGTTCCACGTGGTCGGGGTGTGACAGAAAAGATGGTATCAGAGCCAATGGTTATAGGGAATTAGGTTATTAGTAATTAGTAATGCTTTGACCTAGTCTATAACCTTCTTAGGACCCTAACGCGAGTTTACTTACGTTTAGTCATAAAACAATACTGTCGCCTATCCTTAGGCGACAACCGCAACAAAAACATAATTTTCAAAACCGCTTTGAAAACTAATCATCTGTTCTAGGATGATTGATTACTAGGTTTTGAACCCTCTATTGTAAGGTTTTGAACTCTCTATTATATGGTTTTGAACCCCTTTGAGTTTTCAAAATTTCGTCAAAGTTTTGGGTTTTAAATAATGTGAACACGTGCAAACTGGAAGGGTGAATGCCTGTATTCTGGGTTTTCTGGCTAGGCAAGCACTTCGTATACATCTCATCAGACGCGAGACCAGTTGTGTTTACCTGGGAATTTTTGGGATGAGTGTTCACTTATAGGCGAGCATGTCTTCGCGATACATTATTTTTGACCTATTTACTTTGATTTGTCACCATCTCATTTGTTTGCCTCAGGTAACAAACAAATGATCACAATTTTCATTCGTTAACATTCTGTATTGATTATCCAATAACCTTTCACTCGTTTCTTCCTCTGTCTTTCATTTTCTTCTAGAATGTCTATTCCTCTTGGAACTGGTCAAATGCCCGAGCGAACAGCCAAATTTGTCCAGCAAATTGGCGAAGTGATTCAGAGGACTGTGGATTTAGGTATTGCCATGGCTCGTCTTAACAATGAAGCCTCTCGTCTCGACAATGAAGCCACTCAAGAGACACCAAAGGAAGCAGTAGTCAGGCTTGCAACAACATCAAGGAAGCGTAAGGCTTCAAGGAAACCCGCAGCGGTTACACCTAATCAAGCTGGACCTAGCCAAGTGGCAAGGCCACCAGCTAGGAAGCCGTACTTAGGAACTGCTCCTAGGTGCAAGCGATGCAACGGTCATCATTCAAACCTCATACCCTGCTGGAAATGTACCTACTGTGGACGGCGGGGACATTTGGTCAACACATGCCGCTTTGCTATCCAGAACAAAGCTGTTGCAAATCTTGCTGCTACCCAACTCCAAGTCAACCCTACTCAAGCTCGTTTCCCGCGTGGTACTTGCTACAACTGTGGCGATACGAGCCATTTCAGGAACAACTGCCCGAAGATAGTCAGTGCAAATCCAACCCTCGGATGAGCATTTGGCTGAACAAAGGATGTTGCTGTCTTATGCCTTTGTTTCTTTTGTTTCGTGTATTGTGAAACAATATGTCTTGTTCATAAATAAAAATCGTTGTTCACAAATTCTGATATACAAGTATAGTTACATGTGTGTATGATTTTCCTATGATACCTGCACTAAGGAACTATGTTCCTTACAAACTACTCTTGTGATTCTCTCTTTCAAGTGATCGCTCATAATTTCCTCGAAAGTTCTAAATACTCGTTTCACTCTAAGAAACAAAGTACAGAAAATTAAGTGACATTATGAGTAATCGTGCTTTTCGCACATCTGTGCCTTTAAATCCTTGGTTAGATAACTAAGGGTATTTTCAAATCTCATTCCCATTACGTTTTGATTTTTCAACATACACAGTACCAGTATTTCAAAACAATCCTCATGATCTCAAAACATTTCATATAGTTTAAAAACAATTCTTCTAAGATGCATTGTCTATGTTATTTCAAAAACATTGGCCATGTTATCAAAACCAACCTTCCTAATTTCAAAATATTTCATATAGTCTGAAGACAATATTAACACAATACATTTTCTTATCAAGTGCATGATTTCAAAAAGCATCATTCATGTCTTTAAAAAAAAAAAACCTTATACATAATTTCAAAATTCATCTCGCATGATTTTTAAAACATTTTTGTAAATATATCTACCTAATACACCTACTTTATGATTTCAAAAGTATTATATATAAGGTTTCAAAAACGTTAAACACATTTTTCTTAAAAGAACCCCATGCATAGTTTTCAAAAATATTTTCCTCATACATTGACTTAACCTTCAAAATTCCGCTTCATATGTCGCCTTGACATATCAAGCATCTCAACTTCATAAACATTTTTACATCATGTTTTGACCTAAGCACATCCAGTGCAAGGTTTCAAAACATCTTCAACTTCTAAAATTCATATGTGATCTTTTTATCTTTACAATTAGATCCTTGTGGATGATTATCGTTCAAATCAGAGTCCTTAATTGGATTCCTTATGTACCTTAATTCGAACACTTCGGTTCCTAATAATCGAAATCGAATTTTCTTTTTGAATCTTTCTATCTTTATAGTTGGATTCTTGATAACGTTTAAAGTACCAAATGAAATCCACGGAATGGATTCCTAGTGTGCTTTAAATGCATGTACGCAATTTACAAGACAAAGTAACAAACAATTTTGTGGTTATGTGACTATGTGTTTACTCATCTTATGTTTTCTTTTATGCATTTTTTGTGTTTTTAATACTCTGGATATTCGTTATCCAAATCCTCGCAGAATCTTTCGTATCTTCATATGAGGGATTCGTAGCAGGATATTCAAAAGGGTACTACCTTTAATCCTTAAATGGGCTTCTATGAAATAGTTAAGACCCTTGGATTATATAGTACCACTCCATGTTTTATAGGAGACCCTTAAGTGGTCTAGTCAAAAAGATTGATTCACAATTTGGTTAAAAGACGACATCTAGTGATGTAGCTGGACAGACTCCTTGATAGTCTATTTAGATCATTTAGTGATTTAGTCAAAAGGACTCTATGGCGGTCTAGTCACACTCATCACAGGATTGTTCATTGGTTTTCCCCCTACACATTATAAAAATAGACTGTGTGAACTGTGCAAGGAATTGTCTGATTATGGACGCGTACATAATTATGAAATTTAGTGCACAGAAACCTAGTAAGGTTTATTATGTGAAAGAACCGATAGTGACAACAATAACAAAATGAGAACGATGTAATGGAGGCATGGTGGACGCACCAATGACGCTTCATATACTTGTATATAAGTGTCCCTCTTACATTGCAAGCATGATGTTATTAAAGTTACTAGAAGTTCAAGAACCCTAACCAATGTTATTTGATCTTTTCAACTTCATGTTTTAAACTCTCACAAGTTTCCTCTAAATAAATTTCGGGACGAAATTTCCTAAAGTAGGGGAGACTGTAACACCTGTGCCTCCACGGCCGTCAAACAAATGTCAAACCAATGAAATATTGTATTTCATACTTGGGATTTGTAAAAATATGTGTATTGTTTACACATATCAACTCTTGTTCAATTTCAAGCTTTAAATCGCTTTCTGGAAGGTTATACGCGCGCTGATGCGTAAATATAACCAGTTTAATGCAACGAACACTCCGGAATAGTGAAATAGGCTTAACATACCTTAAATAACCTTTACATAACTTAGAAATAAGTTTTGAAGGCTTTGGTATGGCAAAACCAAGTTAATTCGCTTACAGGGACTAAAGTTGACAAACTGCGAAAGTATGCCAATTTGAACTGTAACAGACAGTCCGGAACATGACCATAAGTTAAACATACCATAAATATCCTTTACATAGCTTAGAAATAGGCTTTGAGGGGTTCGGTGTGCTAAAATAAACTTTTGTGTCATTCAGGGACTAAAAGTGTCAAAAAGTGCACAAGTTTGCATTTTCGCGCATAACTTACGTTCTGAATACATCTGGACATCCAAAAATCAATGGATTCCTCAACAACAGCAACTTGTCTAAAAAAATATTACAAATGTTTCACCGGACAAACACTGCCTTAGATTCGAGACATAAATGGTATCATGCACGTTACTCAACTCGTCAGGGAACTCGAGTTTGTAGGCGGCGTGACCAATTCTTTCTAGAATTCTGAATAACTCATCGTAACGTAAATTAAGCTTGCCATGCTTTCCAAGCATACCACACCCTCCCAGGGTGAGATTTTCAACATGATACGACCGCCTACAACGAACTCCCAGTGTTTCCTAAGCTTATCATCTTTCTTGACGGTCACTCGTTGCCGCCAAACTATTTCCGATCCAAGCAATCTTCCCAAGAGTTTCGAGTACAAGTCCTAGACTTGTGATTAGGTTGTCACCCTCCCTAATCCAACAAGGAGATTAACGTTACTGCTCATGCAATGCCTCAAACAGAGCTGTCTGAATACAGGAATGATAACTGTTGCAGTAAAACTCAACCAAAGACAGGTGTCCTTCCAATTTTTACTAAGCCCATCACACACATGCTCGCAGCATGTCTTTGAGCGTCAAGGTGGTTCATTTACTCTGACCATTTGTCCTACGGCGATATGTAATGCTCGTGTCTAGACGTGAGCCAAGGGTGTTGTGTAATGCCTGTCATAAATCAGGTATAGATCAAAATCAGAGATAACAGGAGTTGGCACCTCGTGCCTAAAAAACCGCCTCTCTTAGAGGAATATTCACAAGCTTGTGAAGACTCGTCAGTTTCCTTGATTGCAAGAGAGTGTACTGGTTGCATGAGATAATCAACGATCACTCAAGTGATATTGTTTCCATTTCGAGTTGTAGGTAGACTAATGACAGAATCCATGGCAGTCTGTTCTCATTTCCATATGGGTATTTCTGATTGCTGATACTCCACCTTGACTTTCCACAAGTCAAACATCATTCACATACTTAGCTCGGTAGGCCTTCATGCCCGATCACCAGTACAAGATTTAAAAATCCTAATATCTCCTATCCAAACACAGACGACTAGAATATCAAAGCTGGTGTGTTTTGCTCAACACAAGTTCCCTATGATTGTCGTATAGTGGGATCCATATTCGTTCCATGAAGTAGCGAATATCGTCCGAGTTGCCAAAAGTTGCTTTTCCATGCCCCGCATGGGCGAATCTGATCGGGTCGGCTAGAGTCGATGGTGGGCTGCAAGCTCATACGCGTTTAGGTTCCGTAGTCGAAGTCATTCAAAGGTTTCATCCAGCGATGCCATCACATGTCTAACTCTTTTCGAAACCAGGGCACACGGGAGGCTCTTATGATCGGTCTAAATGGTGCAATTGGTACCGTCCAAGTAATGCCTCCATCTTAATTCCAAGGACCATGGCTTCCACCGCAGGTTATGACTAGTGCAATTTTTCCTGTAAATCCACTACGTAAACTATCACCTTTCTCGCGTTGCATCAGTGTATAACTGGGACTCTGATTCGAACCATCATGGTATACCACTAGATCACCCGTAACCCCAGGTAAAGACTATGCTCAGTGCATTGTTGAGTTAGGTTTCCAAAGCTGAAAAGATGCCCTCCTGTTCTGTCACTCACGAATACACATCACCCTGCTGTGCTAAAGAGATTAAAGCTGCTCGATCTTCAAAAATCCCGCGATGAATCTGCGATGGTATCTAGCGAGACCAAAAATTACCGTATCCTCGAAGGGATCCTTGGTGTCGATCAGTTTCTATTAAAATGGATCCTAGCGAGATTCACGTCTATTCCCACTTCGTTGTTTTTATGACCAAAATGTACCTCTCGATTCCAGAAGTTACCTTATAACAAAACTTCACGCGGCTTGATTCCTTCCTCAGGAGCTCTAGAATAGGATACATAAGCCGCCCGTGTTGTTCCTTCCTCCTGGTAATGATTCAAAACATCATCAACAAACACGATCGATTCTTGTGGTCCATAATGCTGCTGGTGTGTTGATCAACTCAATTATCTTGGTGTACAAAGTCGAAATGGCCGCATTGCGTTTGATATGCCGTTCTAAGAGCATTCTCCCCTTGGACTTACATCTGATGGTAGTTCGTTCGTTAGTCAACCCTCAAACGGAAGTTTGTCCCTCGCAACTGGTCGACAGGTTTTCAATACATGGTCGAGGCAAGCGGTTATTACCTTGTTAGGTTCTCAATAATCAGTACACATATCCATCGATACAACCTATCTTCCTAGATAAAACTGGGGCTACTCAAAGCAAAAACTAGGTCCGACAAAGCTCCTGTCCAACAGGCCCTGTTGTTGATTTGACAACTCTCGCAACCCTCCTTGTGGAAGACGGTAAGAAATACGAAGAATCAGGGCTGCCTCTGGCGTGAGATCAAACTGAGAGTCTGTCTAATAGTTGTGGAAGTAAACCCGATAGTTCCTACCGTAGCATGCTGGGTGGAATCACGAACAATTGATGGATCCTCGATCCTCTTTTTTTTAGCCCAAACATTAGTAACGGTTGCCAACATAGCGGAGTAATCCCTCCGTAGACGCTTCCGGCCTTCATAGCTAAAATGGCGCTAGACTTTGCACAACGCTGATGCTTTAGAACTGATAACGGTTCTCCACACGAAATCTCCTCCTCACCGGGTACATCTGCGTGATCTCTGGATAACCAATCCACACTAACTACTGCATCAAAACTGTCAAGGGTAGTAGAAGGAAGTCGATGCCGAACACTTGTCCCACAAGGTCGAGTTCACATCCCAACGAATATATGAGGTTTCAATTGACTTGCCATCGCCCAGTTCCACAACAGGTTCGGTTTCGAGAAGCCTCAGGGTTAAGCTGAACCGAGACGAAGCGATTTGCTACCCACATGAGCTACCACGCTGCTACTATCCTGGTGTCGCCCATGCCAATCCTAAATGCCCTTCCACACGCACCACTACCAGTGTTGTTACAGTCACGTGGATTCCCGACACTGTCATTGCTCCCTTAGTTGTTGTCATTTAACTTAATAACAGTCAATCCTTGTCAAAGTCACCTTTGTTTCCACATGGTAGGCTACGATTACGAGTACCTTGATGTTGTCGAGACTGTTGCCTCTAATACCGTTGCTTGAAACGAAGCCCTACAATCTTCCACAAACAGAGTCCATCTTTTCACATTCCGTGCCACGTTCTAAGGCGCTACTCATTGTGCTGGCAGTTACACATTCCACACCATGGTTAATTATCATCGCTTATGTCCCGATTAATTCGTAAAAGTTGACTCCCATAAGTCGCTGACTTGGGTTAAGGATTTGATTAGAGTCAATTCGCTGATGTTCGTTGCCGGTAACTAGGGTCGTTCAAATGCTGAAGCAAGTAAGGTACTACGTTTACCCTCTTGTCCACCGTTCTTGCTAGTTGACTGAGTAATACACGGTATGTTGCGATAGTGTTGCAGAAGTGATCGCACTTCGGGATTTAAGACGTCAACACGTTAAGTTCCAGCAAGCGAAGAAAGGTGAGAAGGATATAGACCAATCATTGTCGTTGCAGCATCCAACTCGGGGATGTTCGTACAAGCACCTAACATTCTACACAGTTCGCTAGGCGTTCAGATGGGTGTTCAGGTAATACTCGATAGCATCGAGATTCAAAAGGGTGCAGTGAGAAGTGAAAAGATCGTGTTCGAGGGAGACAATCACTGCTACGGCTCCTATGGACTGTTGTGTTTCTCATCAAACAAATAACGAAACGGAACCCCTTTTTCACTTGTTAAGCCTCAATGGGACTCGCATGCACCCCACGTTATTATTATGTGTGCACCTACAATAATATTGTGATTTGCATGCTCATCTCAGTTCCTCCTAACTCATGTCAAATGGTTCCCCAAACTCGAGTGCCAAACAGAGGTTATCAAAACGATAAGATCACAGAAATCCCAAGACTATGACATACTACCAATGCATCGTAATGTAAGCAAGCAATTCATGTAATCATACTATAGTGACAGGTGTGTGTCCGTATGCTATGTCATAAACAAATGTGTCCTAGCCATGTAATGTATGCAACAAGTGAGAAAGACGAACCTTGCAATCTGGAGCTGAGTGTCATGGTCGATTTCGGATCTGTTCGGTTATAGTCGGGTTTTATAAAAACGTTTTAAAACCAAGTTCACTATAACTAGTGGCTCTGATACCAAACTATCACACCCCCAAAAATACCACCTAGGGATTGTCCCTGATAGGCGTGTGACGAACTGACAATGAGCCACTAATTACATCGAACCCACAAGTTTCAAAATAAAGTTCAAAAATTAATAATAAAATCCCATCACAAGTTTATAAGAAAACCAATATGTTCAGCGGAAGCAAATAATAAACCATAACTAAGTTGTTTAAAAGAAAACCAATGTGTAATAGTAAACAAATAATCACATGAGAAACACCTTGCATACTATGCTTAAGATCTCAAGATATCCCTTAGTCATTCAATGCACATAGTGGTTCATAACACAGACTCATGTTCTCAATTGACAACTTAGCATGGCAGATCATAACGTTCGTCACATATTATGCTTATAACAACTGTTTGGGGGTCACATAACACATCGTTCATATATTCTCCATTCTCACTACACTAGTTACATACAAGCAGACACATTGCCATATTCATATTCTATTCGTTAATACACAAGTAAGTAAGTTTTATGTGTTACATGAACAATAATTTCATCAAACACGCAAGTCCTATAGTATACAGCCCACTAGCTCAAGCCCAATTAAGCGTATGGCTAACTTCAAGTGTTTGGCCCAACACATGAAGCCCAGTTCATTAATAGTTTTCACTAGCAGTTTCATGCCGCCCTTAAACGAGTGTCCAACTGAAGATATAACGTGTAACCTGTTTCTCGGGCACCGCTCAATCAACGTGGCCCGACCCAACACCCCGGTGCACAGCCCAGCTGCATGGCCAGTCCTGAACGGGGTGCGGCCTGATGGGAGTGTGCGACTAGATCCGATGTGCGGCCAGAATTGATGTTCAAGTAATGTGTGCGATCAAAGAGGTGTGCACCAATTACAATGTGTCACCAATTATTTCTTGATTTCATGCAACCACTCTTTTCATCGTTCATAATAGACTAACAGTTGCATCCCTTTGATTCACAAAGATCTTACCTATCTATTAATTACCAGCCAACAGTTGGTACACGCACACATACACATACACATACACATACACATACACATCCTTCCCATTATATCGTGTACCATGTGAGTATTATTTAACAAACCAATCTAGTGTGCATGTATTCAACAAGTGCAAATCATTGTGCAACTATATATATTAGCAGTTTCATACAAAACTAAGCAAACACCCTTATCATGATCCAATCAATTCATTTATCACTATGTTTATTATAAATACTCATTACCATGCAACCTAGTTTTTATGCATTCACCAATCAATAACAATCATCGATCTGCTCAAGACAATCATTAACGTTTATAATCTTCACATGCAACCAGTTAATGCATTACCGATTCATTAGTTTAATATAATAGAATCAACAAAACATCGACATCGTGAAACCCAAATTCATTAATCAATCACTATGGATATTCCTAGAATTGTTCTCATGGTCATGCAGAGCCCTAACAATTCAGCTTATCTATCATATTGCCACAAACAAGGTTTAGCATGTTATCTAACAACCCCTAGGTTAACATTATGATTCGATTATTAGCATCATCTTATTTACTGATTCCGCATTTGACATGAAGAAGATAACATGTATACATATTCCATAACAACACCATGTTTCAATCATCAATCTAGAACTCAGCAAGCATGGCAAGAAATAAGACTCAGATTAAGTAGGTTACCATACTAACCTAAACGATTGCGGAAAAGAAGAGATGATGCTCCGGATGAATGAGGCTGTCGTTGTTCGTTCGAAGGGGAGTTAGGGTTTTCTATTCCATTAAGTTTCCCAGAGGTGATCGTGCAAATATACACGCATACCCTCAAATAAGAGGAAAAGTGGGCCGGACTCGGCCTGGGCTCAAAAGACTGGGCTCGGGATATGTGTGCGGTCGCGAAGGGTGTGCGGCCCGAATCAACGTGCAGCCTTTTAAGATAAAGATGCCTATTAATTTTTTTAACCTTTTATCCACTCAATCATTCATTCAAATACTCGGTCCAATCAACATCATCTACTTTGAATTGCCATCAAATATATCTCGGCCCATTTATTACTAAAGTCAGACAATAACATGATATTGATTGAGTGGCCAATGTTGTCGGTTGTGTGAATTGTTTAATAATAATGTGAGGTGTGCTTTGGATTTGGTGAACAGAAGGATTGTATATAACGAGATAGTGGGATAAGAAGGTCCAATAATAAGAAGGTCCAATCCACATTCAACAGCAATTAATGAAAAGAAAAGTCCAATTGATAAGTGAAAAAGTTATCCGGATCTTGGAAATTCGAGTTGTCACATCATCCCCAACTTGAAAGAAATTTCGTCCCCGAGGATTTTCCGCGGGTACCACAGATTTAGACTTGAGTTTATGAATGAAATTACCCACACTTTAACACCATCTCCTTTTGATCAATTATCAAGGAGTATATCACCTTAGATAAAAATAAAAGGGTTCTACATCCTGACAGGTGATTGAAACTATTACTATCTAAAACAAGTAAAAGTACAAAATATATCATCCTTAAAAAAATTAGAACAATATATCCTGTTCTTATTCGAGAACCTTTACAAAAAAAACTAAAGGTCTTCTGATAACAAATCAACTGGGTCAGGTGAATTTCCAAATCAAAAATAATTTTGAATAGGGTCAGAGTCAATTCACTCTCAAGCTTAGGACAATGGTCAGTGGCTTGAACCAAATTTTGTAACCACTGTTTTTATACCATTTCCTTGTCAGATTATTTTAATTTATAAGGTTGCCTGTTCACAATGGTTTTGAAAGTTCTTTGTGCCCCTTATTACCTTGTGAAGAATTTCTGAAACTTTAGCCTAAACCTCTTTGTTGATATATTACTGGAGATACCTTTGTTACCTGAATTTCCCTGATACAGTGATTGTGCATGGTTGCTTGATGACAAATGTTTGACCAAAAATGTATGTTAATTCTGGTTTTCCTATTGTAGGACCCACCTGTAGACTCTTAAGTGTTTTAGATTTCTACTCTTTTTCTTTTGATTTCAAAAGTTTTGAGATAAACACACTTTTGAGTTTTTGTAATTTTTCTTCTTTCCCTTTTTACCCTTTCCATAGAAAGGTATTGAAACTTTTACTGGAAGGTTTTCAAGGAAAGAATACTTAATCCAAAATCATTTTCAGCAATGTTTTGAGAGATTTGGACATTTTTGCTAATGCTTATGCCAAATTTCACATTACTCATGATCTGGTTTTCTTAAACATCAAGCATATAACCTCTGTAGGATTTCACCCTTTTTCTCACAAGAGATTTGGGCTAATTTCAAACTCTTTACAACACTGATATTTTCCTATCATGGTTCTGAGTAGATCCATGGTTATAACTGATGCATATTTTTGAGACTACTGAATTTCATCTTAATGTTATACAATTTTGTTTTTAACTTTTGAAGGTTTTTCAAAATTGGTGTTCACATATACGATTTTGTTCCTAAGGTTTTGTTCATCTCTCATATGTTTCCAAGGGCATAATTGCCATTTTTCTGAACATAGGTCTTTAATGACATGAGAAAAACCCTTAGCAGCAGTCAATTATGGAACCAAACATAGTTTTCATCACAAACACTCATAGATCTATGAAATACTATATCCAATCCGAGATTATTAAATTTTACCAACTTTAACAATCATCGGTAGTTTATATTAGATTATCAGTGTTACGTGAATCCTATGCGGTAAATGACATCTTGGTTGTTTTACAAAAGTTTTTCGAATAATCAACTTTAAACGTGATTATCCTTTACCTTTGTTTTTCAACAAATACGACCAACCTTAGTATCAATAAATTCTGAGCTGAACTGTTATGTCAAATTGATTGTTAGATCGAATTTGACTGTCAGCTCTGATACCAATTGTTAGGATCTGAGGCTATCATGATTGTGCTTTGTTTGATAATAACGATGAAATGGATGAATAAATGAAGAATTAGATGCAGCGGAAATAGAAACCAACTTTGAAAACACAATCAAAGGGAAAATAGTTTTTCGTAAACACATGCTTCTCATTAGTCGAAAAATTACAATCAAAAGATTACATGCATGCTTACATACTAAACTCCCCCTCAGCCTGAGCTCAATGGTTGATCGTACAAGATGACTGAGTTGAAGGAGAAAACTCCTTAAATAGAACAGTACAAATTGTTCTATTTATAGTACTCATCAAACCACTGAAACATCTAAGCTGACGTCACCATGAAAATGACATCTAACAATCTAACAAACTCTAACCACTGATCTATAACTACTGATAATACAGACACTGATTTACATTCTAAACACTGATACATAAACACTGTTTCTTCAATCTACTGTTGTAGTCTAAGCACTGATGTTGAGCATCAGTGCTTTCTTCAAAGGGTGATCAGTCGTTGAATGGGCAGTGCTTTGGTCTTCAACAGTGCTTGGATTCCATCAGTAGTTTCAGCTTTAGTCTTTATATTACATCAGTGCTTTGGCTTAACTGTTGTTATAGGATCAGTACTTTGAGTCTATCAGCTATTCAGAGAACCACTGTCAAAGGGAAGTCCAATGCAAACACTGCTTATGATGGATCTTGTTGTACTGAACCAGTTTTGGCTTTTATCATCTGTTCCTCTGTAGGGTTCAATCCCAACATTTTCTCACTTGCAAATGGTATTTTATCAATATATGGGCCATTTTTAAGTGCCCATGGTTTTGCAAAACCATGGGTGCATGTGTACGGTCCAGATTTAAGCTCGTTTTGTCGATGATCGATCCTAACGGTTGTAAGAAAATTATAAATACCATACCCCCCTTCACTTGTAACTCACACCCTTGATTCATTCAACACTAAATTGGGGATTTTATGCTCCATACCTGAGTTGTTTGGATCAAAACTTCCCTTCTTGGACCCGTTGTAAGTCCTCTTCCGTTCTTTTACGCGTTTTTAGCGTGAAAGTCAAACTTTGTTTGACTTTCTGCTTTGACCAGTTTATGGTCAACATGAAGTTCGTTTGAACTTCGTAACGTGAGCATAATCACGATGACTATAGTCCCTTGTGACTATACCTACTGATTACCACGTTATCTAGGCATAGTGACGAGTCGTAGTTTCGGCCAAAATGAGTATTCTTGCGTATTTTGTAAGCAAACTACTTTTAGGTATCAAAACTGTTTGTTTTGATACCAAACCTGTTTTCAAACTTTGTTAAACATGTTCTAACATGTTTAGCTCGTCACTTTAGGTTTAGTGCTTATATAGGGGCGTAAAGGTAAACGGTCTAAACAACCGCTTAGACTTTCGAACCCGACCCGTTTGGTCGATCATTAGGATCCAACCAAACATATAATGTGACCATAGTTGTATAGGGAATAACCTTCCGAGGTTATACCTTATGGTCTCTTCGTTTAGTTAGTTGTATGATAGGTAGTTTATTTGCCTTAGGAAAATGACCAAAATACCCTTTTTGCACATAATTTCATTTTAAGCATATGTAACACATGTTTTGACATCTAAACTGATTATATAACATAATTAGATATGTTAAGGCATATAATACTTGTCATAGGACTAGTTAGGCGTCTCGAACGCGCATTCGCGCGAACGACGCGTTAAAGTGGCGTAAGCTACCTTAATGAGTCGTAAGCACTTAGGACAGGTTTCGTTTTAGAATATAGGCTTTGCTAATCCATATCACATGAGTTCCAACACTCATTTGGTTTACAAGACCTCATTCTACCCGATCTTCCGATTTTGGTGTCTATTCCCTAACATAGTATTTGTTACCCTAGGAATCGCTTCAACTCTTGAACTCTTGGTCTTTTGAGCTTTGTTATACCTTTTGAACCGGGACTATACGCAACCCCAGGTGAGTACATAGTTCCCCTCTTTTACCGTTTTTCAAATGTTTTGGGGTGATTCATATGTGCAATCGATCTGTTTTCAAAATGTATGGCATATGTGTGTTCACTAAGTGCTTTTATGTGTATTATTCCGATTATGCAAGTGAAATGTTTTATCCTTAATTTATCTACCTATCTTCATAGTTAGATTCATGTAGGATATTTGAAGTACAGTCTTAGATCTTCCTATCTTCATAGTGAGATTTTTAAGAAGTACTTTGCAAACTCAATGGTTGGTTTTTGTGTAGTTTGTTGGTGATTTAGATAACGAAACTAGATAATACAATAAGCACATGGTGGATACGCCGCTGGTACTTCCTATATATAAGTGTGCTTATTGTATTACCTTTCGTGGCGTTATCCCGAATCACCATTAGGATTTAGGTTTGTTTTGATTCAATAATTCAATGTGATAAGAACCCATGATCCCTGTAGTATCTATCTATCTTCATAGTTAGACTTATATGGGATGTTTAGAGTACTAATATTGGAGTCCATGTTTGGATCCATTGTGTACTTTAATGCTTGTTAGATAATTCAATATGATATGAACCCAGGATCCCAGTAGTATCTATCTATCTTCATAGTTAGACTTATATGGGATGTTTAGAGTACTAATATTGGAGTCCATGTTTGGATCCATTGTGTACTTTAATGCATGTTAGATTAAACAATGTGATAGAACCCAAATCCTTATAGCATCTATCTATCTTCATAGGTTGATTCTTGTAGGATGTTTAAAGTACTGATATTGGAATCCTTGATTGGATTCATTGTGTACTTTAATACGTGTTCACAAGTTAGTACAAGTTGGTTGGTTTATGTGTTATGTGGTAGTTGTGATTTAAATAACGAAACGGGTATAATAAAATAAGAACATGGTGGATACGCCGCTGGTACCTCCTATATATAAGTGTTCTTATTTTATTATTCTTGGAGCGTTATCTGGATCACTTTAGGATTTTGTGTACAATTGTTTCAATGTTTGATTATCAAAATATTGGTAGAATCTTCCATATTTTTATGTGTTAGATTCTTAGAAAGATATCTGAAGTATTATCATGACTCATTGATTTGATTTTTGTAATACTTATATAAGTTTTGATTTATTTCAGAACAATTATTATTAATCCTTGTTTGGATTCCTAATAACACATTCACAAGTTTTCATGATGGTTTAAATTGGGATTTCAATATAAAACATAAAATGACTTAGTAAATATCATAATGCCATATACAAATCTATTTTTGTCACAAGTTTTAACAATTAAGATAATAATACCAAATGTTTTTGCCATTTATTTGGCAAATAAAACCTATGTATTCGCCGGCATTTTTATGCTGACTGTTTTCGCATATGTTTCAGGATTTTCGACTGTTAAAGCATGCAACGCATAGGATTGCATTCGGGCCTTATGTAGGACCGTTATTGACAGCCTATGGAGTCAATCAGAGCTAGCAACTACCGAAAATGCAGCGGAAATACAAAATCGGCATGAATCAAAGCAGAAATGAGTAGAAACAGATGGAATTCACTTTAAAACAGTTTTCTCATTCAATCTTCACAAAATACACGGGCAGCAGTTCGGCTACACGGGAGACATGAACGTACAAAATGAGAAAACAACTTGGGTATTTATAGGGGTGAGGGTTTCGCTCATATGAACATGTCTCTTGGAGCGAAACCTCAAGTTAGTAGTTTCGCTCTTATGGCACATGTCCATATAAGCGAAACCTCAACATGAAAATCTAACATTTACACTTTTAACCCCTATACAATACATAATTAACACCTCTAGACCCTATACATTGATCAACTAAGACTAAGATGCAGGCTTTAGACATTCGTGCACCAACAAACTCCCCCTTGGATACAGCCGGAGTCTTCAGTCTTGGTCTTCAAACTTTACAGGGACTTGAATTTTCCTTCTCTAGACTTAGGCTTCTTCAGCAGCTTCCTAAGCTTCTCTTTCTCTTTCGCAGGCTCCCCCTTTCATCAATCTTCTGTGCTTTTGGAATCGACATCTGGATTACCAGCAACAAGCTTCCTTTTGCATCAAGCTCATCTTCAGACTCCCCCTAAGACTCTGCTATCGGGATCTTAATCTGGAACTTTCACCTGCAAACCTCAAACATTTATAAGAATAAACATTTTAAATGTCCAGAATTGATAATCTGGTTCTTTCACAATCCTATAAAGATTTGACTATATAAAGAATCCAATCAACTAAACCTAACACTTTACAATCAAATTTTAAACCTTTTAATTTTTACCGACACACCCAGTTAACCAAGTCCAAGTTAATGACCGTGGTCAACCGCTTGATCCACCAAGTCCAAGTTAATGACCTTGGTTGACCAAATTATGAAGTACGCAGTTATTACATTCTGAAAATAGTTCAAATGAATGAACTTTTGAACATTTTGAACTTTCATACACTTTTCAATTTTCAAACACTGTACCAATCATTGTTCTGCATCTCCAACTTACCCAGCCCTCATCATACACTTACATGATCTGCACTAAGCTTTGATTGTCCGATTCCCATTGTCAGTTGTCGAAAAAAAAATGAGAAACTAAAATCTTTTTGAATTTTTAACTGGATAAACTGAAAACTGTACACACAATATTTTTGTGAGTGTGTTAGGGGATCATATCAGCTGCCAACAAGATACAAGTACCGTTAAGCTTTAATATCATTATAAGCATTAAACAATTTGCAATGATTGTCGATATACTAGTCCACTTTAAATTTTCACACAAAGTTCAATCTGTTCAAGATACGGATTTAATGTTTTAAGGCTTAACTTTCATATGTGTCTCACCTCAGAATATACTCCCGTATCCAGATCCCAATATTCAGTCTTACAGGTGAGTATACCTAGATGATATCTGTAGAGGGTTAGATGCGAAGGTCGTGAGAGCTCAGGTCAGAACTTCCGTTCAGCAGAGAGATGAAGACTTCTTCGACTTTGGTGGGTCCCCTTTAGAGGATCTTTTTTACAACAACATTGAGTTAGCAATTTTATTGTCTATTTCTGCTGAGGGCGGCGCTATATTTCAAGCATGTAGTAAAGTATTCTCCGGGGACTAGGCCATTGCTTCTGCATTATCAGAAGTCTCGGGATAATACCCCAGATATCACTAAGCATAAAGACCTAGTATCTCAGAAAGAGGGACCTTTCAAACAAGATTTCGGGGGTTACCCATATATCCGAGAGATGTTCCCCACATAAAAGCAAGTGAAATTTATGTTTATATCCCGAACAAATCTACTAAATGTGTAAAAACCTATCGGCATATCATCTACAAGACTGCTTAACACATTTATACTTTACATTTCTTTAGCGTACTGTGTCCATCTAGCTGATGTACTATCATTTCCCCTATTCTACACAACTCTTTTTTTTTTAATTTTCTAATGTTTTTGGATTTTGTAGTTTTTATCATGTTTTTGTATTTTTCTGCAAACTTTCTCCCCCTAAAAAGAAAAACATATTTTTGTGTTTTTGTTTTTATCGAAAAGCAGAAAATAAACTGTACAAACAAAATTGACAACACGACAAAGGTTCACGTCAGATCGCCGCCCAACTCGGCTTCACATTCAATAACCCTCCCAGATTGCAGATCTTTCATCCCGTTCAATTTTAAAAGATAATAAAATCTCTTTTTATCAAATGGTTTAGTATAAAAATCTGCTTTCTGATCATCGGTGTGCAAGTGTTCAATCCGAATTAACTTTTTCTCGTGACAATCACGGATAAAGTGGTGACGGATCTCAATATGTTTTGTTTTTGAATGGTGAACCGGATTCTTAGTGATGTTAATAGCCGCTTCATTGTCCACGTAGATAGGAGTATCTAAGAACTGCAAACCGAAGTCTCGCATCTGCTGTTGGATCCAAAGGATCTGCGAGCAACATCTGGAGGCTGAAATGTATTCAGCCTCACAAGTAGATAGCGCTACTGCGGTTTGTTTCTTACACTGCCAGGTGACGAGTCTAGTTCCGAAGAACTCACACCCAGCAGTGGTGGACTTTGCGTTTTGCTTGCAGCTCCCAAAATCAGAATTAGCAAAACCAGATAAAGTAAAGTCACCCGATCGAGGATACCACAAGCCGATGCTTGGGCAGCCTTTCAAATACCGTAAGATACGTTTCACTATGGTCAGGTGTGACTGCTTTGGATTTGACTGATATCTGGCGCAGAGACACGTCGGGTACATGATGTCTGGACGGGAAGCCGTGAGATACATCAGAGATCCAATGATTGATCGGTACAATGTCTCGTCCATCTTCAATCCATTCTCGTCTGGACAAATTCCATGATTCTGCGCGAGGGGGGTTGATGCAGGACTGCAATCTGTCATGTCGAATTTGTCAAGCACGTCCTTCACGTATTTCGTTTGGTGAATGAAGATTCCATCGGGCATTTGCTCCAACTGCAGCCCGAGGAAGAACTTCATCTCCCCCATTGAACTCATCTCGAACTTATTTTTCATCACCTTCTCAAATTCTTTGCACAGGTCGTCGTTGGTGGATCCAAAAATGATATCGACAACATATATCTGCACGATCAACAAGTGGCTTGCGTCTTCCTTCTTCCTTCGTGAACAAAGTGCTGTCTACTGTGCCTCTTGTGAACCCGTTGTCCAACAAGTTTTGAGAAAGCGTCTCGTACCAGGCTCTCGGGGCCTGGTGAAGTCCGTACAATGCTTTGTCCAGTAGATACACCTTGTTTTTGTGCAGTGGATCTGTGAACCCCGGTGGTTGCCCCACGTACACTTCTTCTTTGATCTTTCCGTAGAGAAAGGCAGATTTGATGTCAAGTTGATACACTTTAAAATCTTTCCAAGATGAGAAGGCTAAAAAGATCCGAATTGCCTCAAGTCTGGCAACTGGTGCATAAACTTCATCATAATCTATTCCTTCCTGTTGACTGAAGCCTTGAACCACAAGACGCGCTTTGTTTCTCACCACGACACCTCTATCATCACGTTTGCACTTAAAAACCCATTTCGTCTTGATTAGCTTTTGATTCTTAGGCAGATCAACAAGTCTCCAGACGCCCAGCTTTTCGAACTGTTGCAGCTCCTCCTGCATTGCATTCACCCAGCTATCCTCGGTCAATGCCTCTTTGTAGGTTTTGGGCTCTATCTGCGAAATAAAACATTTTAATGAGACTTCTTTCTGCATATTAGCAATAGATGAATAGAAACATGTAAGAGCTCGGTCTATTTGATGTCGGGTTTTGACACCACTTTGCAGGTCGCCAATAATCTGTTCTGAGGGATGATAAGACAACGTCCATGGCATAGCATTGTCAGGCACATTTACTTCCGATTCCAAGCTCGATATGTCAAGATCAACGATTTGATCCTCAGCTTCCGTTGGATCCTCGTCAAAAGTCGGAGCGGGTTCCGCTTCTGAGTCGTCAGATTTGTCAAAAGATGGAGCTGGTTCCTCTGGTGGTTCGTGAGCTGTTCCACTCGGTCCTGCTTCATCATCGTGAGTACCCACGGTGGGTTGAGAAACTTCTAGCGGTCTAGTCATTTGCTCCTGTGACATATTTTGCTGATACAGGTACATAAGAGCTAGTTCCTCATCACTCGGCTCGACCGGCAGATGAAACGACTCCCAGAGCTTATCGTAGTCGAACAGGAATCTTTGTCCGGGAAGTTGTGGTGATGGAGTGTGCTTCTGACAATCCACGTGTTGGTCTTGAATCACCTTACCCAGGCATGGTACGAACACCCTCTTGAGTGGGCTAGCATAACCTACAAAGAAACCCTCATTAGATTTAGCGCCAAATTTATCGTTTTCATCAATAAAAGTACAAGGAGACCCGAATGGCTCCAAAAACTCAAGATTCGGCTTATAACGGTGCAACAGCTCAAAGCAAGTCTTTTTATACTTCTTGACAGTGAGAACTCTATTCAATGTGTAACAGGCTGCTGATACTGCTTCACTCCAGAAAAAGATTGGTAGCTTGGAATCGGCTAACATTGTACGGGCTGTTTCTATCAGGGTCTGATTCTTTCCTTCAGCTACGCCGTTTTGCTGTGGTGTGTACGGCGCACTGAATTCATGAAGAATTCCCTTCTCGTTGCAGAACTCGTACATCTTGTTGTTCTTGAATTCCGTTCCGTTGTCGCTCCGAATCCTCCGGATTGGCAGTTTATACACCGTTTCCATCTTCTTGAAAAGCACCATCAAAGACTCAAAAGTTTGATCTTTTCGTTCCAAGCACACTACCCAAGAAAATCTCGTAAAGTCATCAGTCACCACCAAGCAATATAAGTCTCCGCTGATGCTCTTTACGTTGACAGGCCCGAAGAGATCCATGTGCAATCTCTCAAGAGGTAACCTGATCCTGTTCATGATCTTCAAAGGGTGTGACTTCCGAGTCTGCTTTCCTTTCTTACACGCTACACAATCATCATTTAAGTGAAAATTATTCAGATTAACACCATCAACCAAATCATTGTGTACTAGAAAGTTCATTTTGCGAACATGAATGTGGCCCATCTTTCGATGCCACATTATCGAATCCTTTTCTGTCGCTTTAGTTTTAGACACAAAACACTGTTTCTGATGAGATGTTGGCGTTGCGACGCTCATATCAAGTATATAAAGATCATTCTCCCGTGGGGCGTGCAACAGCACCATCTCATCAGGGATTTTAAACCCTGGTTTCAAAACAACACATTCAGTTTTAGTAAAGTGTCCACTAAACTCTTTATCACAGATTTGTGAAATATTGAGTAAATTGTTTGTTAACTCCACTATGTAGTTCACTTTGTCGAATGAAATCACGCCATTTGACAACGTTCCTTGACCAACGATCCTTCCACCTTGATTCCCTGCAAATCCAACATAGCTTCCGTTTATGGATTTGACATCATTGAGCAGAGCAAGCATCCCAGTCATATGCCTTGAAGCGCCACTATCCATAATCCACTTTGACAGTATAGACTTGGGCAGCCCCTGCAAACATCACATCAATTTATTCAAACAATGAAGCCCAGGTTTTCTTAACTTCTGACACACTTCCGAACACGACATCACACTTCTCATTTGTTTTCGGAAAATCAAATGTGACATTTGGAACCTCTTCTTTCACAATTTGTTTTATTTTATTGTTAATTGTGGGAAATTATGCGAGAAATTTGTCAAGCTCAAATTCAAACTCAACAACTTCGTCTTTAACAACATTTGTTTCAATTTTCAAAGCATGTTCCATCTTTTTTACCTCAACAGATGGTTTTGACTTCGCGATCCAAGATTGGTTTTCGAAAATTTTTGTCTTAGGGTAAAATTTTGAAGTCTTTCGAGTCTTAGAAGATTCACCAATCTCGAAATTCGATTTCGGCTTATCCTCCGACTTCAAAGATTCGCCTCTCTTCAAAATACGGATCGGAGAAACCATCGGCTTTTTTGCCCTTTGTGTCAGTCGGAGATTTAGGTCGAGGTTTTTGAATGTTTGTCTTTTAAACAGTTGGTTTAGAAACAGTTTGTTTTTGAACACTTGGTTTTGAAACAGGTTGTTTTTGAACCGGTTTTACAACAACAGGTTTCTCGATCACTTTATGACACTGTTTCGCCATGTGTCCGATTTCACTGCAGCGGTAACACACCCTTTTGTCATATTCGACAAAAGTAGATTTGACTGTCTCTTCTTTCAACTTCTTTGCTGCATTGAAATTGTCCACAACCTTTTGACTGAAAATATAATCTTTCTCATCGTCAACACTTGGACCAGCGACAAAAACATCGTTCATCTTCTCTTTCGGCTTAAACACCTGCTTAGCCGTTTTCTTTTCAAACCCGATTCCTTTGTTTTTAAAGTTGTTTTTCTTGTTATAACCTTTACCATCCCCATCTTTCTTTCCCGAACTCGTTGGACATGATGTAACAAACGACTTTTTGGGTTTCGACAAGAATTCATTGTTATTGACTTCGTTAATGTTCATTTCAACCAATTTAAACACTTTTTCGACATTCTCGATTTTCACATTCTGATGTGGATACTCGTAATCAGTATAAAGTTTGTCTGTTCCAAACATGGTATATACCACCATAATCGGATCGTCATTCGCACTCTTTTCCGATTTCGGTATGTATTGATCTAAGAAATTCCCTTCATCTTCAGAATCACTAACCACCTTCTCAGATTGAGCCTTTTCAGATTTCTCACTTTCCTCATCCAACACCTGATTGACAACATTTTTGATAACCTGAGATTCATTGTCGGTATCGGATGGGGAAAATGTGACATCTATGGTCTGAGGCAAATCATCTTCTATTGATCTCAATTTGAGATTCAAAGCTGCTTCCACCCCATCTGGATATTTCTGTGTGTAATGATTCCACATTGGGGGTGGAACGCTCTTAAAGACTGGTGCCACATGTGGCTGTTGGGGGACAATTTGCTCAAGAACGTACGATGAAGCCACATAACTCATTAACTTTTTATCAATCCGTTCGTTCTCAATTTTAGCCAATTCTAGTTCCTTTTTAAGCGATGCGATCATGTCTAAATGAAAACTGACTTCATTTTGTTTATCGAATAGTGTTGCTTTAGCCAATTTTGTAGCTTTATCGTTTTCAACACTTTCCTTTTGTATCATCTTGATTGACCTGGCGAGAGTATCGTACGCCTCTTTGACTTGACCGAGGTCAAACTTAATCATATCAGCGTGGCGTTTCAATTCCTGATACTTAGTGTCTTTTTCAAGAGACTCCGTGCATGGTTCTAAACACTGTTTGCACGGTGTTTCAGGGATTGAAACAACCTTTTCAACATCCTGCTCTACACAATCAATTTTACCGACATTGTTTGACTCAGACTCAGACAGTTTGACTGATTTGATCTCCTGAACTCCAGATTCCTCTCGTTTGACAGACACACTACTGACAGACTTTGACTCCTCAGATTCTGAGTCTACCTCTTTGAGTTTTCCCATTAGAGCTTTGTTAGCTATGTCTTTCAAAACTTCTCCAGTCATCTCTTTCGACACATCTATCAACTCTTCAACGACTTCTTTCTTCTCTTCAAACCTTGGACATGATCCGGTCCTTGGTTCTTCAAAGTAACCTGCAAAAGATTCAGAAATGTTAGGAGGCAATACAGATTTCATTAAACTTCCCAAAACCTCCTGCTCAGACTGATAATAATACACTTCAGCAGCTATTTCTTCAATATCGATCGCATTATCAGCAGAAACCTCTTCAACAATCACATAAACCTCTTCAGCCACTATTTCCGGCTCAGACACCGTCTCAGAAATTTCAACAACTTCAGCCATCGTGGCCTGTCCATCGCTACCGGGGATATACTTATCCCAGCTGAAACCTGCAGCAACCTTTTCATCGTCTTGATTAACGATCAGTGCTTTTTCCGGTTTATTCTCAATTTGTGGCCTCTGAACAGTTTGCTGTTGGTTTGGTCGGTGATAGATTGCTTGCCTGTAGTAGTCGTTGGTGAACGGGTTTTGATGATTGTTTACTTCACGATTGGGACATTCTCGTTTGAAGTGACCGCGTTCTTTACATTTAAAGCATGTAACTTTCGACTTATCAAACCCTAACTTTTGATCGGGACCTGATAGACTGTTCCGGCCTGTAATTTCCATGAAGCCCTGTGCTTTCCTCACCAAACTAGCCATGCCCCATTTAATATCTATCAGCTCAAGTTCCTCCGGATCGATCTGATCGTAATCCTCTTTGGTCATATCCGGATTTCCGATCTTACCCGCTACCAAAGACTCATACGATTCTAACACGGAAGCCAACAATGCAATGTGTTGTTTTGCAGCTGATTCAGTGAATTCATTCCCATTCTTGATATTAACTGCGATGTTGCATTGGATCCCAGAAACATGTGCCTGATTATTTGAAATGGACGAACTTTGAGGTGATGGTTGTTCACTAGCTTTGAAGTTTGGATCAACACTCGAAAATGGTGACGGTTTGTTTGTTTGTGGAGTATTTGACGAAGCACTTGAACTTGTGTCAGCACTGAAACCAGTTTGTATCTTTGGGCTCTGATTTGTTATAACTGGAGTACTGCCTCTGTAGTACAAAGATACATCTTGTTGAACATTTGCTGAGTTCATCTTTTTGATCTTCAACAATTCTAACTCATGAGCTTCAATCTTTTCTATGAACAAACTAAGATTGTAATTGGCAAAGTCTGAATTGTTCTTCAGCATCATCAGGTATGTACCCCACGCGTCATAAGGTAACGCATCAGACAATTTGTCAATCCATTCTTCATCGGTCTTTTCAATTTTTAATCTATTCATCTCAAGTACCAAATGGCAATATCTTTCAATTAGTTGCCTTGTAGTTTCACCCTTCATACCGGTAAAAATATCAAACTCCTTCTTGAGCAGAGCCTTCTTGTTCTTGATCATGGAATCACTACCTTTAAACTTCGCTTTCAATGCATTCCACATAGATTGAGCATTATCTTCATATTGCAACAATACTAAAATATCTTCTTTGATAGCCTGCTGGAGAATACTAATCATCTTTGATTCTGTCAGGCTTACAATATTCTTCTTATTATTTAAACCATCAACTGGTGGAACATACTTTCTCTCTATCTTCATCCAGCATTCAAAATGGTTAGCCTGAACCCAGTTCTTAAATCTGTTTGACCATCCCGCATATTCCTCAATGTTCATCAACTTGGGAGGCTTTTGCATTGTTCCCAATTCGTTCTCCATGTTAACGTTCTGAACTATACTCGCCGGACTTTGCGTAGCCGTCAAACCGCTTCCCGCAAACAAGTTATAAAAATCTTGATGTTCCATTTTTAGTGACAAATTTCCAAAAATGTTTAACTTTTTGATTAACAGATTGTTTTTATCGAAAACTTTTAACACAGACTGAGTTTCCAACACTCGATCACGAACGAAATGGACTAAACGATCAAAACATGATTTTTACACTAAAACAGGTCGTATAAGCGAAATCAGCTTTTATGTGTTGTTATGAACGAAACCACTTAATTGTTAACAAAAGCGAAACCAGGTAATGACCTAATAAGCGAAACCACTTAATGACCTTAAGAACAGAAGTACTAAAATGACTAATAAGCGAAACCACTCAAGTGAAACCTCAAAACTGACACTTGGAGCGAAACCTACAAGCGAAACCTCTCAAATGACCTTATGAGCGAAACTACACGAGCGAAACCTCTGATTTCGCTTATGCCGTATGAGCGAAATCACTCAAGTACCATATGAGCGAAACCTGTTCACGAGCCATTTTAGGTCACTTTTAAGCTGTTTTTAGGTCTGAATTTCTCAAGGGTTTGTTATTAGACAATTTTACACTATGTGTTCAAATTTCAGTCCATTTTGTCCGTCGGAAAGTCCAGAAACTCAAAATGTGATAGAAAAAGGCTTTGATTCGGGTAAACTAGCTCACAACTGGCTCTGATACCAATTGTAGGACCGTTATTGACAGCCTATATAGTCAATCAGAGCTAGCAACTACCGAAAACGCAGCGGAAATACAAAATCGGCATGAATCAAAGCAGAAATGAGTAGAAACAGATGGAATTCACTTTAAAACAGTTTTCTCATTCAATCTTCACAAAATACACGGGCAGCAGTTCGGCTACACGGGAGACATGAACGTACAAAATGTGAAAACAACTTGGGTATTTATAGGGGTGAGGGTTTCGCTCATATGAACATGTCTCTTGGAGCGAAACCTCAAGTTAGTAGTTTCGCTCTTATGGCACATGTCCATATAAGCGAAACCTCAACATGAAAATCTAACATTTACACTTTCAACCCCTATACAATACATAATTAACACCTCTAGACCCTATACATTGATCAACTAAGACTAAGACGTAGGCTTTAGACATTCGTGCACCAACACCTTAGACTTCTAAAACAAAAGAACAATTACATGTATTCTTTGTTTGTAAAACAATGTTAATGATAATGAAACAATTTAGTACCAGTAGTTGTGAGCAATTTTGTAACGTGACTCCCTGATATTTCCGCCGCGTGTTGTTATATTACGCAATTGGGGTGTTATAGATTGTTATCAGAGCACTGGTTATAGGGAATTAGGTTATTAGCATGCCTTAAACCTAGTCTATAACCTTCCTAGGACCCAAACATGAGTAGACTCAGGAATTCTTTCCCAATCCTCGTCCTAATTCATGCCACAACTGCTCTATGATTTACGAATCATCTAACCTTAGATGATTTATTCTGAACCTTAGGATTTATGCCTTGAGGTATTCCTCAAAATATTTTCTCAAACCATTTTCATTGAAATATTTTTCAAAATGTTTTCTTAAATGTTTTTCTCAAAATGTTTTCATTAAAATATTTTTCAAAATGTTTTCTCAAACGTTTTTGTCAAAATATTTCACAACATGTTTTATCTCAAACGATTTGTATCAAAAGATTTCTCAAATGTTTTCTTCAAACGTTTTTCATCGAAATCTTGGGTTTTAATAATGTGAACACATGCAATCTGGAAGGGTGGATGCCTGTACCCCGAGTTTTCTGTCTAAGGCTAGAGTGTTCGTATAAATCCGCATTATCGGACCAGTCACTCTTACCTGGGAACTCTTAGGGTGAGTGTCCACTTATAGGCTAAAGCATGTCTCCGTGAAGCATTAGAAAGACCTATCCATCTTGACCCTACCGAATGAGTTTTAAACAACCTTTGTAACCCTACTCATTCATGTTACCCTCGGTAATGTGTTTGCTCTTTATGACAATCAAAGCATCCTTCTTTTCCCAATACCATTTCATCATATTACCTTCGGTGATATGTTTGATTCAATACAGTTGAAATGAATCTCATTTCATTTCATGACTCCACAAGATCCTATTTTATTTTCAAAATGTCACCTTTGTCTTTTAAAATTTCAAATTTTTACCATTTGGATGAGAATTTTCAAAATTTGAACACAAAGTTTCTTTATTTTAAAATCTTAATTCAAAAACATTTTTATCTTAAAAGCAATAAATTTTTAACAGGTAAAGTGTGACAACCCGTATTCTCGTTGTCAAGAGTAGGGTATTTTAGTAATGCGTGCATTTATTATTATCATTATCAATATTATTATTATTATTATCATTATTGTTATTACTCATTAAATAATCACAACCGCGTCGTGAGGAACGCCTCGTTTAAGCAAACAAACCCAAGCCGAACATTCACTTTGCATGTATAATTTTCCGTTGTAGTTAATTTTAAATTACTCGGGCTAGTTCGTTAATTGAGAGACCCGTAATTTTATATGATCCATACGCACTTGGGCTAGGCCCAACCCAATCCCTTTACACACTAAACCCTACCATACATAAATACCTCATAAAACCTCACCCTCTCTAATATTCAAAATGTAAAAACCCTACAAAAGCTTATTACCAGCCGCACACAACTAAAACCCACCCTCCATTATCTCTTGACTGCACACCGGTGACCGGAGATCGGACCTCCGGCGTCTTCTCGTTCACCAGCGACATCCACCTGCACACCTCAGCTGCCCTTCTCCTTCTCCAGTGAGCCACCCTCCACACAGACCCCTGTAAACCCCCAACACCCCCTTGTTTCCCTTCGGTTAAGCAGCCAACCACCACCAACCGGTGATAGCGTATGGTGGCAGTTACGATCAAGAGAGAAAGAGACCTGTCAGAGAGAGAGAATCTGCAGCGGTGGTGGTGGTGTTCTCCGGCGATAGCACCGTCGTGTACAGCGGCAGAGATGGTGTTCTCCGACGAATCCATTACGATGCTTACGATTTGCTGATGTTGTTGGTGTCGACGGCGAAGGGAGCCGCCGGTGGCCGACACCACGGCTGTGGCGGTGGGTTTTCTTCAGGATAACGTCATGGCGAGTTTAGTTTCGATAACAGCTTACACCTTCTTATTTGCAGTTTATCGGTTAGTTTGAAGCTATCATTTTATTTTGACTTGAATCCTCCTTGGCTCTAAATTACTAAAATGTAAGGGTGTTTTGTGTCGACAATGTTTGGGGATCTTTCATTGAATTTTAGTTGTTAACTGTTGCACATAAGTGTTTCTATGTTCTCTGTTTGTGCTTTAAAAACCCATAACAAATATTCAGGATCATATTATACTTTTTTAAAACTGTTTCCATAAATTGTTGTTTATAACTCTTGTCTAGCATATGGTTATTATTTGCTGCTCTAGTAACCTTGACCTTGTGAATATTTGTGTTCATTGTGAAACCCAAGTTAAGAAACTTATAGGTGTTAACTGATTTGTATTCCTTGGATTTAAAAGTGTGCTTGTGGGTGTTAACTGACGACTATTGCACATTTTTGTTGATTTGATGAAACAATAAAAGTATATAATATTTAGGATGAGTCTATTTGTTAAATGTTAAAAACCCTACTGATGAACTGATTGAATAATATGGAAATGTTTGAAATTGTTCCTGTTGATCTGATTTGGTAAATGTACGGAGTGCAAAACATGTTAGTGAGGTATGAGTGGATAGTACTATTTGGATAAGGATTCTAGAAGCATCTGCATAAGTTTGCGAGTCGAGACCTTATGGTTTCAACTCGAGACCACTCAGTGACCACTCGAAACCAGGGCATGCACATCATGAGGCTCGAGACCAGCTAGCTTGTGACTCGAGATCTTCTGATCTCGACTCGAGACCGGACCCGAGACCTCAGGGTCTCGACTCGAATATGCACTACTCGAAATCTTCGGTTGCGACTCGAAAACACTAGGTTGCGACTCGAGACCTCATACTCTCGATTCGAGACTACCTAGTTTCGACTGGACTACTTCACTTGGTTATTGGGCCACACAAACGAGTGTTAGGGACTATGTACTAATATTGTTTGATTGTTGATGTCTAACTGATGTTGATTAATTGTTCATGCGTTAGAATAGGCCCAATAACATGCATGCTGGTATGATACGTGTTACTGTACATTGTGCAAAGTGTGTATATTATATGAAATGTGAATTACATGCTATGTGTTAGATACGTGTAGGATTATACGTGACATTACTTGCATACGAACCTAATAAATATTTAATAACCATAATAGGGTATTGGTGACCAACATAACACAAGTAAATTGACTACCAAGCAAAGCAAAGGTGAGTTCACTACTTTTTACTTAAAGCATGCGTTCCCGGTGGTTGGGAAACGGAACGAAACACTTTTCCTGGTTTGGGATTGCTTACTATCTCCTCGTGTGGGATATGGTATTTCTACCTCCTTGTGTGGGATACGGGTAACAACGCTATCTCCTTGTGAGGGATACAAAACTATTTTTCTCCCCTTATGCGGGACTCTTAGTTAATTACTGTTTGTACGGAAATGCAACGAGCAACACGAAACGAAACTCTATTACTCAAGTCCCTACTACTTAATACCGATTAGTCGCCGGGGCCAGGCGAACGGGTTATTAGTTGATAGCGCTATTTAGGTTCGACCAGCCGCACACCGACCCTTGTTACTGGGAACGGGAGTGAACTAATAGACTTTGGCAAACCGTCAATGATGATAGAACATTGACAAACGGGGCACTGCAGAAACGTACGGTTAAGTAAGTATTCGGTATTGGAAAAACAATCTAGTCGCTCACTTATGGGGTAGCTCCCCATGGCATGTATAAACGGATAAATTAACTGGTTAAAACAAGTTTTTGGAAATTAAAACTGGAAAACTGTAAACACGTGAACTCGCCAACGTTATGTTGACACTCTACTGCATGCTTTGCAGGTTGCTCGGTACAACTTTGGACGGACGTTGCAATCGGATGGAGTGCGTGGTTCGTAAGTTTCATATGAACAACTTGTGGTTTTAAATTACAATGTGTTCTTCTCTCCTTTCCGTTGCATACTCAAACTATGTTTTGGAAAATTTAAAATTGGTCACTAATTATACCATTATTTGTAATAATAATTAAACGGTTCAAAATAATTAGTGGCTAAGATCCTGGTCATCACACTCCTCGCGGTAATACTCTGCGTGTGGATTTTGAGGGTGTGACAGATTGGTATCAGAGCCATTGGTTATAGCGAACTAGGTTTTAAATATAAAATATTTTTGGTTTGGGAAATAAAATATTTTTATATGAAAACCAGACTATAACCGTTCTTTAGTGGAAACCACAAAGACACCACACTCCGGATTACAAGGTTCGTCAACCTCAGATACTCACCTGGTAATGGTAGGCTAACGGCATTTACTTGTGCATAACTTATGTGTGTGAACACGCATGTGTGTATGTGTATAATTAGCATATATGTGTTAGTATGTATGCGTATATTTAGTATTTACCACAGTGGACCATACGAAGGCTAGGCAAGCGTGTTACGTGTTAAACAAGAGCGAGTCCTCCTAAGTTGTGGTTCGAAACCACGAGACACTAAGGGCAAGGAACCAGTTATTCCAAGCCCTCGTCCACATATTTCCTAATATCATCCATGGACTGCAAATCGACACGAGGGACGTCCACTAGATAGACCTGCCCAGCTACGAAGCACATAGAGGAGTTACGAGAACGAATCGACGAAGGGGAGCCACTCTTATATCATGGGATATTAGAAGGAACGATGACGTCATTCGCATCCTTTTTACTTGCGTATTTCTTTTCCCGACTTAAGTAGTGAGACTTGTTCCCTCATACGACTGATCACCTAGATTCTTGAAGCATTCTAGTAAGTCTACACCTTTCGGGTTTCTGTTTGCACGTCTCGAACATGAAAAGCATGCGTGGTGTATGCTTCCGTTGAAGTGCCAGCAATCGTATCACTTTTCCATCGACCACGGAGTTGTTTCTCCCTAATTCCTCGTTACATGGTTAATCCTTATTCGAGTTGAACCTTATACCTTAGCACGCCCCAAAACTCAGTAAGGTGATATCTTTCTTACGAACCAGCGGATTGGAAGGCGTGGCAAGACAACGACACGAGCCAGTCGACCCACCGACGATTACGGTGACCTAGATGCTTACCTTATCCTCCATTTGCCAGAACCGTATTCTTTGACGACTTTTCTGATTCAGTGAATCCTTTCACTAACTTTCGTACGAATCCGCGTTTATTGCTCAAGATGGTATCCCCGCTTCTACCGTTTCTTTATCACGATATCCATGTTTCTTCATACGGGAACCTTGACCAGATTTCTCTCCAGATTAATGAATTCAGCAAGATCGACCTTTAGTCGACAAACTTCATAAACCCTGAAAATTGGCAACATTTACCTTAATCGTGCTTCTTCGAAAGCCCGTTTCCGTAGTTTCACATCACCCCCCCCCCCCCCCCCCGACGACGCAAGCGCTACTTCAAACTCATCGCACAACTTAGAACAACCCACTCGAACTTGATTTTCTACCGACCTGAGAAATCACATCCTGCCAGACGTCTCAATAGACCCTGAAACCTACAGACCCGCACGACGACCATCCCTCTCTAGCTATTTCATTTTACGCTAACCACATCGACGTAACACCCCTTATCAGCAAGCGACGTTCTTTATTCTAAATGCCCATAGCTTGTGTACGACCAGCTACCTCATCAACATCAGATAAATCTCTATTGCCGACCCCAAAGCCTTTATGTTTTGCCTCAAGTTGAATGCATCAATTTTGACTACCCTTCTTTTGCATTATCTCGCTACTCGTGTTATGCTTCACGGATTCCATGATCCTTATCCTACTCTACTCTGCACAAATCTCCGTTTGGACGAATTACTTCCTACGAACGTTACTCGTTGGAGCAACGAGCCAAGGGTACCTCGGAGGTAAAAGTACCACAAGCATTGCTCTTCGGACCAGATACGATCAACACCTAGTCACGACACTCGAATTCATTCCATCCTGTCAAAATTTTTGACGCTTGTTTCTTTCGACGACATCTAAACCTACTCCGAAAACCCGAGGTAGTCTGAACGACTCCTCCGTGCTACCCTGGTACCTCTACAAGTCAAACCGCCTGCATTAAGTTTCCCACACGACCTTTAACGTCGCAACTCCCGCATTTCTTGACCGTATACGCAACCCCTCATGATTTTGACTCAAAAGAGTATCACCTGACATTAGGGAGTTGCTCAAATATCCGCAACTCCAGCAATTGGAAGATGATCTATGAGGTGCTTCTATCTTATTCTATCATGCCCAAGGCATTGATGAGGTGTCTGCCAGTAACGGCACGCGACCAAAGAAACCAACAAGTTTTCGAACTTGCAACCTTCTACTTGATAGAAGTAGATACTAGGCACGGGATGCCAACTTCTCTAATATCTGATCTTAACCCACGTTTTGCATCCGATTCATCGCAAGGCTGTGCACAAAAGACTTTTGGCTCACTGTTAGGCATGAACACCGCTTATCGCCTGCAGACTGATGATCGGGCCAAACGCACCATCCAAACACTCAAAGGTATGCTAAGAACATCTGTTATCGACCATGGATACGAGTGACACTTCCTTTTTGTAGAAATCTTTTCCAAAAACTACTACCGCACTAGCATTCAGGCAGCACTATTTGAGGCATTGCACGAACGCAGATGCCGGTCACCTCTGTGTTGGGCGGAAGCCAAATTACCGGCCCAGAACTTGCACTTGACACAACGGGTAGGATTGCCCAGAACAGACAACGCATGGCGGCAGCTCTAGACCGTCAGAAAGGCTACGCGGATAAGCGTAGGAAAACCTCCAGAATTCCTAGTCGGAGACTGGGTTCTACTTAAAGTTTCACCCTGGAAGGGTGTTGTACGTTTTGGGCTAACGGGGCAAGCTTAATCCGCGGTATGTTGAACCGTTCGAAATTACCGAAAGGATCGGTAAGGTAGCTTTGCAGACTAAACCTGCCTGAAGAGCTGAGTGCGGTACACAACGTCTTCCACATGCCTAATCCGAAGAAGTATTAGTCAGATGAAATATTCGTTGTTCTCTTAGGAACTCGTGATCAACAACTAACTACGCTTCATTGAAGAACCGGTTGAGATCAGGGATCAAGAAATCAAAACCCTCAAGCGTGGTATAATATACCAACAGACCGAGTTCGCTGGAACTCACGTCGCGGCCCAGAGTTTACAGACATTACCTGGGAACGGGAAAACCAGTTGATACGCATGTATCCCCAGTTGTTTACAGACATTACTTCCAGCACTGAAGCTACAACTGAATTTCGGGAAGAAATTTTCAAGCCAACAAGGGGATGATGTGACACCCCACGAAAACGTTTAATCACACTAGCTTGTCAGTGGCTGCGCGCTAAATTTCGGGACGAAATTTCTTGAACTTGGGGATAATGTGACACTTCGGGTCATCTTGTACGTTTCTTGGATGTTATAACTAAATTTGTGAAATTCTATACTATGTAAAATACGTACAAACTCTTGGAATCTTATGCTACTTGACCGTCTACGCGATGTGATCTTATGTGCTATGTGGCTTACATGTTTGTTTTGTGAACTTATGTGAACTACATGTATATACGTATGACACTAGGTTATCAGTGAGTCTATAATTAGAGCAAATCGTATGTCTTAGCTTAAATTTCGAGGACGAAACGCCAGTAACTTGGGGAGAATGTGACAACCCGTATTCTCGTTGTCAAGAGTTGGGTATTTTAGTAATGCGTGCATTTATTATTATCATTATCAATATTATTATTATTATTATCATTATTATTATTACTCATTAAATAATCACAACCGCGTCGTGAGGAACGCCTTGTTTAAGCAAACAAACCCGAGCCGAACATTCACTTTCCATGTATAATTTTCCGTTGTAGTCAATTTTAAATTACTCGGGCTAGTTCGTTAATTGAGAGACCCGTAATTTTATATGATCCATACGCACTTGGGCTAGGCCCAACCCAATCCCTTTACACACTAAACCCTACCATACATAAATACCTCATAAAACCTCACCCTCTCTAATATTCAAAATGTAAAAACCCTACAAAAGCTTATTACCAGCCACACACAACTAAAACCCACCCTCCATTATCTCTTGACTGCACACCGGTGACCGGAGATCGGAACTCCGGCGTCTTCTCGTTCACCAGCGACATCCACCTGCACACCTCAGCTGCCCTTCTCCTTCTCCAGTGAGCCACCCTCCACACACACCCTTGTAAACCCCCAACACTCCCTTGTTTCCCTTCGGTTAAGCAGCCAACCACCACCAACCGGTGATAGCGTATGGCGGCAGTTACGATCAATAGAGAAAGAGACCTGTCAGAGAGAGAGAATCTGCAGCGGCGGTGGTGGTGTTCTCCGGCGATAGCACCGTCGTGTATAGCGGCAGAGATGGTGTTCTCGGACGAATCCATTACGATGCTTACGATTTGCTGATGTTGTTGGTGTCGACGGCGAAGGGAGCCGCCGGTGGCCGACACCACGGCTGTGGCGGTGGGTTTTATTCAGGATAATGTCATGGCGAGTATTGTTTCGATAACAGCTTACACCTTCTCATTTGCAGTTTATCGGTTAGTTTGAAGCTATCATTTTATTTTGACTTGAATCCTCCTTGGCTCTAAATTACTAAATGTAAGGGTGTTTTGTGTCGACAATGTTTGGGGATCTTTCATTGAATTGTAGTTGTTAACTGTTGCACATAAGTGTTTCTATGTTCTCTGTTTGTGCTTTAAAAACCCATAACAAATATTCAGGATCATATTATACTTTTTTAAAACTGTTTTCATAAATTGTTGTTTATAACTCTTGTCTAGCATATGGTTATTATTTGCTGCTCTAGTAACCTTGACCTTGTGAATATTTGTGTTCATTGTGGAACCCAAGTTAAGAAACTTATAGGTGTTAACTGATTTGTATTCCTTGGATTTAAAAGTGTGCTTGTGGGTGTTAACTGACGACTATTGCACATTTTTGTTGATTTGATGAAACAATAAAAGTATATAATATTTAGGATGAGTCTATTTGTTAAATGTTAAAAACCCTACTGATGAACTGATTGAATAATATGGAAATGTTTGAAATTGTTGTTGTTGATTTGGCAAATGTACGGAGTGCAAAACATGTTAGTGAGGTATGAGTGGATAGTACTGTTTGGATAAGGATTCTAGAAGCATCTGCATAAGTTTGCGAGTCGAGACCTTATGGTTTCAACTCGAGACCACTCAGTGACCACTCGAAACCAGGGCATGCACATCATGAGGCTCGAGACCAGCTAGCTTGCGACTCGAGATCTTCTGATCTCGACTCGAGACCGGACCCAAGACCTCAGGGTCTCGACTAGAATATGCACTACTCGAAATCTTCGGTTGCGACTCGAAAACACTAGGTTGCGACTCGAGACCTCATACTCTCGAGTCGAGACTACCTAGTTTCGACTGGACTACTTCACTTGGTTATTGGGCCACACAAACGAGTGTTAGGGACTATGTACTAATATTGTTTGATTGTTGATGTCTAACTGATGTTGATTAATTGTTCATGCGTTAGAATAGGCCCAATAACATGCATGCTGGTATGATACGTGTTACTGTACATTGTGCAAAGTGTGTGTATTATATGAAATGTGAATTACATGCCATGTGTTAGATACGTGTAGGATTATACGTGATACTACTTGCATACGAACCTAATAAATATTTAATAACCATAATAGGGTATGGTTGACCAACATAACACAAGTAAATTGACTTCTGGGCAAAGCAAAGGTGAGTTCACTACTTTTTACTTAAAGCATGCATTCCCGGTGGTTGGGAAACGGAACGAAACACTTTTCCTGGTTTGGGATTGCTTACTATCTCCTCGTGCGGGATACGGTACTTCTATCTCGTTGTGTGGGATACGGGTAACAACGCTATCTCCTTGTGAGGGATACAAAACTATTTTTCTCCCCTTATGTGGGACTCTTAGTTAATTACTGTTTGTACGGAAATGCAACGAGCAACACTAAACGAAACTCTATCACTTAAGTCCCTACTACTTAATACCGATTAGTCGCCGGGGCCAGGCGAACGGGTTATTAGTTGATAGCGCTATTAGGTTCGACCAGCCTCACACCGGCCCTTGTTACTGGGAACGGGTGTGAACTAATAGACTTTGGCAAACCGTCAATGATGATAGAACATTGACAAACAGGCACTGTGAAAACGTATGGTTAAGTAAGTATTCGGTATTGGAAAAACAATTTAGTCGTTCACTTATGGGGTAGCTCCCCATGGCATGTATAAACGGATAAATTAACTGGTTAAAACAAGTTTTTGGAAATTAAAACTGGAAAACTGTAAACACGTGAACTCGCCAACGTTATGTTGACACTCTACTGCATGCTTTGCAGGTTGCTCGGTACAACTTTGGACGGACGTTGCAATCGGATGGAGTGCGTGGTTCGTAAGTTTCATATGAACAACTTGTGGTTTTAAATTACGATGTGTTCTTCTCTCCTTTCCGCTGCATACTCAAACTATGTTTTGGAAAATTTAAAATTGGTCGCTAATTATACCATTATTTGTAATAATAATTAAACAGTTCAAAATAATTAGTGGCTAAGATCCTGGTCGTCACACGCCTCGCGGTAATACTCCGCGTGTGGATTTTAAGGGTGTGACATAAAGAATTTATGATACAAATCATTAACCCGGTTTGTATTCTCTCATCCAAAAATATTACAAAAAGTTTATTTTCAAGACAACTCTTGTTTCAAAACAATAATGTTACAAACCCATAACAATTGAATGAATCTAACTTAATTGGTTTTCTCTATAGCTGAATTTTCAAAATGCCTCCTCGACGAGATGCTCAACCTCAAACAAATGAAGAAGTCGCAGCCCTTATCGCTCAACAAATGGCTGCAGTACTTCCAGGCGTAGTAACCCAGATTCATCAGATATACAACAACAACAACAACAACAACAACGCCCAGTGTAATTTCAAGACCTTTAATTCAGCCAAGTCGCTAAAATTTTCTGGGTCTGAAGGAGCAACCGCACTCTTACAATGGTTCAAAAGTATAGAAAGCACATTCCGCCATGTTCAGTGTCCCAATGAGCGAAAAGTAGATTTCGCTTCGAGTGTCTTTCAAAGGAGAGCACTCACTTGGTGGAATGGTATTATGAGGGACCGAGGTACCGATGTAGCAATGGAACTGACGTGGGAAGAATTTAAAGATCTTATGAAGAAAGAATTCTGCCCTCGAAACGAAATTCGAGCTCTTGAAAATGAGTTCTATTATTTAAAACAGGATAGTGGGGAAAATCGTGCCTACACTGACCGATTTGAACAGTTAAGCCTACTTTGCCCCACTATGGTCACACCTTTGGATCGGGGCATTGAGAAATACATCGATGGTTTACCTGACCCTGTCCAAGACATCGTCACTAGTAGCCAACCTGCAACGCTCAGGGAGGCTAAGGAATTAGCTGCTATCTTGACTGATTCACAAGTTAGAAAAGGTAAGTTATCTCGACAAGGAGACAAGAAACAAGACACCGAATCTGTTACCGAGAATTCGAGAAGATCAAAGGACGAATCTTCTAAAAGTACTAAGAAGCGCAAGGCTTCAAAGAATTTTGCAGTTCCTGCACCTGCTCCACTGAACTCGGTACCCTTTAAGGGATTTTATCGTGGGAAGCAACTTCGATGCAATCATTGCAATTATCATCATGCATCAAATTTCCCTTGTCGCTAGTGTACAATTTGTGGTCTATTTGGACATCTAGCTGTGACCTGTCGTATCCAGAATCAAGCAGCCCCTACTCAGACTCGCCCAAGAGCAAGTTTCAATTGTGGTGACTTAAATCATTTCAAATGAAACTGCCCCAAGCTTGCCAATGCTAATGAACGAGCATTCAACATAAATGAGGCTCGAGCTAATGATCAAGTGCTTATGATCATTTGAACCTCTAAATTTCCTGTTTATTTTCAAGATCAATGTATATATTTTAAACAATGTTTGTAATGACAATATAAATTTCAAGAAGTTTATCTTTATCTCTGTTATTCTATTTTCAATTTCAAATGTTAATGTGATTGCACTATGTGTAATTTCAAATTTCGTGCTAATTTTGAGGATTCCGTTCTTTAGGAACTAAATCTTATAATTTAGTATAATATGATTGCACTCTAGTGCATTTATACAAATTTGGTAACACGATCAATACAAGATAATACTGTTTTATGATCATAGCATTATACACATGATTTGTTTATCTAATATGTATAGCACATGATTGTAAATCCAATTTGCTTCATATGTTGATTTAGTGCATACTTAGTACATTATTTTCATTTACATTTCATGCTACGTATGTCCATTTAGTGCATACTTAGTACATTATTTTACATTTCATTACATTTTATGCTATGTATGTCCATTTAGTGCATACCTAGTACATTGTTTTACATTGCATTTCTGTTGCACATGTTCTTGTAGCATATGGACACGTTGTTTTACATTTTTACCTTGTATGTTCACTTAGCATACCTAGCGCATGATTTGAAAATAATTTTCCTCAATATGCTTACATTATGATGATAATGTATGATTAGTATATGTTGCATTCTACCTGTTTGGTTAATATGAAACATATATATATATATATATATATATATCTGTACTAGAATAAAATACATCCTACTAAATTTGTCGTAGGCAAAATAAGTAGTGTTATCATTGCTAGTATGAAATACAATTCAATTTGACAGATGTTATGTTATGACAATGTTTATTTGATTTAGATGATAGTTCGACCTTAATATTTGTTTACCCTTGCTTAACAAGAGGAGCTATGTGGACCATGTGACGAAACGAGTAATTATGGGTGCACACTTAATTATGAGTTTCGACACATGAGAATCATAGTAAGCCTTGTTAAGTATGGTAGCATAAAATCTAGAATGATTAAGGTAACGGGAGGAGTATGATGCGATAAGAACACGGTGGATACGCCGATGGTACTTCCTATATATAAGTGTTCTTATTGCGTTATTCTTCAGAACGTTGCTGAAAGCATTTGGTGATTTTATGTTATCTTGGACCATTATGTGATTATGTGTTTAAGCATAAGTTGTGTGGTTGTTTTCAATGGACTGCAGCAAGTACATTCATTAACTCAAATCGAGCCGACCGGGAGTATATTATGGTTTTAAAGGTGACGATCTTGATGCCATAGGTATGATGACCCGTCTCCTATGCATGAGATGCTCATGGTGCATTGGATGTACCTCGTGGGATGATAGAAACCGCGTACGTGTAGGGGTTGAATGTACACCCCCTTCGTTTGCTAGGAATTACACTAGGAGCTTAGTATAACATAGTGCCTTACTTAAAAGATTTTTGAACACTAGTCGACTATCACAAGTTTCAAAGGAGTGAGTACCTTGAGACGCTTTGAATACCCCAGGTCATAATTTGAATTCCCTAAAATTTCCAAATGATGCTCCGCATCTTTGGGATCTAGCAATCTGCTTATCCATCAGCTGTTTCAATTCCACTCTACGGTCTCCTTCGAATAAATTTCGGGATGAAATTTCCTGAAGTAGGGGTGACTGTAAGACTTGTGCTCCGTAATCACACACAATGTAGGACACTATATTTTTATCAAATAAACAATGTGTTTTGACCTCAAATTTTTTTTTATTTTGGTTTTAAAATTTCACATTTTGATTCTAGTTCATTTTCAAGCTTTAAATCGCTTTCTAGAAAGTTAAACACGAACTGTTGCGTAAACGTACTCAGTTTAATGCGGCAAACACTCCAAAACAGTGACATAGGCTTAACATACCTTAAATAACTTTTAGATAACTTAGAAATAAGTTTTGAAGGCTTTGGTGTGTCAAAAACAACTTTATTCACACTCAGGGACTATTTGCGTCAAACTGTGATAGTATGCTGATTCACATAGTATCGCACATTCTGGAACTTGATCATAAGTTAAACATACCCTAAATATCCTTTACATAGCTTAGAGATAGGCTTTGAGGGGTTCGGTATGCTAAAACAAACTTTCTTGATCAATAGGGACTAAAGGCGTCAAAAAGTGCATAAGTTTGCATTTTCGCGCATATCTTACGTTCTGAATATATCCGGACTTCCAAAAATTTATGTAATCATTAAAATATTTTATTTTAGTGATTGGCATGATAAAATTCCATTCGTCGCGTAATTTGGATTGTTTTTTGCAATCGTTCGTGTTTCGTCGTAATTAACCGAACAACACGACCGTACGACCAAACAAACCGACATTCGAGATATTTTTTTGCATGTTTCATGTCCCTTATGTTTAGGAATCATTGTAGAGCCTTGAAAATGGATTAACGGGCCTCAAACGCATCAAAAAGGGCCTCAGAAGCATGCATGGACCATTTCTGTAATTTCTGAAACTTGTTGCTGAACTGGGGATCTCAGGCGGCAAGCGTAAGCCCCCCTTGAACCTTACGCGGCCGGTGTAAAACTGTTCGACCTGCAGAAAGTTGTTTCCAGCCTGTTTCCAGCTGTTCCAGCTGATTTTCTCACTTGCAAATGGTATTTTATAAATCTATGGGCCCTTTTTAAGTGCCTATGGTTTTGCAAAACCATGGGTGCATGTGTACGACCCATATTTAAGCTCGGTTTTCGATGAACGATCCTAACGGTTGTAAGAAAACTATAAATACCCTACCCCCTTCACTTGCAACTTACACCTTTGATTCATTCAGCTCTAAGTTGGGGATTTTATGCTCCATACCTGAGTTGTTTGGATCAAAATTTCCGTTCTTGGACCCGTTGTAAGTCCTCTTTCGTTCTTTTACGCGTTTTTAGCGTGAAAGTCAAACTATGTTTGACTTTCTGATTTACCAGTTTATGGTCAACACGAAGTTCGTTTGAACTTCGTAACATGAGCGTAACATGACTATTGTCACACCCCAAATTTCCACGTATTACCGGTGGGCCCGGTAGGGGAGTAACGTGACGTGGTTGGCAACATCATAGTCAAACAACACAATATATAAATGCACAGCGGAAGCAAAAGATAATAATATTACAATCCGAATGTAACGTAATATCCAGGTATTACAACGGAAAGTAAAGGATCCACAGACGGATCTTAAAATACAAATATTGTTCAACAGACTTTAGACGCCTAGAACTTGCAAGATTCCTTATTAACGTCCTGAGCAGCTTCCAGCCTATTACGTACTTGTACCTGTCACTTAGACTTTGGAAAATACGTCAGTTTTCACTGGTAAATACACTCAACTGACTCATTTGAAAAGAGTTTAAGAAAATTGGTTTGAATGCACTACGGCACAAAATATGTTGACACTTTGATTAAAATGCACAAGGCAAAATTAATCTTTTATACTTGGGACAAACTATATCTCATGTTATCAGTTTTACATAACTTGCTCTACATACGGGGCCCGGTTCTATGCCGGTTCAAGATTAACCGACACACCACTATTCCCTTATTGGGAATCCCTTATTGGGTATAATCAATTAATAAGCATATAGCATCTGTCAGGTGTATGCCTACACCCCGTGCTTAGGCCGTGGCCATTGCATTTAATGAGTCAAGGATATCCAGGACACGGTCGCATTAACCCCCAATGTTTCAGTCAAGCAATACGAATTAAAAACAGGTTATTTGGATTTCCCGACTCATTGGTCTTCGAATCCCATACCTGACCATGCGGTATTTATATTACCCTATCCCAAGCCCGTAATAGGGAAAATAAGTTAAGAGTATTTACCTGATCTAGCTCCTGTCTTAAATAGCAAGAATTATAATAACTCAGCCGTATTCACTTAAGTAAGCGTAGGTAAAATTTACCGGAAGGCTCTAGTCTGGAATGATGGTATAAATAACCAATTAGAATACTAACGGGTCTTTAATTAGGCCAATTGGATTTTAACGCCTTTAACTTTGAAGAGTTGGCCGATAACACCCGCAACTAACACTTTGATCTGTGACACCCCAAACTTTTAATTTTGTTTGTCATTTCACCACTCAGTTAAATCTTTACTAACTGGGTTTGTTTTTTATCCTACATGGCGCTGACTTGATGAGGTGGACATGATTATGTGGCGCTGACTTCATCTCTTCTTTATAACACTATGGAACCCTAATTTCCTCATAAGTTCAATAACTCAGTGATAACAACCGCATATTCTCACTTGACGGAATCAAGCAGCGACAACAACCGCATTATGTGGCGCTGACTTCATCTCTTCTTTATAGCACATGACGGAATCAAGCAGCGACAACAACCGCATATTCTCACCGTGCACCGATGCAACCGTAGAAAAGTCCGGAGGTTTCACTCTCGAAATCGCTTTTGGGTCTAGATCTGCGTTTTTCTTCAACAAATCTGTTCAGTAAGCTATTCGCCGGTAATTCAAGTAGCTCTCGGTTTTTCGCCGGTAATTCCAGTAGCTCTTCTGCGAAATCTGTTCAGGTAGATGAGATCTCTCTCCTCACCGTCAATTCCAGTAGCTTTTCGCCGGTAATTTCTCATCAGTAGTGAATGAAGGTGGTGGTTGCAGAGAGTGGCCGGAGCTCCGGCGAGAGAGAATGAAGGTGGTGGTTGCAGAGAATGGGTAACCATAAGAGTCACATGCAAGTTCCCTGATTTAATATGCCTTAATTATGTTATAATATCAGTAAGATATTTTCTATTATGCCCAAATCGGATATAAACTCACATTATGCCTCGTAAGGGCATTTTGGTCATTTAAAAGATTATTAAAAGAGTTTATTTGTAAATCTGAGTCACGGGTCTGATTTATACAGTAGGTATACTAATTTTAACATATTATAACAGTAGGGTATGACCCATATGTGAAACTTATCATTTAAAACCAAACTATGCACCTTAGGGGTATTTTGGTAATTTCACAAGGGCTTAAAAGGTCAAAACTGGAAACCTGAGTTCAAAAACTTTTACTTACTGTTATTATCACAAAATATACTAAAAACATCAGTAGGTATTAACCTTATATGTTTAATATGGTTATAGTACATACTAAGCGTTAAAAACGCTTAAAAGGGCGATTTAGAGCCGTTTCCGGGTTTTTAAATAGAAAGCTGATATTTTTATATTTCCAGAATGCTTAAAAATGTTTTATTTATCAAATAAAATCAGTAGAAAAAGGTTTGGGGTCAAAAGGATTTGTAAAACTCATTTTATGGCTTAAAAGGGCAAAATCGGTATTTACCGAATTAAACTTAGAGACCTATGATATGATCAGCCAAAAATTAAATAAAAATCTTTAAAAATCCCAAAATATTATATAACATCAGTGGGTAAAAAGTTTGATATCAAAAAGTGGGTTTAAATAGGTTATATGCTAATTACGCCGTTTAAGTAACATAAAGCTTTCAAATTACGATATTGAGCATAACTCTTAATCTAGACCTCAAACTGATATCAAATTTTAGGTGCATGTTTATAAATCAGCAACAAATGTTTCTACTCTTTCACTTTTTCAAAAAACACGTTTTATAGTCAAAAGGGCATAATAGTCGACATTTAAGCATAAATCGGAAACATGCATATGAATCGGATAAGCATTGAACCAAGTTGTAAAATCTCAGAGAGTTATACTTATATGAAACCTGGTCCAAAATGAGCTCTAAGGCAGATCTTAAACAAGGTTAATCAGGTCAGATTTCAGAGTCAAAGCATTAGTCAAACTGTTAGACTTTTGATTCAAAACAAGTAATTACACCAAAGTGATCAGTTTGACATGTTCTTGTAGCATTTACCAAATTATTTAAGTGACAAAACATGATCCATAACCTCTATATTATCAGTTTTGATTAATTTAAGAATCTGCCCAGTTTGACTTTTAGATTACTAACTTTGACTTATCAAATAGACTAGAATTCGCGGAAATCAGAAAGCATGATCCTAATGGATTATAACCAACTTGATTACCATCATAAAACAAGATTCAATTGGACTTTTTGCTGATCAATTCATGATCAAATCAGAAAGTCAAACAGAAGTCAAAATATAGTGTTCTTGGCTAGATTAAACCATGAACAAGAATCAAAACATGATTGGAATACTTACAATCACTGAATGAAAGATCAAGAACACCAGAAAGATCCAAGATGGTTGTGCAAATCGGATTGGAACATGTTTGAGTGTTTGAAGGTTGCAAAAATTTATAAAAATGAAGGATATGTGGTGTTCTATAGGATTCTTGGAACGAATCGAATCACAACAGGTGTCGGGTGGTTTAAACATACTATGGGCAGCCTCTAGTATCGATCTTGTGGTATTAGAAACCAGCTTGGTCATGAAAACAGCAACGAACAGGCTGTTAATAGCTGTTTTCCACTTCTGATGAACTCATGCGGCCCGCCTGAGAATACCCAGGCCTGTACGCGGGCCGCCTGCAGGTTTATAACAGCAAGCACAGTTCCAGAATTGGTAGAAATGGTCCCTGTGATCTTTAAGGTCATTTAAGGCACGTTTAAGGCCCGTTAACCTCAATTTAAGGCTCCATCATGAAGTTTAAACATAGGGGACATGAAACATGTTCAAAAACATGTCGGATGTCGGTTCGTTTGGCCGTACGGTCACGTTGTTTGTCTATTTACGACGAAACACGAACGGACGCTAAAAACGAACCAAACGACGCGACGAAGGGAATTTTATCAAGGCGATCACTAAAATAAAATATTTTAGTGCTTACATAAATTTTTGGGTGTCCGGGGATATTCAGATTGTGAGATATGCGCGAAAGTGCAAACTTGTGCACTTTTTGACACTTTTAGTCCCTGAATGACATAATAGTTTATTTTTGCGCATAAAACACCTCTAAGCCTATAACCAAGCTATAGAAAGAATAAATAGGGTATGTTTAACTTATGGACATATTCCGGAAGGTCCGTTACCATACGATTCGACCTCCTTTTGCAGTTTGACGCAATTAGTCCCTTAATTGCGCAAAGTAGCGCGAGATCGCATTTAACGATATCTAAGCCTCCTATGGCCCATAAGGGGCATTACCAAGCATATATTTAAACATTACTACGCTCTCGTTCGCCTAGATGATCACCGAAAGGCGTAGATTCAAAAGTTGACGCTTTAGGTCCCTCTATTGCGCAAATTTGCACATCTCATCACTTAATAGCATTGGAACCTTATCTAATCCATATTAGGAATTCTTGGAAGTATTATTAAACATAATGAAGCTTCGGGTTCACTAGAAGGTCAGTTAGAGGTATAATTAAACATATTGACACTTTTAGCCCCTTTAACTTGCATAGTTGCGCGTAACTTTACTTATAGGCATAAAAACCTTAGATGGCCATTATTTGGCATTCCCGAGAGTATAATTAAATATTATTAAGCTCCCGGTTTGTTAGAAGGTCACTCAGAGGTAAGAATTAACATGTTGACGCTTTTAACCCTTTATTGCGCAAACTTTCAATTAATTATGCAAACGACTACACTTATTCATCAAGTGGCACATTTGTGAATATAAACGTCGTGAGAGGTTATTTGGAAACTTATTTTAGGTATGCTAACACTTCCCGTCCTTTTATTATCAAAGTTTTCGATTTTTCGAAAAATTAGTCCTTTAAATTCAACATTGGACTTTATTAGGGTTTATTACACGTGTCAATACATCATTGGTCGTGATTTTACGAGGTGTTACATCCTCACCCCCTTAAAATAAATCTCGACCTCGAGATTTGCTAAGGTGCTGGAAGTACTTATTGTCGCATAATGGACTCAACTTCTATAACATATCTGGAATCTCTCCAAGCTCTCAAAGTGACCTTTATATTTGGTACATGTATCCTTTTGGAGCTTCTTAACCTATCGATCCTCAATCGATATAGGTTGCTCATCATATCATATATCTGCATATCAATATGTGATAATGCTTCTTGACTTACTGGTGAAACACATCCTCAATTCATTAGTGTACAATGCATTGTATGCTCCGCCAAGCTCCTTAAATAGGTTCTAGCTTATAAGCTACTTGATCTTGATACATTCGATTTCCGTCGAATGATTCTATATATTTAGAGCTTTACTAGCCTGATAATTTTAACAAATTTGGTACACCCTTCCTGGGTGATACCTTTTGTTGAACCTTATTCGTTAACAAGAATGTAGGAGGGTTGCTACTTTCATTAATTCTTGATTTTCTGCCGAATACTGGCAACTTACAAAAAATTAGGGATTCGTATGATCTTATTCGTTGCTTCCAATGCAACTTTCAGATCCTGATAAGTGGACTTCCCAAAGTCTCGTTCATCCAACGGATGTTTTAATATTTCATTTATACAAGGTTTCCAAAGGAGCCACCTTGATACCTATATAGCAACTATGATGGAAAAGCTTATCTTAAGGTGATATGGTTATTCCAACCACTGCTTAACTAATCTCAAAGAATAGTTGTTCCTTACAGCTAGTCGAATAAATCGACGATCCTGGCAGCAATTGGGGATTCCTAGTTATTGCCTAAATAGGGTTGCGGTAATCAATGCATAAATAAGATGAACCGTCTTTCTTATTTACTAAAAATCGGAGTTCTTAGAACTTTGAATTTTGGCTTTATGAAACCTTCTCTAAAACTTATTGATTTGGCTCTTAGTTCTTCCTATTTCGTTGGTACTAACAGATATAAGATTCTTACAATAACTGCAGCCCTAAGCGGGATGTTTGTCCTAACATCCTCTTGCCTCTCAGAAGGTAAACATGGTAATTCTTATAAAGAAGCTAATTATGACACATAGAGATGTCAGAGATTTCCGCATTCTCAGGCTTTGGCTCATCTATCGCTGTCGGTGTCAGATAAATGACACATTCCCTTTACCATTGCAAAGATGCCCTAAGTAGAGATACTTATAAGGACATTTTTATATTGGATATCTTCTTTGAATACTACTAGTCGACTTTAGTACAATATGACCATTGGGATATCTTCGGGGATCCCATGCATTAAACCTCCATACTGATCAGGCATGGAAGCAATCTATGGGACACACTAGGATACGCAAATCCTCATATGGTACTCTTATCAAACATAGTTTGGCATTCGCAGACGATAGAAAACAATAAGAAAATAATAACATAAAATAAATAATATATATTGTCGTACTCTTTCTGAGGGAAGAGTACTCCAGATTCTTATGAAAGGATTATCTCCGAGGATGGGAGAGAGGTCATTAAAGATTCCATTGGTAAATTATACCTCATTTTTAATATCGGAAGTTCTTATGAATGTAACCAAATGTTTGCTAAGCTTATGGTTTACTAAAAGGTTTATTATCCCTTGCATTAACGTAAAATACTTAGCAGATATAATCGATGCTAAAAGGTAAGGACGTACCTAATGCCATTATTGATATACACTGTCTCTAGCATTCAACCGGTAGTTTAGGCGTTTCCTTTCTTATCCATCCTAGACTTAGCTGCTCCTTCCTTGGCAGCCTCCGAGCAATTAGTACTGATGTGGCCCTTTTCGCCACAGCTGAAACAGTTTGCATCCTTCATGTCCCTACATTCGTGGGACTGGTGGCCAGCTCTTTTATAGATGCCACATTGCTTTATCTTTTGGTTTAATCGACACTGCCCCCAATGTCTTCTTTTGCAGGTTTTGCATGTAGGCTTTTTGTTGGAATCCTGTTGGTTATTGTTGAGCTTGGATTTGCTCTTCTTAGGATTCTGAGAGTCATCCTCCTCCCTTTGTCTTTTCTCATTAGTTTCATTCTCGATCGACTTTTGTCTCACTATATCTAGAGTGAGAGACAAGGATAGATCTACAGTTGATCTATAGTTGATTGGCCTTGAAGCTTTAACATTCCCTTTTATTTCTGGTGCCAAACCACCGATGAAACGCGCAATGCATTTTGGTTCCGGGGTAATTAAATAGGGTACCAGTCTAGATAGGGAGTTGAAGTCGGTAACATATTGCTGACAATTTAGGTTTTTCATTGTGAGAGTCAGAAAATCTGTCTCCACCTTTTCCACTTCGTGTTGTGGACAGTAGTTCTCTTTGATAAGATCCACAAACTTGGACCATCCCATACTGTATAGGGAAATTTTCCCCGTGGACTGCATCATGGCCCTCCACCATACAAGAGCCTCTCCCTTGAAAGATTGTGAAACAAATTTTACTACATCCTTATCAGCACAATCGCTGATGTCCACAACAGTTTCCATTTCCTCAAGCCATTCCATAGCATCAATTGCTCCTTTTTCGCCATTGAAATCTCTTGGTTTGCATGAGACGAAATATTTGTAGGTGCACCCGCCTTCAGTTGAACGGGGCTTATCATAGAGTACTAACTCCTGAGGTTCGCTCTTTTCATCTGAAGAGTGAACGGAGCTCTCCTTACGAGCTGATGTATGCGTTTCCGTATGGATCTTTGAGTGAGTGACACTCGGTTCCTTTTTGTTCTCAAGGACCTTATCCACAACTTCACTAATTGCTGCGATAATCAAGGCCTGAAGAGTAGTGCCATTAACATTTATATTTATATTTGCATCCTTGTTTTTAGCCGCCGTATTGCTGTGTGCTTCGTCGGAAACCTCCATTCTGGAGCTTTGGTACTAAACACCAAAAATAACATATGCTTAGATGCAAGTTATTATGGAATCATCGTAATGGATGATTTATAAAGTCATGGTATTACTAAACCATAATGGCTGTTAGGTTTATAACTTCCTTATAGTATGCTACTAGAAAGTATGTCAATTATATTTAGCCTAGGTCAAAAAGGACCATCAATTGTGTTTATGGTTTGGACCGAGTCCATTACCTTTTGACTAGGGATCACAATGTCACAACTGTCCTTGTCATAACGACAATCTTTAGATAGTTGGAAGGCTTGTCATGAAGGACTTTAATAATCATAGGCCCGAAGGCCTTGTCACAAAGGACATACAAAATATGGCACTTAAGGCATTAATATATAAGCCGCAATCTTATTGGATCAGAGATCTTAAGGTTCGAACATAGTTCATCACCTTTGGACAGAGAGTCAAAGACTACAGCCGTCATCTTTTTGGAAGATAATTTATTTTGCCACAAAGGCTAGTCAATGTACATCATTCTGACTAACTAGATGATTGTGAGCCCCAGAGGAGTCAGCCGTGGTGAAGCTTTGAAGGCTAACTAACCAAGTAGTAATAATTTGTTTAATTATATAGTGAATTGTCGAATTTGATGAATAAATAGCCATGGCGCAATTAAACCATATAGGCCAATAGATAGAATTTAATTTATTTGATTATGTTTTGCCTAAGTTTAAATAAACCATCTTTGGCATTTAAGCGGAATATAATTCTTCATATTTATTAGACAGGGGACATAAGTCACGACTGCCAATGTCATACTGACATCTTTTATATATAGCACAAGGGCTTGTTCCAAAGGACTTATGATGGCTCAGAGGCCTTGTCACTAGGGAAATTTTAAAACATAATCGATGATTCCTTTGGGTCGGAAAATTTCATAGTTCATTGTCTTGACAAGAAGTTATGAAATAAAACTATCTTTTTCATGTATTCATCTTTACTCGTATATATACATCCCAAATGGATGTTTTGATGCGTACATCATTTTCGACGTCTAACAGCCAAGATTCCTATTGATCATTTACGCTAACTAAGGGATTTGGAAACTTCCTATTATAAGGATGACAAGTGTGATTTTATCGCATCACGGTTGTCGAGAGTGTTAACACATTTTCAGATGTTAACAAGGATCTGAATCTCTTTTTAAACAGATTTTACCATCTTAGCTAGGTCTCCAATGACATTCAAGCTAGGTCAAACCTTTTTAAGATTCTCTTTTAATAATTATCCTGGCAGGAAAGGAATAATATTTATTTTTATTCAGGATTTTTTTTATCATAATCCTAATTTATAAGTTAATAATAGCACAAATGGCCTAGTCACGTAGACAAGTTTAATTTATAAGCCATGATTTCAGAGAATCGAGGCATTAAGGTATACTGGCACAACAGGCCTAGTCACAAAGACATTTATAAATCATAAGCTATGATTTCAGAGAATCAAAGCATGAAGGTTTGAACCTAGTTCATTACCTTTATCTGACAGGGAGTCGTCGCTACCACTGTCTTTTGGCTCATATGGAAATGAGCAGGGCCTGTAGGCGCTATATTACCACGTATGGTCTAAATATGATCATCTCAAGTGATGATCTAAACCCATGATTCAGAGATCATTACATTGGGTTAGGAATCTTTTGAAGAATCCAATAATAAGAATGACGTGTGTGATTTTAATGAATCACGTCTGTCAGGAGTGTTAACATATTTACAGGTGTTAACAGGGATTCGAATCTTTTAAACAAGTCTTACCATCATGGCCCGGCCTTAAAATGACCCGAAGGCTAGGTTTCACTCTTAAGATTCTTATTAATATTTAACGCAGAACAATCCTAAATTGAGGTGTTAAATATGGATCTGAATCTAATTATGGAACTACCATCTTTGCCCTGCCTCAAAATATTGCGTGGCTAGGTCTCGTCCTTTTTAGATTTTTCCATTTTATATAAAGGTAGATCTTATAAAAGGAATGTCTGAATGAAAATTTAAAGTTAATTATTCCACTATAAAATTAAAAAAAAACAGATGTGCCCTATACGGGACTTGAAAGGAATAGTGTTGTCCTCGAAGGAACTGAAAGGTAATTATGTCCTTATAAGGACTATTAAGGAAACGATTTTTAGCAAAAGAAGTTTCTTCTTCATTTTATATCTGAATGCCTTCTCCTTGGTTGCATGTTTCGTCCTAGCCGCTGTACGAAGGTCAGCAAATTAAGGCTCCTGTTGCGGAGAATTATTATTACGGCTTCTTCGCTTGGCGACGTATCCAAAATATAAAAATTTTGGAAGCAGAAATTTCAGATAAGGATTGAGAATATTCCTATGTTAAGTCTAGACTCAGAAGGTCAAGGAATGTGCTAATGTGTCATTGAGATTAAACACAAAAAGATAGTGTTTAATTCACTCAATGTTGGCTCTGATACCAACCTGTCACACCCCAAATTTCCACGTATTACCGGTGGGCCCGGTAGGGGAGTAACGTGACGTGGTTGGCAACATCATAGTCAAACAATACAATATATAAATGCACAGCGGAAGCAAAAGATAATAATATTACAATCCGAATGTAACGTAATATCCAGGTATTACAACGGAAAGTAAAGGATCCACATATGGATCTTAAAATACAAATATTGTTCAACAGACTTTAGACGCCTAGAACTTGCAAGATTCCTTATTAACGTCCTGAGCAGCTTCCAGCCTATTACGTACTTGTACCTGTCACTTAGACTTTGGAAAATACGTCAGTTTTCACTGGTAAATACACTCAACTGACTCATTTGAAAAGAGTTTAAGAAAATTGGTTTGAATGCACTACGGCACAAAATATGTTGACACTTTGATTAAAATGCACAAGGCAAAATTAATCTTTTATACTTGGGACAAACTATATCTCATGTTATCAGTTTTACATAACTTGCTCTACATACGGGGCCCGGTTCTATGCCGGTTCAAGATTAACCGACACACCACTATTCCCTTATTGGGAATCCCTTATTGGGTATAATCAATTAATAAGCATATAGCATCTGTCAGGTGTATTCCTACACCCCGTGCTTAGGCCGTGGCCATTGCATTTAATGAGTCAAGGATATCCAGGACACGGTCGCATTAACCCCCAATGTTTCAGTCAAGCAATACGAATTAAAAACAGGTTATTTGGATTTCCCGACTCATTGGTCTTCGAATCCCATACCTGACCATGCGGTATTTATATTACCGTATCCCAAGCCCGTAATAGGGAAAATAAGTTAAGAGTATTTACCTGAGCTAGCTCCTGTCTTAAATAGTAAGAATTATAATAACTCAGCCGTATTCACTTAAGTAAGCGTAGGTAAAATTTACCGGAAGGCTCTAGTCTGGAATTATGGTATAAATAACCAATTAGAATACTAACGGGTCTTTAATTAAGCCTAAACTTAGACCGGTTAGTTTTAAGGAAATATACGGTTCAAACGCATGATTAAGCGAAGACCGGAATAGAATGTGTTTTAGACCCAACAAGTATGAAGACTTGTATAAAATGGGTAACCTAAATACATTCTGGATTTTGAAATGAAAATGATAAGGTTTGACCCGTTTCGGCTAATTTATGCAAACTAGTTACATAAACCGAACCGAACGCGAAAAGGGCGTTACGGGTAACCATAAGAGTCACATGCAAGTTCCCTGATTTAATATGCCTTAATTATGTTATAATATCAGTAAGATATTTTCTATTATGCCCAAATCGGATATAAACTCACATTATGCCTCGTAAGGGCATTTTGGTCATTTAAAAGATTATTAAAAGAGTTTATTTGTAAATCTGAGTCACGGGTCTGATTTATACAGTAGGTATACTAATTTTAACATATTATAACAGTAGGGTATGACCCATATGTGAAACTTATCATTTAAAACCAAACTATGCACCTTAGGGGTATTTTGGTAATTTCACAAGGGCTTAAAAGGTCAAAACTGGAAACCTGAGTTCAAAAACTTTTACTTACTGTTATTATCACAAAATATACTAAAAACATCAGTAGGTATTAACCTTATATGTTTAATATGGTTATAGTACATACTAAGCGTTAAAAACGCTTAAAAGGGCGATTTAGAGCCGTTTCCGGGTTTTTAAATAGAAAGCTGATATTTTTATATTTCCAGAATGCTTAAAAATGTTTTATTTATCAAATAAAATCAGTAGAAAAAGGTTTGGGGTCAAAAGGATTTGTAAAACTCATTTTATGGCTTAAAAGGGCAAAATCGGTATTTACCGAATTAAACTTAGAGACCTATGATATGATCAGCCAAAAATTAAATAAAAATCTTTAAAAATCCCAAAATATTATATAACATCAGTGGGTAAAAAGTTTGATATCAAAAAGTGGGTTTAAATAGGTTATATGCTAATTACGCCGTTTAAGTAACATAAAGCTTTCAAATTACGATATTGAGCATAACTCTTAATCTAGACCTCAAACTGATATCAAATTTTAGGTGCATGTTTATAAATCAGCAACAAATGTTTCTACTCTTTCACTTTTTCAAAAAACACGTTTTATAGTCAAAAGGGCATAATAGTCGACATTTAAGCATAAATCGGAAACATGCATATGAATCGGATAAGCATTGAACCAAGTTGTAAAATCTCAGAGAGTTATACTTATATGAAACCTGGTCCAAAATGAGCTCTAAGGCAGATCTTAAACAAGGTTAATCAGGTCAGATTTCAGAGTCAAAGCATTAGTCAAACTGTTAGACTTTTGATTCAAAACAAGTAATTACACCAAAGTGATCAGTTTGACATGTTCTTGTAGCATTTACCAAATTATTTAAGTGACAAAACATGATCCATAACCTCTATATTATCAGTTTTGATTAATTTAAGAATCTGCCCAGTTTGACTTTTAGATTACTAACTTTGACTTATCAAATAGACTAGAATTCGCGGAAATCAGAAAGCATGATCCTAATGGATTATAACCAACTTGATTACCATCATAAAACAAGATTCAATTGGACTTTTTGCTGATCAATTCATGATCAAATCAGAAAGTCAAACAGAAGTCAAAATATAGTGTTCTTGGCTAGATTAAACCATGAACAAGAATCAAAACATGATTGGAATACTTACAATCACTGAATGAAAGATCAAGAACACCAGAAAGATCCAAGATGGTTGTGCAAATCGGATTGGAACATGTTTGAGTGTTTGAAGGTTGCAAAAATTTATAAAAATGAAGGATATGTGGTGTTCTATAGGATTCTTGGAACGAATCGAATCACAACAGGTGTCGGGTGGTTTAAACATACTATGGGCAGCCTCTAGTATCGATCTTGTGGTATTAGAAACCAGCTTGGTCATGAAAACAGCAACGAACAGGCTGTTAATAGCTGTTTTCCACTTCTGATGAACTCATGCGGCCCGCCTGAGAATACCCAGGCCTGTACGCGGGCCGCCTGCAGGTTTATAACAGCAAGCACAGTTCCAGAATTGGTAGAAATGGTCCCTGTGATCTTTAAGGTCATTTAAGGCACGTTTAAGGCCCGTTAACCTCAATTTAAGGCTCCATCATGAAGTTTAAACATAGGGGACATGAAACATGTTCAAAAACATGTCGGATGTCGGTTCGTTTGGCCGTACGGTCACGTTGTTTGTCTATTTACGACGAAACACGAACGGACGCTAAAAACGAACCAAACGACGCGACGAAGGGAATTTTATCAAGGCGATCACTAAAATAAAATATTTTAGTGCTTACATAAATTTTTGGGTGTCCGGGGATATTCAGATTGTGAGATATGCGCGAAAGTGCAAACTTGTGCACTTTTTGACACTTTTAGTCCCTGAATGACATAATAGTTTATTTTTGCGCATAAAACACCTCTAAGCCTATAACCAAGCTATAGAAAGAATAAATAGGGTATGTTTAACTTATGGACATATTCCGGAAGGTCCGTTACCATACGATTCGACCTCCTTTTGCAGTTTGACGCAATTAGTCCCTTAATTGCGCAAAGTAGCGCGAGATCGCATTTAACGATATCTAAGCCTCCTATGGCCCATAAGGGGCATTACCAAGCATATATTTAAACATTACTACGCTCTCGTTCGCCTAGATGATCACCGAAAGGCGTAGATTCAAAAGTTGACGCTTTAGGTCCCTCTATTGCGCAAATTTGCACATCTCATCACTTAATAGCATTGGAACCTTATCTAATCCATATTAGGAATTCTTGGAAGTATTATTAAACATAATGAAGCTTCGGGTTCACTAGAAGGTCAGTTAGAGGTATAATTAAACATATTGACACTTTTAGCCCCTTTAACTTGCATAGTTGCGCGTAACTTTACTTATAGGCATAAAAACCTTAGATGGCCATTATTTGGCATTCCCGAGAGTATAATTAAATATTATTAAGCTCCCGGTTTGTTAGAAGGTCACTCAGAGGTAAGAATTAACATGTTGACGCTTTTAACCCTTTATTGCGCAAACTTTCAATTAATTATGCAAACGACTACACTTATTCATCAAGTGGCACATTTGTGAATATAAACGTCGTGAGAGGTTATTTGGAAACTTATTTTAGGTATGCTAACACTTCCCGTCCTTTTATTATCAAAGTTTTCGATTTTTCGAAAAATTAGTCCTTTAAATTCAACATTGGACTTTATTAGGGTTTATTACACGTGTCAATACATCATTGGTCGTGATTTTACGAGGTGTTACATCCTCACCCCCTTAAAATAAATCTCGACCTCGAGATTTGCTAAGGTGCTGGAAGTACTTATTGTCGCATAATGGACTCAACTTCTATAACATATCTGGAATCTCTCCAAGCTCTCAAAGTGACCTTTATATTTGGTACATGTATCCTTTTGGAGCTTCTTAACCTATCGATCCTCAATCGATATAGGTTGCTCATCATATCATATATCTGCATATCAATATGTGATAATGCTTCTTGACTTACTGGTGAAACACATCCTCAATTCATTAGTGTACAATGCATTGTATGCTCCGCCAAGCTCCTTAAATAGGTTCTAGCTTATAAGCTACTTGATCTTGATACATTCGATTTCCGTCGAATGATTCTATATATTTAGAGCTTTACTAGCCTGATAATTTTAACAAATTTGGTACACCCTTCCTGGGTGATACCTTTTGTTGAACCTTATTCGTTAACAAGAATGTAGGAGGGTTGCTACTTTCATTAATTCTTGATTTTCTGCCGAATACTGGCAACTTACAAAAAATTAGGGATTCGTATGATCTTATTCGTTGCTTCCAATGCAACTTTCAGATCCTGATAAGTGGACTTCCCAAAGTCTCGTTCATCCAACGGATGTTTTAATATTTCATTTATACAAGGTTTCCAAAGGAGCCACCTTGATACCTATATAGCAACTATGATGGAAAAGCTTATCTTAAGGTGATATGGTTATTCCAACCACTGCTTAACTAATCTCAAAGAATAGTTGTTCCTTACAGCTAGTCGAATAAATCGACGATCCTGGCAGCAATTGGGGATTCCTAGTTATTGCCTAAATAGGGTTGCGGTAATCAATGCATAAATAAGATGAACCGTCTTTCTTATTTACTAAAAATCGGAGTTCTTAGAACTTTGAATTTTGGCTTTATGAAACCTTCTCTAAAACTTATTGATTTGGCTCTTAGTTCTTCCTATTTCGTTGGTACTAACAGATATAAGATTCTTACAATAACTGCAGCCCTAAGCGGGATGTTTGTCCTAACATCCTCTTGCCTCTCAGAAGGTAAACATGGTAATTCTTATAAAGAAGCTAATTATGACACATAGAGATGTCAGAGATTTCCGCATTCTCAGGCTTTGGCTCATCTATCGCTGTCGGTGTCAGATAAATGACACATTCCCTTTACCATTGCAAAGATGCCCTAAGTAGAGATACTTATAAGGACATTTTTATATTGGATATCTTCTTTGAATACTACTAGTCGACTTTAGTACAATATGACCATTGGGATATCTTCGGGGATCCCATGCATTAAACCTCCATACTGATCAGGCATGGAAGCAATCTATGGGACACACTAGGATACGCAAATCCTCATATGGTACTCTTATCAAACATAGTTTGGCATTCGCAGACGATAGAAAACAATAAGAAAATAATAACATAAAATAAATAATATATATTGTCGTACTCTTTCTGAGGGAAGAGTACTCCAGATTCTTATGAAAGGATTATCTCCGAGGATGGGAGAGAGGTCATTAAAGATTCCATTGGTAAATTATACCTCATTTTTAATATCGGAAGTTCTTATGAATGTAACCAAATGTTTGCTAAGCTTATGGTTTACTAAAAGGTTTATTATCCCTTGCATTAACGTAAAATACTTAGCAGATATAATCGATGCTAAAAGGTAAGGACGTACCTAATGCCATTATTGATATACACTGTCTCTGGCATTCAACCGGTAGTTTAGGCGTTTCCTTTCTTATCCATCCTAGACTTAGCTGCTCCTTCCTTGGCAGCCTCCGAGCAATTAGTACTGATGTGGCCCTTTTCGCCACAGCTGAAACAGTTTGCATCCTTCATGTCCCTACATTCGTGGGACTGGTGGCCAGCTCTTTTACAGATGCCACATTGCTTTATCTTTTGGTTTAATCGACACTGCCCCCAATGTCTTCTTTTGCAGGTTTTGCATGTAGGCTTTTTGTTGGAATCCTGTTGGTTATTGTTGAGCTTGGATTTGCTCTTCTTAGGATTCTGAGAGTCATCCTCCTCCCTTTGTCTTTTCTCATTAGTTTCATTCTCAATCGACTTTTGTCTCACTATATCTAGAGTGAGAGACAAGGATAGATCTACAGTTGATCTATAGTTGATTGGCCTTGAAGCTTTAACATTCCCTTTTATTTCTGGTGCCAAACCACCGATGAAACGCGCAATGCATTTTGGTTCCGGGGTAATTAAATAGGGTACCAGTCTAGATAGGGAGTTGAAGTCGGTAACATATTGCTGACAATTTAGGTTTTTCATTGTGAGAGTCAGAAAATCTGTCTCCACCTTTTCCACTTCGTGTTGTGGACAGTAGTTCTCTTTGATAAGATCCACAAACTTGGACCATCCCATACTGTATAGGGAAATTTTCCCCGTGGACTGCATCATGGCCCTCCACCATACAAGAGCCTCTCCCTTGAAAGATTGTGAAACAAATTTTACTACATCCTTATCAGCACAATCGCTGATGTCCACAACAGTTTCCATTTCCTCAAGCCATTCCATAGCATCAATTGCTCCTTTTTCGCCATTGAAATCTCTTGGTTTGCATGAGACGAAATATTTGTAGGTGCACCCGCCTTCAGTTGAACGGGGCTTATCATAGAGTACTAACTCCTGAGGTTCGCTCTTTTCATCTGAAGAGTGAACGGAGCTCTCCTTACGAGCTGATGTATGCGTTTCCGTATGGATCTTTGAGTGAGTGACACTCGGTTCCTTTTTGTTCTCAAGGACCTTATCCACAACTTCACTAATTGCTGCGATAATCAAGGCCTGAAGAGTAGTGCCATTAACATTTATATTTATATTTGCATCCTTGTTTTTAGCCGCCGTATTGCTGTGTGCTTCGTCGGAAACCTCCATTCTGGAGCTTTGGTACTAAACACCAAAAATAACATATGCTTAGATGCAAGTTATTATGGAATCATCGTAATGGATGATTTATAAAGTCATGGTATTACTAAACCATAATGGCTGTTAGGTTTATAACTTCCTTATAGTATGCTACTAGAAAGTATGTCAATTATATTTAGCCTAGGTCAAAAAGGACCATCAATTGTGTTTATGGTTTGGACCGAGTCCATTACCTTTTGACTAGGGATCACAATGTCACAACTGTCCTTGTCATAACGACAATCTTTAGATAGTTGGAAGGCTTGTCATGAAGGACTTTAATAATCATAGGCCCGAAGGCCTTGTCACAAAGGACATACAAAATATGGCACTTAAGGCATTAATATATAAGCCGCAATCTTATTGGATCAGAGATCTTAAGGTTCGAACATAGTTCATCACCTTTGGACAGAGAGTCAAAGACTACAGCCGTCATCTTTTTGGAAGATAATTTATTTTGCCACAAAGGCTAGTCAATGTACATCATTCTGACTAACTAGATGATTGTGAGCCCCAGAGGAGTCAGCCGTGGTGAAGCTTTGAAGGCTAACTAACCAAGTAGTAATAATTTGTTTAATTATATAGTGAATTGTCGAATTTGATGAATAAATAGCCATGGCGCAATTAAACCATATAGGCCAATAGATAGAATTTAATTTATTTGATTATGTTTTGCCTAAGTTTAAATAAACCATCTTTGGCATTTAAGCGGAATATAATCCTTCATATTTATTAGACAGGGGACATAAGTCACAACTGCCAATGTCATACTGACATCTTTTATATATAGCACAAGGGCTTGTTCCAAAGGACTTATGATGGCTCAGAGGCCTTGTCACTAGGGAAATTTTAAAACATAATCGATGATTCCTTTGGGTCGGAAAATTTCATAGTTCATTGTCTTGACAAGAAGTTATGAAATAAAACTATCTTTTTCATGTATTCATCTTTACTCGTATATATACATCCCAAATGGATGTTTTGATGCGTACATCATTTTCGACGTCTAACAGCCAAGATTCCTATTGATCATTTACGCTAACTAAGGGATTTGGAAACTTCCTATTATAAGGATGACAAGTGTGATTTTATCGCATCACGATTGTCGAGAGTGTTAACACATTTTCAGATGTTAACAAGGATCTGAATCTCTTTTTAAACAGATTTTACCATCTTAGCTAGGTCTCCAATGACATTCAAGCTAGGTCAAACCTTTTTAAGATTCTCTTTTAATAATTATCCTGGCAGGAAAGGAATAATATTTATTTTTATTCAGGATTTTTTTTTATCATAATCCTAATTTATAAGTTAATAATAGCACAAATGGCCTAGTCACGTAGACAAGTTTAATTTATAAGCCATGATTTCAGAGAATCGAGGCATTAAGGTATACTGGCACAACAGGCCTAGTCACAAAGACATTTATAAATCATAAGCTATGATTTCAGAGAATCAAAGCATGAAGGTTTGAACCTAGTTCATTACCTTTATCTGACAGGGAGTCGTCGCTACCACTGTCTTTTGGCTCATATGGAAATGAGCAGGGCCTGTAGGCGCTATATTACCACGTATGGTCTAAATATGATCATCTCAAGTGATGATCTAAACCCATGATTCAGAGATCATTACATTGGGTTAGGAATCTTTTAAAGAATCCAATAATAAGAATGACGTGTGTGATTTTAATGAATCACGTCTGTCAGGAGTGTTAACATATTTACAGGTGTTAACAGGGATTCGAATCTTTTAAACAGGTCTTACCATCATGGCCCGGCCTTAAAATGACCCGAAGGCTAGGTTTCACTCTTAAGATTCTTATTAATATTTAACGCAGAACAATCCTAAATTGAGGTGTTAAATATGGATCTGAATCTAATTATGGAACTACCATCTTTGCCCTGCCTCAAAATATTGCGTGGCTAGGTCTCGTCCTTTTTAGATTTTTCCATTTTATATAAAGGTAGATCTTATAAAAGGAATGTCTGAATGAAAATTTAAAGTTAATTATTCCACTATAAAATTAAAAAAAACAGATGTGCCCTATACGGGACTTGAAAGGAATAGTGTTGTCCTCGAAGGAACTGAAAGGTAATTATGTCCTTATAAGGACTATTAAGGAAACGATTTTTAGCAAAAGAAGTTTCTTCTTCATTTTATATCTGAATGCCTTCTCCTTGGTTGCATGTTTCGTCCTAGCCGCTGTACGAAGGTCAGCAAATTAAGGCTCCTGTTGCGGAGAATTATTATTACGGCTTCTTCGCTTGGCGACGTATCCAAAATATAAAAATTTTGGAAGCAGAAATTTCAGATAAGGATTGAGAATATTCCTATGTTAAGTCTAGACTCAGAAGGTCAAGGAATGTGCTAATGTGTCATTGAGATTAAACACAAAAAGATAGTGTTTAATTCACTCAATGTTGGCTCTGATACCAACCTGTCACACCCCAAATTTCCACGTATTACCGGTGGGCCCGGTAGGGGAGTAACGTGACGTGGTTGGCAACATCATAGTCAAACAATACAATATATAAATGCACAGCGGAAGCAAAAGATAATAATATTACAATCCGAATGTAACGTAATATCCAGGTATTACAACGGAAAGTAAAGGATCCACATATGGATCTTAAAATACAAATATTGTTCAACAGACTTTAGACGCCTAGAACTTGCAAGATTCCTTATTAACGTCCTGAGCAGCTTCCAGCCTATTACGTACTTGTACCTGTCACTTAGACTTTGGAAAATACGTCAGTTTTCACTGGTAAATACACTCAACTGACTCATTTGAAAAGAGTTTAAGAAAATTGGTTTGAATGCACTACGGCACAAAATATGTTGACACTTTGATTAAAATGCACAAGGCAAAATTAATCTTTTATACTTGGGACAAACTATATCTCATGTTATCAGTTTTACATAACTTGCTCTACATACGGGGCCCGGTTCTATGCCGGTTCAAGATTAACCGACACACCACTATTCCCTTATTGGGAATCCCTTATTGGGTATAATCAATTAATAAGCATATAGCATCTGTCAGGTGTATGCCTACACCCCGTGCTTAGGCCGTGGCCATTGCATTTAATGAGTCAAGGATATCCAGGACACGGTCGCATTAACCCCCAATGTTTCAGTCAAGCAATACGAATTAAAAACAGGTTATTTGGATTTCCCGACTCATTGGTCTTCGAATCCCATACCTGACCATGCGGTATTTATATTACCGTATCCCAAGCCCGTAATAGGGAAAATAAGTTAAGAGTATTTACCTGAGCTAGCTCCTGTCTTAAATAGTAAGAATTATAATAACTCAGCCGTATTCACTTAAGTAAGCGTAGGTAAAATTTACCGGAAGGCTCTAGTCTGGAATTATGGTATAAATAACCAATTAGAATACTAACGGGTCTTTAATTAAGCCTAAACTTAGACTGGTTAGTTTTAAGGAAATATACGGTTCAAACGCATGATTAAGCGAAGACCGGAATAGAATGTGTTTTAGACCCAACAAGTATGAAGACTTGTATAAAATGGGTAACCTAAATAAATTCTGGATTTTGAAATGAAAATGATAAGGTTTGACCCGTTTCGGCTAATTTATGCAAACTAGTTACATAAACCGAACCGAACGCGAAAAGGGTGTTACGGGTAACCATAAGAGTCACATGCAAGTTCCCTGATTTAATATGCCTTAATTATGTTATAATATCAGTAAGATATTTTCTATTATGCCCAAATCGGATATAAACTCACATTATGCCTCGTAAGGGCATTTTGGTCATTTAAAAGATTATTAAAAGAGTTTATTTGTAAATCTGAGTCACGGGTCTGATTTATACAGTAGGTATACTAATTTTAACATATTATAACAGTAGGGTATGACCCATATGTGAAACTTATCATTTAAAACCAAACTATGCACCTTAGGGGTATTTTGGTAATTTCACAAGGGCTTAAAAGGTCAAAACTGGAAACCTGAGTTCAAAAACTTTTACTTACTGTTATTATCACAAAATATACTAAAAACATCAGTAGGTATTAACCTTATATGTTTAATATGGTTATAGTACATACTAAGCGTTAAAAACGCTTAAAAGGGCGATTTAGAGCCGTTTCCGGGTTTTTAAATAGAAAGCTGATATTTTTATATTTCCAGAATGCTTAAAAATATTTTATTTATCAAATAAAATCAGTAGAAAAAGGTTTGGGGTCAAAAGGATTTGTAAAACTTATTTTATGGCTTAAAAGGGCAAAATCGGTATTTACCGAATTAAACTTAGAGACCTATGATATGATCAGCCAAAAATTAAATAAAAATCTTTAAAAATCCCAAAATATTATATAAAATCAGTGGGTAAAAAGTTTGATATCAAAAAGTGGGTTTAAATAGGTTATATGCTAATTACGCCGTTTAAGTAACATAAAGCTTTCAAATTACGATATTGAGCATAACTCTTAATCTAGACCTCAAACTGATATCAAATTTTAGGTGCATGTTTATAAATCAGCAACAAATGTTTCTACTCTTTCACTTTTTCAAAAAACACGTTTTATAGTCAAAAGGGCATAATAGTCGACATTTAAGCATAAATCGGAAACATGCATATGAATCGGATAAGTATTGAACCAAGTTGTAAAATCTCAGAGAGTTATACTTATATGAAACCTAGTCCAAAATGAGCTCTAAGGCAGATCTTAAACAAGGTTAATCAGGTCAGATTTGAGAGTCAAAGCATTAGTCAAACTGTTAGACTTTTGATTCAAAACAAGCAATTACACCAAAGTGATCAGTTTGACATGTTCTTGTAGCATTTACCAAATTATTTAAGTGACAAAACATGATCCATAACCTCTATATTATCAGTTTTGATTAATTTAAGAATCTGCCCAGTTTGACTTTTAGATTACTAACTTTGACTTATCAAATAGACTAGAATTCGCGGAAATCAGAAAGCATGATCCTAATGGATTATAACCAACTTGATTACCATCATAAAACAAGATTCAATTGGACTTTTTGCTGATCAATTCATGATCAAATCAGAAAGTCAAACAGAAGTCAAAATATAGTGTTCTTGGCTAGATTAAACCATGAACAAGAATCAAAACATGATTGGAATACTTACAATCACTGAATGAAAGATCAAGAACACCAGAAAGATCCAAGATGGTTGTGCAAATCGGATTGGAACATGTTTGAGTGTTTGAAGGTTGCAAAAATTTATAAAAATGAAGGATATGTGGTGTTCTATAGGATTCTTGGAACGAATCGAATCACAACAGGTGTCGGGTGGTTTAAACATACTATGGGCAGCCTCTAGTATCGATCTTGTGGTATTAGAAACCAGTTTGGTCATGAAAACAGCAACGAACAGGCTGTTAATAGCTGTTTTCCACTTCTGATGAACTCATGCGGCCCGCCTGAGAATACCCAGGCCTGTACGCGGGCCGCCTGCAGGTTTATAACAGCAAGCACAGTTCCAGAATTGGCAGAAATGGTCCCTGTGATCTTTAAGGTCATTTAAGGCCCGTTAACCTCAATTTAAGGCTCCATCATGAAGTTTAAACATAGGGCACATGAAACATGTTCAAAAACATGTCGGATGTCGGTTCGTTTGGCCGTACGGTCACGTTGTTTGTCTATTTATGACAAAACACGAACGGACGCTAAAAACGAACCAAACGACGCGACGAAGGGAATTTTATCAAGGCGATCACTAAAATAAAATATTTTAGTGCTTACATAAATTTTTGGGTGTCCGGGGATATTCAGATTGTGAGATATGCGCGAAAGTGCAAACTTGTGCACTTTTTGACACTTTTAGTCCCTGAATGACATAATAGTTTATTTTTGCGCATAAAACACCTCTAAGCCTATAACCAAGCTATAGAAAGAATAAATAGGGTATGTTTAACTTATGGACATATTCCGGAAGGTCCGTTACCATACGATTCGACCTCCTTTTGCAGTTTGACGCAATTAGTCCCTTAATTGCGCAAAGTAGCGCGAGATGGCATTTAACGATATCCAAGCCTCCTATGGCCCATAAGGGGCATTACCAAGCATATATTTAAACATTACTAAGCTATCATTCGCCTAGATGATCACCGAAAGGCGTAGATTCAAAAGTTGACGCTTTAGGTCCCTCTATTGCGCAAATTTGCACATCTCATCACTTAATAGCATTGAAACCTTATCTAATCCATATTAGGAATTCTTGGAAGTATTATTAAACATAATGAAGCTTCGGGTTCACTAGAAGGTCAGTTAGAGGTATAATTAAACATATTGACACTTTTATCCCCTTTAACTTGCATAGTTGCGCGTAACTTTACTTATAGGCATAAAAACCTTAGATGGCCATTATTTGGCATTCCCGAGAGTATAATTAAATATGATTAAGCTCCCGGTTTGTTAGAAGGTCACTCAGAGGTAAGAATTAACATGTTGACGCTTTTAACCCTTTATTGCGCAAACTTTCAATTAATTATGCAAACGACTACACTTATTCATCAAGTGGCACATTTGTGAATATAAACGTCGTGAGAGGTTATTTGGAAACTTATTTTAGGTATGCTAACACTTCCCGTCCTTTTATTATCAAAGTTTTCGATTTTTCGAAAAATTAGTCCTTTAAATTCAACATTGGACTTTATTAGGGTTTATTACACGTGTCAATACATCATTGGTCGTGATTTTACGAGGTGTTACAACTATAGTCCCTTGTGATTATACCTACTGATTACCACGTTATCTAGGCATAGTGACGAGTCGTAGTTTCGTCCAAAATGCGTATTTTGTAACTAAACTACTTTTAGGTATCAAAACCGTTTGTTTTGATACCAAACCTGTTTTCGAACTTTGTTAAACATGTTCTAACATGTTTAGCTCGTCACTTTAGGTTTAGTGCTTATATAGGGTCGTAAAGGTAAGCGGTCTAAACAACCGCTTAGACTTTCGAACCCGACCCGTTTGGTCGATCATTAGGATCCGACCAAACATTTAATGTGACCATAGTTGTATAGGGAATAACCTTCCGAGGTTATACCTTATGGTCACTTCGTTTAGTTAGTTGTATGATAGGTAGTTTATATGCCTTAGGAAAATGACCAAAATACCCTTTTTGCACATAATTTCATTTTAAGCATATGTAACACATGTTTTGACATATAAACTGATTATATAACATAATTAGAAATGTTAAGGCATATAATACTTGTCATAGGACTAGTTAGGCATCTCGAACGCGCATTCGCGCGAATGACGCGTTTAAGTGGCGTAAGCTACCTTAATGAGTCGTAATGGGTCGTAAGCACTTAGGATAGGTTTCGTTTTAGAATATAGGCTTTGTTAAACCATATCACATGAGTTCCAACACTCATTTGGTTTACAAGACCTCATTCTACCCGATCTTCCGATTTTGGTGTCGATTCCGTAACATAGTATTTGTTACCCAAGTAATCGCTTCAACTCTTGAACTCTTGGTCTTTTGAGCTTTGTTATACCTTTTGAACCGGGACTATACGCAACCCCAGGTGAGTACATAGTTCCCCTCTTTTACCGTTTTTCAAATGTTTTGGGGTGATTCATATGTGCAATCGATCTGTTTTCAAAATGTATGGCATATGTGTGTTCACTAAGTGCTTTTATGTGTATTATTCCGATTATGCAAGTGAAATGTTTTATCCTTAAGTGATCTACCTATCTTCATAGTTAGATTCATGTAGGATATTTGAAGTACAGTCTTAGATCTTCCTATCTTCATAGTGAGATTTTTAAGAAGTACTTTGCAAACTCAATGGTTGGTTTTTGTGTAGTTTGTTGGTGATTTAGATAACGAAACTAGATAATACAATAAGCACATGGTGGATACGCCGCTGGTACTTCCTATATATAAGTGTGCTTATTGTATTACCTTTCGTGGCGTTATCCCGAATCACCATTAGGATTTAGGTTTGTTTTGATTCAATAATTCAATGAGATAAGAACCCATGATCCCTGTAGTATCTATCTATCTTCATAGTTAGACTTATATGGGATGTTTAGAGTACTAATATTGGAGTGCATGTTTGGATCAATTCTGTACTTTAATGCATGTTAGATAATTCAATATGATATGAACCCAGGATCCCTGTAGTATGTATCTATCTTCATAGTTAGACTTATATGGGATGTTTAGAGTACTAATATTGGAGTCCATGTTTGGATCCATTGTGTACTTTAATGCATGTTAGATTAAACAATGTGATAGAACCCAAATCCTTATAGCATCTATCTATCTTCATAGGTTGATTCTTGTAGGATGTTTAAAGTACTGATATTGGAATCCTTGATTGGATTCATTGTGTGCTTTAATGTGTGTTCACAAGTTAGTACAAGTTGGTTGGTTTATGTGTTATGTGGTAGTTGTGATTTAAATAACGAAATGGGTATAATAAAATAAGAACATGGTGGATACGCCGCTGGTACTTCCTATATATAAGTGTTCTTATTTTATTATTCTTGTCGCGTTATCTGGATCACTTTAGGATTTTGTGTACAATTGTTTCAATGTTTGATTATCAAAATCTTTGTAGAATCTTCCATATTTTTATGTGTTAGATTCTTAGAAAGATATTTGAAGTATTATCATGACTCATTGATTTGATTTATGTAATACTTATATAAGTTTTGATTTATTTCAAAACAGTTATTATTAATCCTTGTTTGGATTCCTAATAACACATTCACAAGTTTTCATGATGGTTTAAATTGGGATTTCAATATAAAACATAAAATGACTTAGTAAATATCATAATACCATATACAAATCTATTTTTGTCACAAGTTTTAACAATTAAGATAATAATACCAAATGTTTTTGCCATTTATTTGGCTAATAAAACCTATGTATTCGCCGGCATATTTGTGCTGACTGTTTTCACATATGTTTCAGGAATTTCGACTGTTCAAGCATGCAACGCATAGGATTGCATTCGGGCCTTAGACTTCTAAAACAAAAGAACAATTACATGTATTCTTTGTTTGTAAAACAATGTTAATGATAATGAAACAATTTAGTACCAGTAGTTGTGAGCAAATTTATAACGTAACTCCCTGATATTTCCGCCGCGTGTTGTTATATTACGCGATTGGGGTGTTACATAAACGTAACCTCGAGCGCAAGAAACGTGATAATACTCCTGTACCTATGCTGAATTTGGATTCATATGAAGACGATGTGTTTTTTGTGCACTGATGAAGATCCTTATAAAGGGATATCTAAAGGTATTAATCAATTTTACTGTTTTAGGACATTTGTTGTATGCCACCTGTAATATAACTATCAATCATTTTTTAACAGATTATTTGGACCTTGGTGACCAAGTGCTTACATGTCAGGTTTGTAGTGCAAAGTTATGGACATCAGAAGGTGGAAAAGGTCGTTTAACTATTAATAAGCTATGTTATAGTATGTGTTGTGGGTATGGTAAAGTTCAGCTACCGCCTTTAAAGGATGCACATCCGTCTTATCAAAATTTGTTTTCTTCCTCAAATGTAAAAAGCAAGTTCTTACAGAAGAACATAATACGATACAACTCTATGTTCTCTTTTACATCTATGGGTGGAAAGGTTGATTGTAATATCAACAAGGGCAATGCTCCATTTATATATCGTATCAGTGGCCAAAACTATCATTGCATGGGTAGTATCAAACCTCCAGATGGAAATGAAGCTAAGTTTTGTCAGCTATACATACATGATACCGAAAATGAAATAACAAACAGACAAGCATTATTTAGGTACGAGTGATTTCTAAGTTTGATTTTTATTCTGTTAAAGAACAACTAGAAATTGAACCATTAGTAGTTCACTATCAGTTGTTAAGTACCATCACTTAATCCTTAATCACTGATTCTCTAACCACTAATTACTACAATAGCAGTTGTTAACCATTAGTAGTTCACTATCAGTTGTTAAGTACCATCAGTGTTTTAATCACTAGCAGTGCTTACAAGGTTTCATCAGCTGTTTGACTTAACAGTAGTTTGCATTATTCATTCTAAATTGATCAGTGGAAGTAGGTAAACTGAAATGTTACTTTTTCTCAACATATTCTATAAGTTTTGGGCTAGTATCAGCAGTTGTTAACCACTGCTCTTCCTTAACACTTAATCCTTAATCACTGATTCTCTATCCACTGCTTACTACAACAGTAGTTGTTAACCATCTGTAGTTCACTATCAGTTGTTATCTACCATCAGTGTTTTAATCACTAGCAGTGCTTACAAGGTTTCCATCAGCTGTTTGACTTAACAATAGTTTTCTTTATTCATTCTAAATTCATCAGTGGTTTTAGGTAAACTGAAATGTTACTTTTTCTCAACATATTCTATAAGTTTTGGGCTGGTATCAGCAGTTGTTAACCACTGCTCTTCCTTAACACTTAATCCTTAATCACTGATCTTCTATCCACTGCTTACTACAACAGTAGTTGTTAACCATCAGTAGTTCACTATCAGTTGTTAAGTACCATCAGTGTTTTAATCACTAGCAGTGCTTACAATTTTTCTCAACATATTCTGTAAGTTTTGGGCTGGTATCAGCAGTTGTTAACCACTGCTCTTCCTTAACACTTAATCCTTAATCACTGATTCTCTATCCACTGCTTACTACAATAGCAGTTGTTAACCATCAGTAGTTCACTATCAGTTGTTAAGTACCATCAGTGTTTTAATCACTAGTAGTGCTTACAAGGTTTCCATCAGCTGTTTGACTTAGAACTAAACAGTAGTTTGGTTTATTCAATCTAAACTCATCAGTTGTTGTAGGTAAACTGAAATGTTACTTTTTCTCAACATATTCTATAAGTTTTTATAAAACGAGATACTATTATAGTTATGTTATGTTAATGTTTTGTTGTTTTTTTCTTTTAACAGCAAAAGAACCAAACCTTCATCGCCTACTGATAAAGAACTTGATGTCGAAATGATAGAGTATTTGAGGGCTTTGTTAGATTCACAAAATATGTTGGTTAAGACATATAGGATGGTCAGAGACAATTTTCACCAATCTCCAGAGGCCAACCTTAGTCTCCGACTTATTTATAGAAGAGAAAAAGACGGCAGGACATATAACTTACCCACCACATCTGAAGTTGCTTCTTTAGTTGTCGGAGACATAGATAAAGCTATAGACCATCGTGATATTGTTGTTGAGACTCAGTCGGGAATGCTCCAGCGTATTAGCTAATTACACCCATCGAATCTTGCTCTGCAATTTCCGTTACTTTTCCCATACGGTGATGATGGTTATAGAGTTGATATTCCTCATAGAGATTTTATGTCCACATAAAAGAAAATAAAACCAAAGTGCACAATGAGAGAATTTTTTTCATATAGGATCTAGGATAGAACTTATGGATTTTCCTTAATTTTAAATGGGCGAAGGTTGTTACAACAGTTTTTGGTTGATGCGTACACAATGATTGAGAGCAAAAGACTAAAGTACATCCGGAGGCAACAAGCGAACCTTCGCTCTGAAACATTTGAGAATCTTCAAAAGCATAAATCTAAAGGTAAGGAAGTTTTAACAGATATTGGAAAGCCTGTTATACTTCCTTCTTCATATACTGGTGGTGCAAGATTCATGCAACAAAATTACCTCGATGCAATGGCCATATGTAAGTGGTATGGGTACCCTGATTTCTTCATAACTATAACGTGTAATCCTAAGTGGCCATAAGTAAAAATATTTCTAAAAGATTCAACCATCAAAGCTGAAGACAGGCCTGACATATTGTGTCGATTGTTTAAAATGAAGCTTGATTCCTTACTCAAAGATTTGAAGGATTCTAAGTATTTTGGTGAGATTAACGCTGGTATGTTACTTCGTTTTCACATCTTATGTGACACCTGTGCCTCTTCGACCATCAAATAAATACCAAACCAATGAAATATTGTATTTCATACTTGGGATTTGTATAAATATGTGTATCTTTTTCACATATCAACCCTTGTTCGATTTCAAGCTTTAAATCGCTTTCTGGAAGGTTATACGCGCACTGATGCGTAAATATAACCAGTTTAATGCAACGAACACTCCAGAATAGTGAAATAGGATTAACATACCTTAAATAAACTTTACATAACTTAGAAATAAGTTTTGGAGGGTTTGGTGTGGCGAAATCAAGTTTATTCGCTTACAGGGACTAATTTCGACAAACTGCGAAAGTATGCCGATTTGTACTGTAACGAACATTCTGGAACATGACCATAAATTAAACATACCCTAAATATCCTTTAGATAGCTTATAAATAGGCTTTGAGGGGTTCGGTGTGCTAAAATAATTTTTTTGGTCATTCAGGGACTAAAAGCGTCAAAAAGTGCATAAGTTTGCATTTTCGCGCATATCTTACGTTCTGAATACATCCGGACATCCAAAACTTTATGTAATCATTAAAATATTTTATTTTAGTGATTGGCATGATAAAATTCCATTCGTCGCGTAATTTGGATCGTTTTTCGCATTCGTTCGTGTTTCGTAGTAATTAACCGAACAACGCAACCATACGACCAAACGAACCGACATCCAAGATATTTTTGAGCATTTTTCATGTTCCCTATACTTTAACTTCATTTTAGAGCCTTGAAATGGGATTAACAGGTCTTAAACGTGTAAAAATGCATCAAAAACCATGTTATCTTAGGAAGGGACCAAAATGAAAAATCTAAATTCCAGCTTGTTCCAGCTGTTCCCATCATTTTTATATGGTTTTAATGAAACTAGGGGCTCCCATGGTTTCACAAAACCATGGGCACATGTGTACGGATGAGATCGAAGCTCGTTTTACGATGAACGATCTTAACGGTTGTGCAAAAACTATAAATACCCCATCCATATCATTGTTGCAACTCAAATTTGATCAGATATTTCTCTAAGTTGAGGTGCTTTCACTTCATACCTGAGAATAATCGGGTCAAACTTCCGTTCTTGGACCTTTTGTAAGTCCTCTTTCGTTCTTTTTCGTGTGAAAGTCAAACTGTGTTTGACTTTCACCTTTGACCAGTTTATGGTCAACATGAAGTTCATTTGAACTTCATAACGTGAGCATAATCATGATGGTTTTAGTCTCTTGTGACTATACCTACTGATTACCACGTTATCTAGGCATAGTGGCGAGTCGTAGTTTCGGCCAAAATGCGTATTCTTGCGTATTTTGTAACCAAACTACTTTTAGGTATCAAAACCGTTTTTTTTTATACCAAACCTGTTTTCAAACCTCGTTAAGCATGTTTTAACATGTTTAGCTCGTCACTTTAGGTTTAGTGCTTATGTAGGGTAGTAAGGTAAGCGGTCTAAACAACCGCTTATACTTTCGAACCCGACCCGTTTGATCGATCTTTAGGATCCGACCAAACACATTAGGTGACCATATTTGTATAGGGAATAACATTATGAGGTTATACCTTATGGTCACTTCGTTTAGTTAGTTGTATGATAGGTAGTCTATATGCCTTAGGAAAATTACCAAAATGCCATTTTTACGCATAAATTCATTTTAAGCATACGTAACCTAAATTTCACATCTAAACTGATTAGGTAACATTATTAGACATGTTAAGGCATATAATATTTGTCATAGGACTAGTTAGGCGTTCCGAACGCATTTTACGCAAACGACGCGTTAAAGTGGCGTAAGCTACCTTAACGAGTCGTAATGGGTAATAAGCACTTAGGATAGGTTTCGTTTTAGAATGTAGGCTTTGTTAAACCATATTACATGAGTCCCTACACTCATTTGGTTTACGAAACCTCATTTTATCCGATCCTTCGATTTAGGTCCGTTTATTTACATAGTTACCTTTGTTAGGTGCCGTTTGATTCCGTGATCCCTCTAGCTTTGCTTGGTTGTTATTCAAGACTTCTAAGCATCCTCAAGTGAGTACATAGTCCCCTATTTTACTGTTTTCAAACTGTTTTGGGGTGGAACACATGTGCCTACTTGTTACTTTCATACTTTCCATGTTTTCATATCATATACTTGCTATGTTCATTAGTACACTATTAGTACATGATTTCATTATGTTTTGCTATGTATGTTCACTTAACATGCTAGCGCAAATTGTTTTACGTTTTGAACCATTTGTAATCGTTGGATGTATGTGAACCATTTGTAATCGTTGGATGTATGTGAAGCATTTGTAATCGTTGGATTTATGTGAACCGTTTGTAACCATTTGATATATGCGAACCATTTGTAACCATTTGATATATGTGAACCATTTGTAACCATTTGATATATGTGAACCATTTGTAACTGTTGGAACCGTTGGGTTAGGGAAGTGATTAGGTAACGGGGCGGGTGTAATGTGTTAAAAGAATGGTGGATACGCCGCTGGTACTTCCTGTATATAAGTGCTTTTAACACATTATATATCGTTGCGTTATCTAGATCACTTGGGTAAACGGTTTTGAAACGATGTCACACAAATGATGTTTTCTGAATAATATAAACCATACGAGTTTTATTAACAAGTTTCTACGAGATGTTTTACAATTTGATTTAATAAAACAAATGTTTTGGAGTTAAGAATCATGGCTACGAGATTTTATAAATCATACCTAACTTGATTTGAGTTGGTTAATTACGTCGCAATACTATACTTTTCAAAATAAGGTTTTTTTTATAAGTATTGCAACATGTAAAATGAGCCATGAATCTGACACTCATATAAAACCTATGTACTCGCCGGCATTTTTATGCTGAAGTATTTCACATGTGTTTCAGGTATGATAGTTGATGATGTTTGATGATGATATTTGTGTACGCTCACATAGGAATGGACGAGGCCTTAGTGACTTAATAACAATGAAAGACTATTTGTTCATGTTTTGTTTCTAATTCCAATATAATGTAATACATTTAATTCAATAAAACGAAACGGTTTAATTCATGGTTGTGAAACAATGATTCTGTTACAACACCCCCCGACGTTTCCGCCACGATTTGTTGTTTTACGTGGTCGGGGTTTGACAGAAAAGTTGGTATCAGAGCCAATGGTTGTAGGGAATTAGGTTATTAGTAATGCTTTGACGTAGACTATAACGTTCCTAGGACCCTAACGCGAGTTTAATTGCGTTTAGTCATAAAACAATACCGTTGCCTATCTTTAGGCAGCAACCACAATAAGAACAAAAAATTCGAATCTGCTTTGAAAACTAATCATCTGTTCTAGGATGATTTATTATAAGGTTTCGAACCTTCAAAGTTTTCAAATTCTTGTCAAAGTTTAGGGCTACATAATGTGAACACGTGCAAACTGGAAGGGTGGGTGCCTGTACCCTGAGCTTTCTGTCTAAGGCTAGAGTGTTCGTAGAAAACCGCAATATCAGACCAGTCACTCTTACCTGGGAAGTCTTGGGGTGAGTGTCCACTTATAGACGAGCATGTCTTCACGATACATTATGAGGACCTATTTGCTTTGATTCAGCCTTTGTGTGTCATTTGTTTTCTTCGTGGTTCAAACAAATGACCATCACCCATGATTTTGGTCGGTAATTGTAACATCCTATTCTTACCCAATTCCATTTCATTTGTTTTCTCTCTCATTTCCCCTTTTTAGAATGCCTCCACGATGCGAAAATCAGGTACCTATTGAAGAACTGGCAGCTGTCATTACGCAGTAAATGACTGCTGTAATCCCGAACATCGTTGCTCAATGTAACCAAGCTCTCAACAACAATAATGCCCCCTTCAACTTCAAGACGTTCAACTCGGCTAAGCCATCAAAGTTTTCTGGGTCTCAAGGAGCGACTGCACTTCTGCAATGGTTCGAGAGTCTAGAGACCACCTTCAGACATGTTCAATGCCTAAATGAGCGAAAGGTAGAATTCACATCTAGTGTCTTTGAGAAACGAGCTTTGACATGGTGGAACGGTGTGATGAGAGATAGGGGTGCCGATGTGGCACTGGCTCAAACGTGGGAAGAGCTTCGAGCTCTGATGATGAAGGAATCATGTCCTCGTCACGAGATGAGGGCCTTGGAAATGGAATTCGACGATCTTAAGCAAGATCGCGGTGAGCATCGAGCCTACACGGATCGTTCTGAGGAGTTAAGTCTGTTATGCCCGAATATGGTTACGCCTTTGGATAAGGCAATCGAAAAGTACATTGATGGCCTCCCTGACCCAGTATAATACATTGTGACTGGTAGTAACCCCACTACGGTTAGGCAGGCCATTGAGCTATCTGCTACCTTGACTGAATCTCAAATCAGGAAAGGTAAACTTTTCCGAAAAGGTGATAAGAAACCAATTGAGGAATCGAAACCCAAAGATGAGCAGACTGAATCCTCCAAGAAGTCAAGGAAGTGAAAAGCTTCCCAAAACTTTGCCATGGTTGCTCACAATGATCAAGCTGCCCCCAACCAACCAGCTCAACTCCCTGCTAGGAAGCCATACAACGGAACTACACCCTTGTGCAACCAATGTAACCTTCATCATCAAGCTAGTGTGAAGTGCCGCAAATGCCAAATTTGTGGACTTATAGGTCACACAGCAAGAGTTTGTCGAGCTGAAGTTGCACCAAATCAAGCTGAGAACAATCCTGCTCAAGCTCGTTTTCCACCAGGTTCTTGCTACAACTGTGGCGAGATGGGTCATTTCCGAAGAAATTGCCCAAATCTTGCTAATGCAAATCCAGCACAGGGATGAGCATCTGACCGACTAGAAGACAACACCGTTTAGAAATAATCACGTCTTATGTATTATTTTCTTTTGTTGTCAAGGTCCATGAAACAGTTGTTATCGTTGTTTATAAATACATCTTGAGTAAACCTCAATTTTCGTCCCTGTGGTTTGCTGATTTTAACACTTTCAGTCTAATAGTTTATGAATTACATTTATCATCCATTAGTTTGCTGATTTTAACAGTTTCAGTCCATTAGTTTCCTGATTTTAACAGTTTCAGTCCACACTAGTGTTAGTGATGTGGACTGAAACTGTTAAAATCAGGAAACTAAGGGACTGAAACTGTTAAAATCAGCAAACTAATGGATGATAAATACAATGTTTAAACTATTGGACTGAAAGTGTTAAAATTTGCAAACCACAGGGACGAAAATTGAAGTTTACTCATAAATCTTTTATTTACATTGCAATATATTTATGTGGTTACATGTATAAACAACATATCCCCTACAATACCGACAATCAGGGAATCGTATTCCTTGAAGAACAGACTATCCCCAAAATTCTTCCATTTTATGATCTCTTGCGTTTTCCACGAAAATCCTAAGTACCCGTTTCTTCCAAAGAAACGAAGTATAAGGCGTAAGTTACAACTCTTGACGAATACCCAAAGTACCACTATAAATCCTTAATAGGGTACCTAAGGGTATTTCCATAAATCCTAAAATTGTTTTGTGCCTTAATTCGAATATTACGTTTCTTTGAAAACAAAATCGAATTTTCGAAAGATCATCCTATCTTCATAGATAGTTTCTTGAAAATGATTAAAGTGCCAAATGAAATCCATGGATTGGATTCCTGGTGTGCTTTAAATATCCGTGTCCAAAGATAACAAATTAAAGGTCAAATTAAACAAATATGTGATTATGTGCTTATGTGTTCCCTTTTATGTTTTTGTGTGATCCAAGTTTTTGTTATCCAAATCCTCGTAGAATCTTCCATATCTACGTATAAGGGATTCATAGTAGGATGTCCAAAGGTACTACCTTAAATCCTTAATGGGCTTCTACGTAATAGTAAAGACCCTTGGATTATAATGTACTATTCCATAATTAGACCCCTTGAGTGGTCTAGTTAAACAGATTGATCCAAAAATCTGGTTAGGAATATCATGTGATGATATAGCTGAAAAGAATCCTTGGTGGTCTTATTAAAGAGATCATTTGTCGATCTAGTTAAAAGGACCCTACACTCATCACAGGTTTCATTTTCTTCCCCTTCACATTATAAAACAAACTGTGCGGACTGTGCAAGGAATTACGTAATTATGGATGCATACATAATTATGGAATTTAGTGCACAGAAACCACAACAAGTTTTGTCATGTGTCTAGAGTTGACTCAGTTCATTTCCGTTTCTGAAAAATACCCATTGAGGAAAATGACTCATTCCGTTCATTTTCGTTTCTGAAGAATATCCATCGAGGGAAATGAATATTCTTGATTTTTCCTTCATTTCCGTTTCTGAAGAATACCCATTGAGGAAAATGACTCATTCCGTTTATTTTCGTTTCTGAAGAATATCCATCGAGGGAAATGAATATTCATGATTTTTCCTTCATTTCCGTTTCTGAAGAATACCCATTGAGGAAAATGACTCATTCCGTTCATTTTCGTTTCTGAAGAATATCCATAGAGGGAAATGAATATTCTTGATTTTTCCTTCATTTCCGTTTCTGAAGAATACCCATTGAGGAAAATAACTCATTCCGTTCATTTTCGTTTCTGAAGAATATCCATCGAGGGAAATGAATATTCTTGATTATTCGTTCATTTTCGTTTCTGAAGAATACCCATTGAGGAAAATGACTCATTCCGTTCATTTTTGTTTCTAAAGAACATCCATCGAGGGAAATGAATATTCTTGATTATTCGTTCATTTTCGTTTCTGAAGAATACCCATTGAGGAAAATGACTCATTCCATTCATTTTCGTTTCTGAAGAATATCCATCGAGGGAAATGAATATTCTTGATTATTCGTTCATTTTCATTTCTGAAGAATACCCATTGAGGAAAATGACTCATTCCGTTCATTTTCGTTTCCGAAGAATATCCATCGAGGGAAATGAATATCCTTGATTTTTCCTTAATTTTCATTTTTAAAGATTGTCCGTTGAGAGAAATGACAGGATTATGCCTTGCATAATCTTTGATGGGTTATTCTACGCAAATAGATAAACACCCTAGATTCCATGCAAGGCAATTATTTAACACAGCGTCATAGACAGACTCCTACGAATAAATTTCGGGACAAAATTTCCTAAAGTAGGGGAGACTATGACACCTGTGCCTCTGCGACCAGCAAACAAATACCAAACCAATGAAATATTGTATTTCATACTTGGGATTTGTATAAATATGTGTATCTTTTGCACATATCAATTCTTGTTCGATTTCAAGCTTTAAATCGCTTTCTGGAAGGTTATACGCGCACTGATGCGTAAATATAACCAGTTTAATGCAACGAACACTCCAGAATAGTGAAATAGGCTTAACATACCTTAAATAACCTTTACATAACTTAGAAATAAGTTTTGGAGGGTTTGGTATGGCTAAATCAAGTTTATTCGCTTACAGGGACTAATTTCGACAAACTGGGAAAGTATGCCGATTTTTTACTGTAATGAACATTCCGGAACATGAACATAAGTTAAGCATACCCTAAATATCCTTTAGATAGCTTATAAATAGGCTTTGAGGGGTTCGGTGTGCTAAAATAAACTTTTTGGTCATTCAGGGACTAAAAGCGTCAAAAAGTGCAAGTTTGCATTTTCGCGCATATCTTACGTTCTGAATACATCCGGACATCCAAAACTTTATGTAATCATTAAAATATTTTATTTTAGTGATTGGCATGATAAAATTCCATTCGTCGCGTAATTTGGATCGTTTTTCGCATTCGTTCGTGTTTCGTCGTAATTAACCGAACAACGCAACCGTATGACCAAACGAACCGACATCCGAGATATTTTTTAGCATGTTTCATGTTCCCTATACTTTAACTTCATTTTAGAGCCTTGAAATGGGATTAACGGAGCTTAAACGTGTCAAAAATGCATCAAAAACCATGTTTTGCACATTCAGGGACCAAAATTGACAATCTGCCATAGTTATCTTAGGAAGGGACCAAAATGAAAAATCTAAATTCCAGCTTTTTCCAGCTGTTCCCCTCATTTGCGCTTGGTTTTAATGAAACTAGTGGCTCCCATGGTTTCACAAAACCATGGGCACATGTGTACGGATGAGATCGAAGCTCGTTTTATGATGAACGATCTTAACGGTTGTGCAAAAAATATAAATACCCCATCCATCTCATTGTTGCAACTCACATTTGATCTGATATTTCTCTAAATTGAGGTGCATTCACTCCATACCTGAGAATAATCGGGTCAAACTTCCGTTCTTGGACCTTTTGTAAGTCCTCTTTCGTTCTTTTTCGCGTGAAAGCCAAACTGTGTTTGACTTTCTGCTTTGACCAGTTTATGGTCAACATGAAGTTCATTTGAACTTCATAACGTGAGTGTAATCACGATGGTTTTAGTCTCTTGTGACTATACCTACTGATTACCACGTTATCTAGGCATAGTGGCGAGTCGTAGTTTCGGCCAAAATGCGTATTCTTGCGTATTTTGTAACCAAACTACTTTTAGGTATCAAAACCATTTGTTTTGATACCAAACCTGTTTTCAAACCTCGTTAAGCATGTTTTAACATGTTTAGCTCGTCACTTTAGGTTTAGTGCTTAGGTAGGGTCGTAAGGTAAGCGGTCTAAACAACCGCTTATACTTTCGAACCCGACCCGTTTGATCGATCTTTAGGATCCGACCAAACACATTAGGTGACCATAGTTGTATAGGGAATAACCTTTCGAGGTTATACCTTATGGTCACTTCATTTAGTTAGTTGTATGATAGGTAGTCTATATGCCTTAGGAAAATTACCAAAATGCCCTTTTTACGCATAAATTCATTTTAAGCATATGTAACCTAAATTTTCACATCTAAACTGATTAGGTAACATTACTAGACATGTTAAGGCATATAATACTTGTCATAGGACTAGTTAGGCGTTCCGAACGCATTTTACGCGAACGACGCGTTAAAGTGGCGTAAGCTACCTTAACGAATCGTAATGGGTCATAAGCACTTAGGATAGGTTTCATTTTAGAATGTAGGCTTTGTTAAACCATATTACATGAGTCCCTACACTCATTTGGTTTACAAAACCTCATTTTATCCGATCCTCCGATTTAGGTCGGTTTATTTACATAGTTACCTATGTTAGGTGCCATTTGATTCCGTGATCCCTCTAGTTTTGCTTGGTTATTATTCAAGACTTCTAAGCATCCTCAAGTGAGTACATAGTCCCCTCTTTTACTGTTTTCAAACTGTTTTGGGGTGGAACACATGTGCCTACTTGTTACTTTCATGCTTTCCATGTTTTCATATCATATACTTGCTATGTTCATTAGTACACTATTAGTACGTGATTTCATTATGTTTTGCTATGTATGTTCACTTAACATGCTAGCGCAAATTGTTTTACTTTTTGAACCATTTGTAATCGTTGGATGTATGTGAACCATTTGTAATCGTTGGATATATGTGAACCATTTGTAACCATTTGATGTATGTGAACCATTTGTAATCGTTTGATTTATGTGAACCGTTTGTAACCATTTGATATATGCGAACCATTTGTAACCATTTGATATAAGTGAACCATTTGTAACCATTTGATTTATGTGAACCATTTGTAACTGTTGGAACCGTTGGGTTAGGGAAGTGATTAGGTAACGGGGCGGGTGTAATGTGTTAAAAGAATGGTGGATACGCCGCTGGTACTTCCTATATATAAGTGCTTTTAACACATTATATATCGTTGCGTTATCTAGATCACTTGGGTAAACGATTTTTAAACGATTTTGAAACGATGTCACACAAATGATGTTTTATGAATAATATAAACCATACGAGTTTTATTAACAAGTTTCTACGAGATGTTTTACAATTTGATTTAATAAAACAAATGTTTTGGAGTTAAGAATCATGGGTATGAGATTTTATAAATCATACCCAACTTGATTTGAGTTGGTTAATTATGTCGCAATACTATACTTTTCAAAATAAGGTTTTTTATATAAGTATTGCAACATGTAAAACGAGCCATGAATCTGACACTCATATAAAACCTATGTACTCGCCGGCATTTTTATGCTGACGTATTTTCACATGTGTTTCAGGTACCATAGTTGATGATGTTTGATGATGATATTTGTGTACGCTCACATAGGAATAGACGAGGCCTTAGTGACTTAATAACAATGAAAGACTATTTGTTCATGTTTTGTTTCTAATTCCAATATAATGTAATACATTTAATTCAATAAAACGAAACTGTTTAATCCATGGTTGTGAAACAATGATTCTGTTACAACACTCCCCGACGTTTCCGCCATGATTTGTTGTTTTACGTGGTCGGGGTGTGACATCTTATCCTCTGATATATATTTTGTAATCAAGGTTATTAACTACTAAATCTATTTATTTTTCCTTTTTATTTAGTTGTTTATACAGTAGAATTTCAAAAGCGTGGTCTTCCTCATGCAAATATATTCTTATTCATGAAGGTCGATCACAAACTTCCAACCATAGATCACATAGATCCATTTATTTCTGCTGAGATTCCCGATAAAAAAGAAGATCCTGAACTTTATTCTCTTGTGACTAATTATATGATTGATGGTCCGTGTGGGAATGCTAATTTGAATTGTCCTTGCATGGTTGATAAAAGATGTTCAAAAAACTTTCCGATGAAATTCACACCACATACAACTATTGATTCAAGTGGTTTTCTTGTATACAGAAGAAGAGATTCAGGTCATACAGTTATAAAATCTGGTGTTAGATTAGACAACAGAAATGTTGTTCCTTATAACAAAAGGCTTTTGAAAAGATATCAAGCACACATTAATGTTGAATGGGGTAATCAAGCTGGTTCAGTGAAATATTTGTTCAAGTACATTAACATTGGCCCTGATATGGCCACTGCGGTAGTTTCTGGTGATACAAATTCAACCATTAAGGAAAAGCCAAAAGACGAGATCAAGGAGTATTATGATTGTAGATATATTTCAGCGTGTGAGGCATCCCGGAGAATATTCTCTAATGACGTTCATTATAGGTATCCTGCTGTTATGAGGCTTCCCTTTCATTTGCCGGGCCAACAGAATGTTGTGTATGGTGCGGATTACGATATTGATAATGTTTTAAGCAAGCCTTCTGTTGCTTCTTCAATATTTGTGCAATGGATGAAGTTGAACGAGACAAATGAAGATGCTAGAAAGCTGACTTATGTTGAGTTTCCTTCCAAATTTGTTTGGATACTTAAAGATAGATGTTGGCAGGTACGTAAGTCGTACCAGTGTGTTGGCCGGATTCTTTCTGTATCTCCTGCATTGGGCGAACTTTATTTTTTGAGGATACTACTCAATAAAGTTAAGGGCCTAGATCATTCGAGGAGATACGTACAGTTAACGGTCAATTATTCCCGACTTTTAGAGATGCTTGCTATGCGATGGGACTCTTAGATGATGACAATGAATACGTTGAGGCCATTAAAGAAGCAAGTTTTCAAGGACATGTTGGGTATCTCCGAGTGTTATTTGCTACCCTGCTTTTGTCAAATACTCTTTCACGGCCAGAATTTGTTTGGGAGAACACGTGGAAATACTTAGCTGATGATATTGTTTATAGACGTCAAAAAGAAACAAATATTTCAGGTTCTGATTTATCTTTTTTATTTCACATACTACATTTTGATTTTTTAATTAATAATGTTAATTTTTTGATTTGTTAGGTTTAGTGCTTCTTGAATATCAGATTAAGAACCTTACTTTGTTGAAAATTGAAAACCATTTAATTTCCAATGGCTCATCATTACGAAGGTTTCTCACTATGTCGTACCCTGATGACGATTCCTTACGTGATGCTACTAATCGTCTGATCAATGAAGAGCTGTCACATGACGTAGATGCAATACAAGCTGAGTTTAACAGGTTGCATCAATCTCTTACAAATGAACAACGAGCGGTTTTTGACAAAATAATGGAAGCAGTTGTAGGCCGTAAAGGAGGCCTTTTTTTGTCTATGGTTACGGTGGAACTGGAAAAACCTTCTTATGGAATACTTTGGCTTCAGCTGTTCGATGTAGAAATGGAATAGTTTTAAATGTGGCTTCAAGTGGTATTGCTTCGTTATTACTTTGTCGTGGAAGGACAACTCATTCTCGGTTCCATATTCCCATTAATCTAACAAAGGATTCAATGTGCAATATTTAAGCCAAATAGTGATATTGCCAAATTATTAAAGGAAACCCAATTAATCATATGGGACGAAGCACCGATGGTACACAAACATGCCTTTGAAGCTTTAGATAGGACAATGACCGACGTATTTTCGGAAGGTAGGAGTATTCGTTCGGATATTCCTTTTGGAGGTAAAGTTATTGTATTTGGTGATGACTTTAGACAAATCCTACCTGTTATTCCTAATGGTACTAGACAAGAAATTGTTAGTGCATCTTTAAGCTCTTCATATATATGGTCAAAATGCAGACTGTTACTGCTGACTAAAAACATGCGTCTAACTATTGGAGCTGAAAGTTCAAATATGGAGTCTATCAGAGAATTTGCAAAATGGCTTATTGATATTGGTGAAGGAAATGTTGGAGATGATAATGATGGTGAAGCCATTAAAGAGATACCAGATGATCTACTAATCACCGATATTTGTGACCCGATACAAAGTTTAATTGACTTTGTATATCCTTCAATTATTGAACAATTTAGGATTCCTGGATTTTTTTCGGAGCGAGCAATTCTAGCACTCAAAAATGAGGTAGTTCATGAAATTAACGATCGATTGCTTTCGTTATTTCCTGGTGATGCGAAAGAGTATATGAGATCTGATAGTATATGTCAAACTAAACAAATTCTTGATTCTTTTCAAGAAAGCTTATACTCAACAGAAAATTTGAATGCTCTTAAGATTTATGGCTTGCCTAATCATAGATTAGTTCTTAAAGTTGGTGTTCCTGTGATGCTTCTTCGAAACATTGATCAACAGAAAGAGTTATGTAACGGTACAAGGCTTCAAATTACTTTTCTTCTTAAATAATGTTCCTAGTCAAACTAGGAGCATTCAAAACATTTTAAAACAATTTCCAAACTATTTGGAAGTTTCAAAACATAGTCTCCTTTCTTGTAATGTTTATTTCTTTTGAACCTTTTGCAACGAATTGCAAACATGAGTTCCACATCCGGTATCTAATACCCATGTGTTAGAAGAAATAACATTAAGGTCAATATGTATCATCAAGATTGTACCTGAGGTTTGCCTAGCATCCCTCTTGTTTTTCAACTCTTTGAGATAGGTTGGACAATTCCTATTTAAATGCCCTATCTCACCACACTTAAAGCATGGATCGTTCGTGGCAACCTTTGCCTTCTTTTCTATTGGTTTCGGTGGTTCTGCTTTAGTCTTTCTTTTTCTTTCCCTTTGATGTGCCCCTTTCCTTTGGCAACATTTGCTTTGGTGTCAGGGTGATGCCCTTTCTTTGTTACCACCCTCATTGATCGTTAGAATGGATAAAAGCCCTTTTACCCATATTGAGCCTTTCGAAGCGATTAATGTGGCTTTTCTTCTTAAAGATATAAGATGAGACCGATTGGTTTTCCTCCATTCGACATGCATGAAGTGCTCGAACCATTTCAAAGCATTCAACCCTTAGGAACATTTCCTACAATTGGTTAATTATGTCGCATGCTCATGATGTTCAAAATCCTTTTGAATCTCGGGAATCATAATTCCTAACATGAGGCAAGAGGTTTGCATAGTATTCTCGATATACTTAATCCAATCGTTATAGGCATCCTTATCTTCCATAAGATGTTCATCGGGATTAGGATCATTTTCTAGTGATAGGTTACGGACGGTTTGGGTAATATTGTTAGCGGCCATCTACAAAATTTAACAAGGTTCAATTTTAGTATTTTTGATATTATTATATTTTAATCATTAATACCCTTTGTGTCTCATAGACAATTAATAATTAAAATCTAGAATCCAATGTTACATTTAAATATTGGTTAGGTGACCTTTATCCCTCTATTTAAATTAACAAGGTAGTCAACGTTTGACAATTGCAACTCTTTGCAACTTCTAGTCATATGGGATCGGTTAAACAACTTTATGTTTAGTTGGCATGTTTAATCCCATCAACACCTTTTGTTCCCCATGCTTCGGTGACCCTAAGTTCATGGTTTCCAAATCAAGTCGTCCAACTTACACACACGTGTGAGTTTATTCACATAAGTGGTTAGGTGACCTTTATCCCACAAACATGGTAAACCCACCTCGAATATACAAGTTCCTTCAAATGTGGTTAGGTGACCTTTATCCCACAAAAGAGTTCCCAAGTGTTTCAAGTGTTGTATAAAAGGATGGTGTTTGACTTGTTTTATTAAAAGGGATTTTTTTTTTAGTTTTCAAAAATTCTAGTTTAGAAAACTTTATGTACCATACATTTGCATGCATTCAAATCCTTGGTACTTTTGTGAAAACAAATTTTCAAGGTTCTCTTTAATAAAACCCATTTTATTTAAAAATCATTAATTTTTAATAACCTTTTATTAACCAATTTTAATGATCTTTTAAAGAACCAATTTTAAGCTTGTTGTTGATTATTAGTTTGTTAAGCATGCATATCCAAATATCATCAAACAACAAAATAAACAACCACACAAGCACGACACACATATCATTAGGTGCATAACCATAGCCAACTATTTTGACCACACTTGTTAGCCGAAACAAGTGTGCCAAAAGGTCCTTCCTAAAGGGTGAAAAATGACACAAGCGATGTGTCGTTGAACTCCCACTTGATCCCGCATCCAAATGCTTCAAGTCTCCCTTTTGTGTTGTGATTTCTCCACTTTCTTTGAGCTTCCAAAATGTACTTTAATTCAGCTCCAAACTCCTTTGGGCTCCGAAAATGTGTTTTGGTTTTCGGACTAAAATCCCGTTAAGAACTATGAAGTCCTTTATGCCCGAAATGGGCAAAAACCAAAACGCATTTTTGTGTGCATCTTCTTTTACAAAATATATCCTAATACATTTTTTCTAGTAAAATAAAATGCACCTAGTCTATTTATTTTACATGCCAAATGAAAAATAAATAAATTACATATCTTTACAAATGGAAGACAAATGAATAATTATTACAACCTTTGAAATAATTAAATATAAATCACAAACACAAACATATTCATACAAGGTCATGGCTAGGTTATGAACACCGAAATATATATCCACATATATATATGTATATTAATTTCAAGAAGCAAAACGGTTCCCTTTTACAACCTACAATTTTCGGTCAAGAATGAAAAACCGAAAAATGTGGGTTTTTGTCCAAACAAAATAGTCATCCAAATGAAATAATTTTTCAAGATTCATTTATGCATGTAAGAATATAATCTTGAAAAACAAAGGGATAACCATAGTGAAAATTTCGGCCATAGGGTTTTACCCAAACCCAAAACCCGAAAAATTTCATATCCAATGAAGCATGCATTCATATAAGCGGCTCTGATGCCACTGTTGGGATTTGTGCATGTTTATCAAAGTAATTTTATCCAAATAAAATTAAAACGCAGCGGAGTATTTATTTAAAACATGTTTCTTACAAGATATAAAAACCATTTTATATGTAAAACCCAATCTCGGATCCATATACGAACATGCATGCTATCAAAATGAAACACAACCATAGAGTGTTTAGAATACTACCTTCCAACGAGTAAAGGATATGAAGATGATGATGCTTCTTGAACGGTTGCCTTCAAGTGTAGAAGACCTCAAGCTTGTATACCCCAAGCCTTCCAACAAACTCCTTGTGTTTAGCTACGATTTCAACACTTATGAACTCACTATTGAAACCCTTTTGAAGCCATCATATGGCCGAAAATATGAGAGGAGATGGTGGAGTTCTTGCACTTGATTTATGAACTTGAAAAAGCCTACTAGATCAACCATACATGACCCGATTGTTAGAGAGTCTTACACTTGATTTCTCAACTTGAAAAACTCTCTTGGATGGGCATGTTATGGCCGAAAATATTCAGCCATTTTTTTCCTACTTCTTCAAGTTCATCATTTGCTTTCTTCATACAAAATGAATTATAAAAGACATGAGAGATTTGCCACCCACATTGCCCAATAGGAGATCATCTAACACATGCATTTGCATGCAATGTGATTGGCCAAAGAACTTAGGGAAGACCATCCAATCAAAATGCATGCAAATATGACAACATGCATGGAACCTCATTGGACAAGAATTTTTGGGAAGACCCCATGGGGGGGGGGGTGGCGGCCTAGATTTTTTTATAAAAAAAAAATTCAAATTTCTTTTATAAAATAATTTAAGTCTTGATTAATTTTATAACTTTTATAAAATTATAACATCATATGTTATAAGACTTATATAACTTTTTATCATGTTATTTAACCCATTAAATAACAAGATAAAATATTCTCTCAAAATAAATTATCCATATAATTTATTGGTTTGTCAAGTGCAATTATTTAGAAAACCAATTTCTAAATATTATAAGTGTTAATATTTATTTGTTTGATCATATCACAAATAAATAATATAAGTGTTTGTCTAGCTTGTTATTGGGTATGACTCGACTTGGATCATTACGTACTAGCCACATCAATTTAATATGTGTCTTAGGCATACAGAGTCCAACAGTTTCACTGTTTTGGCTCGACATTCTAAGAAAAGAAGTCAAAATTTTCAAAAGAATGAAACTGTAACTCCGGCCACGGCCTCGTGGTCATCATTCTGCAGATTTTTGAATCAAGGAATCTCATTGTTTTAAATTATTTTTCTGAATTTTGAAACATTTCTGAGCATAAATAACTTAAAACAGTGTTGTAAAATTTATTTTTAATAAGATTCCTTGGTCAAAAACCTTGCAAATATCATAATAAAGCTTGAAGCCATGGAAGTTTCAAGCTTTAATGGAGGTTGAGGAGTTTTGGAGAAGAAGGTAAGTGACAAAAGTGGCAAAGACAAGATGGTTGTTAAGAAACCTTCTTTGGAATATACCTTTTAAGGTATGTGTGAAGATCCCAGCAAATCTTGATCTTTGGAACGGGTCCAAATGTGAAGGAATCATGCTGACTTTATAGAAAACGACAACACGCTGACCACGGCCCCATGCCGGCTGGACACGGCCCCGTGGTCAGACAAGACTCTGACACATTTTGTCCGTATTCTGAACACGGGGCGTGTTGGCCTGGACATGACCTCGTGGTCAATTTTGAGATGGGCACGGGGCGTGTTGACCTGGACACGGCCCCGTGGCTAGAGTGTTTTATGAAGTTTCGTCTTATTTTAAGGTTTTTATTCGGATTGGGCGGTTCCTTACTAGAGGGAACAACACCGAAGTGCCTAAGGTACCTTAATTGCTCTTGATTTAAACAAGAACGCAAGAGGTTATCGGAAAGGGTAAAACCCAAACTAAATACCGGCGGGCGAAACCAACCTTTATTCCCCTTATCCGGGCTCTCGTTAAATAAGGTATATGTCGAATCACTCAGGTATATGAGCGCATCGGTGGGGACCGATGGAGAGTCCTTCACCGCACAATCAACACAGGGACGACTATCGCTCATGTTTTCACAAGAGTTTGAGGTGCTTTCAGTATTGTGGATGTTGGTAGAATCCGAATGTGTCCTCAATAATTCTCCTTGATCGTTGTCATGTGATGAATAACTTGTTTTCATCTCAAGATCTAATTCTTTTAATTTTAGGAGAATTATTTCTTCGAACTGACATAATTCTTCGGAAGTTATGTCATCTGAAAGAGATGGTTGAGGACATTCGGGCGAGAGAGAGTGATCGTTTTTACTTTCGTCCATTTTAAGGTTACAGGAAAACGATAGGTCTAAATAGTGGGGAGTGCAATTTAGAAAGTAACATTCTAAATATTTATGGAATCCACCACATATTTGACACCACTCACCATAAGAGGAGGGAAAGTAAAAATAATCAATATCACTCATATTTTTGTCAGAAATTACCAACCGCCGGGATCTTACGTATCTATTTTCAGCAACTGGAGGTTGGACACGGGGGCGTGTTCAGTGAGCACGGCCCCGTGGTCAGCTACTGTCTGACTTAAAACAGGATTGTTAGTAAGAAAGATGGACACGGCCCCGTGTCTGGCTGAGTGCGGCCCGTGCTGAAGTCTGCAGAAACTAAAAAAATTAAGAAAAATACAAAAAAAAAGGAAAAATAAGTAAAAATAATTAGGCCGTTGATTCCAAACTTTCTTAAAATCCTTGTGTCCCCAGCAATGGCGCCAAAAACTTGGTGTGTGCGAAGTGTGATATGATTTTATTAATATTTTTAGCCCATTTTATGCATTAATCAAGTTTTAAATTTATAAAACACGATATTCTACTAACACTAAACACACACTTGGGTAAGTGCACCCATCGTTAGCGTAGTATAGCGTTGGTAAGATACCGAGGTCGTCCAAGGACACAAGAGATTTTAGTACCGGTTTATCCTCAACGTCTAATTGATCTAAATTTTTTAGAAAAGTTTTGAAACATAAAAATAAAAACTAAAAATGCAAAGATAAAATAAAATAAAAACAGATAGACAAGATGAATCACTTGGATCCGACTCGCCTTTAATGTATCCTTTGATGATTTTCGCACTTTCAGACTTTTTAAGAGATTATCTTAGTTATAGTAGTAAGCCCCTCTTTTAAAGGTGACGTTACCCTCAACCCAGTGGTTTGAGTCAGCAGGGATACAATCCCAAAGGCTCGGAATATTGAAAGATAATTAATTAAGTTATTAATGAGAAAAGTGGTAGTCCCTTCTTTTGAAGGTGACGTTACCCTCGGCTAAGTGGTTTGAGTCAGCAGTGATACAATTCCAAGAAGCCGGTTTAATGTATTAATAGTAGTTTATATATGAGGGGTTCAAGCTACTCGCACCTCCGCCATCCAATACTAGTGGGTATTCAAGGAGGTCCTAGTAAGCTTGAACCAGGTCCTTGCAGGATCTATACACTGAACAAGGCAAGAACCTTACCAAACCATTCCCCTAACCCCCGACCAGGTAGTCAACATGCTTTTATATAGACCGTAAAAACATAATGATGTAATCTTTTACTTTATATAGACAGTAAAGTAACGCCAAGACACCACGGAAAAATGATAGGAATAATTCACCTTCAACATAAGAAACTAGTTATTAAAGTCATTAATACAAAACCAAATAAAAAGTGCCAAAAGATTAAAAATCAAAAGTAATACATAAAAGACTTGTCTTCACCAAGTGATGTAAGAGGCTTAACCAAACATGGCCTTTGATTGGCAAGAACCCTTACGATCAATCTTGGATCCCGAGACTACTAAACACTCTAAAGATGGATGATGGATGATTGTGGTGGGTGATGGTGTTGTAGTGTTTGTGGAGTGGTGGCAAAGTGGGAGAGTAGTTGTTTGCTAATGGATGCCTTTGAAGTGAGCCAAGCACCCCTATTTATGGCCTGCATAGTGCTCTGGCCACGGCCCCGTGTCCAGTGGGCACGCCCCCGTGGCTAGCCTTTTCTCTTCCTTCATTAAATGCAAGTGTCAGTAGAGGGTCCCACACTGCCCCGTGTCCAGTGGGCACAGCCCCGTGGTCAGCATCGTATCTGTACTATCAAGATTTTGCAAGATTCTGCGTATCTTTGCGTTGACAACGCCCCGTGCTGAGCTGGGCACGCCCTCGTGGTGGGCGTAGAAGCTTCTAAAGGTTTGTCTTTTCTGCAGGTTCCTGACCACGCCCCCGTGTTCGGCTGGGCACGGCCCCGTGGTCAGTCTTCTGTTTCTTTGTTTTTGCTTTGGGAATGCTGACGAGGGGTCGGGCATGTCACGTTTATTCTCTTTCTTTGTATTTATGTTGGTTTTGGCTTCTTATTTGCTCCTTTTGTACGTTTAAGCTCATTTGGTCCTGTAAATTCAAAAGGAAGACAAAAACAAGCTTTTTCCAATATTAGTACTAAAAAAGGGTTAGTTTTATGCCTCATTTGATGTAATATATATGTTACATTTTGCATACATCATGCATCATACACTTGTACCGTATACTCAAATAATGCACACCGCACACTGAATGACTCGCACACGTATGATTGTACGCCACTGTTGCACATGGTACAAACTCTTCATGCATGACGCACACTATTAGGGGCCGCACACTCTCTTGCATGTCGCACACCTGATAGTGGGCCACACAGTCCCTTGGGATTTACATCTACCTGGGCCGCACATTGGCTATTGGGCCACAAACAGAAATGGGACCGCACACTTTTAATCAAGTCGCACACTCTCATTGGGCTAGAACTAACTGGGTCGCGCACTTTTATGAATGATTGAAATGAGCTGTTAAGTTGTTACTTGAATCATAGACTTAGGATGAATTCGTATGTGGCCCAAACGTCTATTATGTGTTATATGATGATTTTTATAGCATGCAATCTACTAAACACGTGAAATACTTGGATGAAATCCTAACCATTGTTGGGAACCCTAATAGGACTTGGTTGACTAACTTTGAACAAAGTAACATAACATAACCTACCGAGCAAATCTAAGGTGAGTTCATTACTCTTTTACAAGCATGTGTCCCGTTGGGACAAAAAAACAAACTTATGTTCCTAGAGGGATACTTTACAAACTTATATCCCTGGAGGGGATACTTTACAAACTTATATCCTTGTAGGGGATACTTTACGAACTATAGTTTAATTTCGATGTTGGATAATCAACTCAATTCTATCACCCAAAGTCCCTATTTACTACCGAACTAGTTTCCTGGAGGGCAACACGGTATTAGTTGATAGCACTATTAGGCTTGACAACCTCACACCGTACCTGGAGAGGACGGGTGTAAACTAATGACCTTAACCACATGGCCAGTGTTGATAGGCACTAATGAGGGCAAACAAACGTACGTCACTACGGTATCGAGTTATCATCAACATGTATTTAAACTAAACACTTACCAACTATATGATCAAACAAAACTGTGAACTCGCCAGCTTTATGCTGATACACTTTTTCTGCTTGCTTGCAGGTCGATAGATACGTTGAATTGGACTTGCGGTCTGGGATGCTGGTCTGGTCATGGTGTCACACCCCGACCACGTAAAACAACAAAACATGGCGGAAACATCGGGGAGTGTTGTAACAGACTCATTGTTTCATAACCATGGATTAAATAATTTCGTTTTATTGAATTTTTGAACTCATTGTTTTATTACAAATCAAATGAATGCAAATATTGTCTTTCAAGTTTTAAAGTCGCTAAGACACGAGTCCATCCTATGTATAGCATGTATCAACAATTATCACATAGCAGCACCTGAAACATGTGTAAAAATAGGTTCGTCAGCATAAAAATGTCTGTGAGATACGTAGTTTTTATTAATGCAGGATTCATGACTTGTAAAAAAAATGTTTAACAAAAATAGTCATGAACTTAAAAATGTTTTCTTTTATAAATCATATAACAAGTGATAAGAAAACAGATGATATAAAAGAAATATGTATAAATAAATAACTAAGTAAAATGAGTTTGTATAACAATATTTTACAAAAAAAGGTTTGTAGTATACATGAAAATATACTTTGGTTTTAAGAAAGTCGAATAAGTAATATATCAAAATATATTTCGGTTCCAAAATGGTTAAACAGATAGTATATTAAATATACTTTAGTCGTCAAAATAATCGTTTTCGGTAGTATATCAAAAGTATACTTTGGTTTTATAAATAACATATTAAACTATGCTTTGGTTTTATAAATAACATATCAAACTATGTTTTAGTAATTAACAAAATATATGTTGTTTTGTACAATATCACACATGAGAGTATATATCAAACTATACTTTTGGGAGTATAACAAAATATACAATAAAAATGTGATTTAAGAATTCAACCAAACCTTAGTGCATCAAAATACACCTAGGAGACTATAGAAATACCACGAAGGCAATCCCTATATGGATAAAATATCGGTTTCTGACATTCCATAAACAACAGGAATGGGGTGTCTAATCCTATAGCGCTATATCATACTACCAATCGGTTTGGTGAACGTATAAAACAAGTACAATCCAACATTTAATTTTATAATCTTTGAAAAATTAGGATTTAATACATAAATAATCATTCAGTTTGTCAAAAGATAAGTACTAACATGTATAATCAAGACATGTTTAACGAAGTTTGAAAACACTAATCTAAAAGTGACGAGTTAAACATGTGAAAACATGTTTAACGAAGTTTGAAAACAAGTTTGATATCAAGACAAAGGGTATTGATACCCAAGAATAGTTTGGTTGCAAAATACGCAAGAATACGCATTTTGACCGAAACCATGACTCGTCACTACACCTAAATAACGTGGTAATCAGTAGGTATAGTCACAAGAGACTATAACCATCGTGATTACGCTCACGTTATGAAGTTCAAACGAACTTCGTGTTGACCATAGACTGGTCAAAGCAGAAAGTCAAACACTGTTTGACTTTTACGCTTAAAAACGCATAAAAGAACGAAAGAATACTTACAACGGGTCCAAGAAATGGAGGTTCGATCTAATTATTCTCAGGTATGAAGTGCATAACTTCAACTTAGAGAACAAAATTAGATCAAAGGAGAGTTTGCAAATGAAATGGAAGGGGTATATATAGATTTCGGAGAACCGTTAGGATCGTTTCTCGCAAATCGTGCTTTGATCTTGACCTTACAAGTGGGCACATGGTTTTCAAAACCACGGGAATACTTAAAACCATCAAATTCCAGCCCATAGAGTGCAAAACCTTGGGTTAAAACCATCAAAACCTCAAAAATGGACCAAGTTCAATGTATCTGCCAGAAATTTCAAAAATGGTCACTGCACTTGTAAAACTTGATTTTTGGCACTTTTAAGCCCCGTTAACCCCATTTCAAGGCTCTAAAATAAAGTTAAAGTATAGGGAACTTAGAATATTCTCAAAAATATCTCGGATGTCTGTTCGTTTGGTCGTACGGTTGCATTGTTCGGTTAATTACGACGGAAGTCGTAACGAACGCAAAAACGATCCAAATTAAGCGACGAATGGAATTTTATCATGCCAATCACTAAAATAAAATATTTTAATGATTACATAAATTTTTGGATGTTCGGATGTATTCAGGACGTAAGATATGCGCGAAAATGCAAACTTATGCACTTTTTGATGCTTTTAGTCCCTGAATGACCAAAAAGTTTATTTTAGCATACCGAACACCTCAAAGCCTATTTATAAGCTATGTAAAGGATATTTATGGTATTTTTAACTTATGATCAAGTTCCGAAATGTTCGTTACCACACGAATCGGCAAACTTTCGCAGTTTGACACAAATAGTCCCTGCGATCGAATAAACTTGATTTCAACACACCAAACCATCCAAAACTTATTTCTAAGTTATGTAAAGGTTATTTAAGGTATGTTAAGCCTATGTCACTGTTCCGGAGTGTTTGTTGCATTAAACTGGTTATATTTACGCATCAGTTCGCATATAACTTTCCAGAAAGCGACTTAAAGCTCGAAATCGAACAAGAATTGATATGTGCAAATGATACACATATTTATACAAATCCCAAGTATGAAATAAAATATTTCATTGGTTTGTTATTTGTATGATGGTTGAAGTGACATAGGTGTCACAGTCTCCCCTACTTTAGGAAATTTCGTCCCGAAATTTAATTTTCGAGGAAACTTATGAAGACAACTGTGATGGTTTCGCTTTCGAAGGAATCCCTCGAACCCTAAGTAAAACTCTGGGCCATGTTTGGATTCTTAGCAAAATTGTCAACTGTCAAAGTGAAGTCCTTGTAGTAACAAAACATGGAGTTTCAAACTACGGACAGAAGAACGTTTCTTATGAAGACTTATCATAGGAAACTTCTGTGTGCTCGAAATTAGAGTTGGAGAGTGAAATAACATTGGTCAAGGTCCAGTACTTCTAGTAACTTAAATAACGCTACTTTCGCAATGTAATAAGGAACACTTATATATAGGAAGTACCAGCGACGTATCCACCATGCCCCTTTTTACATTGTTCCCGTTTCGTTATTCTTATCACTATAGGTCTTAACACATGAAAAAAACTTGATGTGGTTTCTGTGCACTGAATTCCATAATTATGTATGCATCCATAATTACGTAATTCCTTGCACAGTCCGCACAGTTCATTTCATAATGCGTAGGGGAAAAATCAATTGAATAATCATGAAGTGACTTGATTAGACCACCAAAGGATCTTTTTAACTAGATCAACACATGATCTCCTTAACTAGACCGTCGTACGATCTACTTAAATAGACCACTTAAGGGATCTTTTCAGTTACATTATCACACGATATTCCTAACCAGATTTTTAAATCAATCTGTTTAACTAGACCACTCAAGGGGTCCAATTATAGAATAGTACTTTATAATCCAAGGGACTTAACTATAACGTAGAAGCCCATTAAGGATTTAAGGTAGTACCTTTGGATATCCTACTATGAATCCCTCATATGGAGATATGGAAGATTCTATGAGAATTTGGACGGATCACTCAAAAACACGAAACATATAAGAAAACATATAAGCACATAATCACATAATTGTTTATCTCTTTAATTTGTTATCTTTGGACACGGATATTTAAAGCACACCAGGAATCCAATCCGTGGATTTTATTTGGCACTTTAATCATCTTCAAGAATCTAACTATGGAGATAGAAAGATCTTAATAGGAATTCGGCTTTGTCCTTATTGAATCATAATATACGTATTAAGGCATACGAATAATTCAATTAAGGGCTCCGATTTGAGCGATATTTATCCACAAGGATCTAATTATGAGGATAGAAAGATCCTATTTTGGATTTTGGGATTTGTGTAACGAAAGGTGTTTCGAAACCTTGCACTAAACGTGCTTAAGTCGATACACAAGGTAGAAAGTTCATGAGGTTGAGGTACTAGATATGCCAAGGCGACATATGAAGCAGAATTTGGAGTTTGAGCAGCGGTAGGATTTGCAACAGCTTGGTTTTTGTAGGTCCCCTTGATGTATGGATCTTTCACGGAATTGTCAATCTAATCAAGAGTGCGGAAACCTCTTGATCAGAATATAGCAGAAAACGTGTAGGAACAGAAATCAGCAATTCACTTTCAAACCGGGTTTCTATTGATTATCAATCTCACAAGAATTACAATCAATCAAACCCTAACCCATACAAATTTCGTCCAAGACTATACTCTCTCACAAAATTCTCACAAACTCTGTTTTGGCTGATCAACCTAAACCCTAAAGCCTAACCTTGTTTATATAGCACAAGGTTTGCAACTTGGGCTGGGGTTTGCTACATGGACTAGGCCCAATTCGCCCCCCCATCACCCAATGTGGGTTTTGTTTAGCCCAAACTCTATTATTCCACTAATACAAAGCTAAACCCGCTAACCGTTTATCGTTTAACTAATTACAAGATATCCAAAGACCAAATCTAAGCTGTTGTCACCAATATGCACCAACAAACTCCCCCTTGACAATAGCTTCATAAAATAACTTTGTCTTTAGTCTTCTTGCAATCTTCATGTAGTCTTGCACTATATTTGGTCTTTGGATAGCTTCAGCTTTAACAACTTCTGTCAGCAACAGACTCCCCCTAAGCTAATGCATCCAATCACCAAATCTTCAAAAACTTTAGCGTTTGAGTAAACTCCAGTTCAGCATTTGCAAAGCACTCTTCAAACTCTTCAACTTTGTCTGCAATGGAGAAAAGAGGTTCTACCATGCATCCAATCAAACTCACATCTTCACAGCAACTTCTCAGCAACATACCGCTTCAATCTGAGTACTATAAAACAAACATCTCGAGAAACCATAAGAATTTTTCAACAAAGTTAAATAAATTATTATTATTCAAGAGATAGTTAAACTGTATCACAGATTAAGCATTTTCAATTTATAACCAACATGCAAAACTTTTTGTCCAACACACAAGATCCTCATGATTTTAAAATTTTGAACTCACTTTCTAACACCGTCTCCCCCTATCAGTAACAATTCCTTCAAGAATAACAGTTTTCCGTACGTTAAGAATTTAACAGAAAAAGACACTATTTTTTTATTTTTATATTTTCTGAAAGCAAGTAAATACAAAAGCAATAAACACTCTATTTTTGTGAGAATCACTGGTAAGAAGATCATATCAGCAAAATCAAACTGTTTTCACACAATTAGATAATTCTTTATTTAATTTTTCGTGAAAAGCAGTCCAAGACGATTACCAGTATGTTTGTCCACTTAAACAAAATGCATGAACATTTCAAGTACCATTACCATATGATACGTTAAGGTAATTTTATTTCTGATATATTAGTGTGTCCCACTTCAGGATATACCCCTGCGATCAAGGTATGCACAAAGATTCATCGTAGTAGGTGAGTATACTGAATTCATCCGTTTTGTTTTTTCAACGTTTAGATAATTGGTGAACAGGTCAGTACTTTCGTACAGCAAAGAGACCAAAATATCTAACGAGGGCTATGATAAATACCATTTTTGGTACGATTTATGCATTTTGCACATTTGAATGACTCTCTAAGAGAACTTCTTCATTTTCAGGGTTTTTGCATATTTAGCTCTTTTAAGATATCCTGGTTGTGTCTAGGTCAGCATGTATCTGGATGCAGCAGAAGGACAACCCTGACATCCCTAGATGAAATAACAGTATAAAGACCCAAAACCTCAGATTTTGGCAATCTATCAACGCAAGAATTAAGGTCATTAAACCATACACCACTAATGTGTTCCCCACTCATACACAGTTCATTTAGGTTTATATCACATTGGTAAGTTGATTATTTCATGCTTTTTGCCTACTGGTACATCGTATGATGAAGCTGCTATCACACTTAAGCATTTTAATTTCATTTTCAGTGTGACAGTCTAACTTGCTGATGTACTATCATTTCTTCTTTTTCACACAGTGATAACTCATTTTTAATTTTCTATTTTTTTTATGTTTTTGATTTTTCAATGTTTTTGTATTTTTTATTTTTAAGGAAACAGTAAACTATTTACAAAATTCTTATGAAAAACCAGTTATTCAGGATTCCTCATCCCGTTGAGTTCGACTAAATGTTCAAAGCGTGCCCTGTCAAATGCTTTAGTATAAAGATTTGCCAGGTTATCTAGTGTGTCGACTCAGCACTTTGAACTTCAATTTAAATCATTTAATTTATATATAACAACAATCTCACATCCCCTGTCATATGCCTAGAGCAGCCATTATCAACATACCATAAGTTGATAATCCTCCTTAGCAGCTCCTGCACACACCAACTAAGAACTTAGTTAGTTTGGGGGACCCTAGCCTTAATGGTCTTGGGTCGTCCAAATTCACCAACTATTTGAACATCCATCCAATATCCATTACTCCTAACTGGAGTCTTGGATCTTAGACCTGTTCATGGAATTTGATTTTGATTTCCACTAGGTCTTTGGTCCTGAGGGTTCCTATATGTGTTTGGACTATTTGAACTTTGAAAATTTTGATTTTGATACCTTGAATTTTCATTCCAATAAGCATTATTGTTGTAATTTCTAAAGCCATTGTTATAAAAAGTTCGACCACCATTATTTTGGTATCGATTTTGATATTGACCTTGACTTCTGAAATTATTAGAATTATAATAGTTCATTCTTGGTGAACTGCTTCTAGGTCTCTCATATCTGCCTGGTGGAGATTTAGGCTGAAATCTTGGTTGTTTTCTTTGAAAACGTGGAACTTGTGGAGTTCCTTTTTCAGCCTTATCTACACCAACAGCAACATTCTCTGGTTGCTTAGGATCAGATTTCTTTGGAGAATTTAAGCCTTTCTCCTCACTATCACCTTTCTTCTCTGGTGATTTCCCTCTCTGTTTTTCACTCATTTGTGCTTCACTCTTTTTGTTAGGACAGCAGCTAGCTACATGTCCCTTAGTGTGACATTTGAAGCACGATCTCCTTTTCAAAGACTTCTTAGCTGGAGTCTTTGAGGTAGATCCCTCATCCGATAATGATGCATTGGACGAATTTGGTTCAATTTGCTTAATTTCAGACTTTTCTATGTTCTTATTTTCAGCAAACTCTACATTTGATTCGTTTTCAATAACAGTGGTTTCATTTTTCATATCACTACCTTGAACAAAACTAATCTTTTTAACAAAAGTTTGATTTTTGCCCTTAGGATGTGACTTTTTCTTTTTCAAAGGTTCCCTTTTATTGTTCTTCTTAGCATCATCACTCTCAGACCCCTCACTTTGACTTGATGTGGATGCGAAACTACTTGGTGCAGTTGACATAAAGTTTGTTAGCTCATCTTCATCAGGCAGGAAAGAATAGTCATGACTAAGAGGAGGTGGGACTTCATTAAAGCCCTGGATGTCACACCCTGGCTTTTGCGGAAGCGTGGGTTTATTTTGGTGTGACTTCTTAATACCATAGCACAATCATAACAATGCTATATGAATTAAAACACATGATAGTCATCCATTCATTTAGTTTTAAAAGTTACCACAACAACATTGTTTTAAAATTCGACCCATGAAACCAAATACAATCCTGACATAATTAAAACATGTTCATGCGACACGATAAGAGACTTGACTAGAAATACGGTTTAAGACTTGTAACCCGTCCAGGCAGGGGTCACACTTCCTAAACCTGGATGACATCATTATTCCTTACGCAGCTTGACGTGATTGCATACCTTGCCAGATCCACTAATTTCCTGAAATACATGTAGTTTGAAAAATCAACAAAAGTTGAGCGAGTTCATGCAAAAGTGAGTATGTATAAACCTTTGTAATGCGTCAGTATGTATGAAAATCCCTGGTATGTAGCAATTATGGAAAAAGAGATCACCGTTGGGTTGCAAAGCCAATGAAATGTGTGAAGTGATGCAGGAAGACTCAAACCTAGCAGATTTTTGCGTCGGGCTCAAAGTCACCCCATGGTCCGCTTAGTGGACTCAGGAGTTGGGCTCGCTACACCCAAATAGATCTATCACTCATGACCCTCGGTCCTACAATGAGGATTAATGGCCTCAAGTACCACCTACCCCCTCACATTATCTAAGTAGTATACCCTCCTTAAGCTAACCATACCATGTATAAAAGTGTCTGTAATTACTGTAACATGTATTCCACCCCCGAAGTATAAAAGCTGCAAACAGTTAAGAGAAAAGGGGGACATGAACTCACAGAAGTGCGTATCCTGTAACGTCAATCTCAAACTCGAGCTGCTGCGTGACGACCTACACGTACTAATGTCTATTAGAAGAATGGGCCGTACCTTGGCTTAGGGTTTAGTGTTTTGAGTTGCATTACTTTGATATTATCTCAAGTTTGCCACCACTTGTTAAAATAATAATAATTATTTTAACTTAACTTTTGTTTTTAGGAAAAATAGTTAGGCAACTATTTCGTATCCACACTTCTCAAGTATTTTATATGTGTATTTCCTTCCCAAGGATGGGGGTATTTATACACGCACATTTGTAATTCCGAAAAAATATATTTTAAGTCCCACTTAGAAAAATATATTTAAATTATTTGTCTAAAACATCTTATTTCAAAATACATATATATTTTTCCCAAAAATACTATATTTTACTTCGCGAGAGTTTTGGTATCATTTTGAAGTCGTAATTTCATGGTATATACAAGTTATATTATTTTATCCTAAAAATGATATAACTAGTTTACAAAATAACAAACAATCACACAAGCGTTTTAGTATAGAATATATTCTAGATATATATTTATCAAATTTTATTTACGAAAACCAACCTCCGGCACTTAGTATTCTCGTAATAAAAATCATGGCAAAGTTTATTTTGAAAAAAAGGTTAAAAATATAATTGTAAACACTTACTAGAAAAATATTTTCTAAGTGTTGGATTTTTTTAGGAAAATTTTGCCAGAGCTTCCTTTGTAAACGGAGGTGTCCATGCTTACTAGCATATCATTTTCTTTTCGGAAATCGTTCAAATCAACCAACAAATTACTAAACAATATTACACTAGTCAAGTGCCAAAAACAATGCATTTTTCATGACAACATAAACTTGGTGTTTCATAAAAATGCGTTGTAATTTAGTGGTGTGTTTAGTGGGTTTAGTCACCCTCCAAGGTGTGTTTATTTTTGTAAAAATTTCGCTCTCGGGATTTTTAGAGGTTCACAACTTGTGAAATTATTTTACAAAAATATCCATTTACAACTTTTTCATGTTTTTCTAGTATTCATAATTTATTTCCTTGCAGAATAATGTAAGAATCATGACTTTTCAAAAATCCGTCTTTTAACTTGGTTTGTCTAGGAAAATTATTTGTAACCCTCGGGTCCATACGACCATCTACACACTTAGTTCACTTTTTTTTCAAGACATTACTTTGTTACCAAGTTTATGTTGAAACATGGAGGTGATTCTTTTATGTAAAACATTTATCACCTCCTAACTTGTTAACATAAGTTTTTAATCTTATTTTAACAAGTTTAACTATGATGTTCAACATCATCTTACTAACAATCATCAAATAAACAACAACATCATCAAAACAACTTTATCTTATCAAGAGTTCTTCTTATTTCATCTTCATATTAGTTTTATGTGTAAGACTTTGTTTATGATCCTTTTAGTGTTCATGTGGTTACATCACAACATAACTATTAACCACTATAAATGAGAAGTACATGAGGATCAAAGGGACTTACTACTAGCTTTTAAGCTAGGGAAGAAACAAGGCGAAAAAAGATGAGTGGTTAAAGACAAACGAGGGAGGTCCTTGGCAATTCGAGTGCTCCACACCTCCTAAAACACCTTTGTGCACCTTGTAGTATACTTGGAAAGCTCGATCAAAAATGAAAATGATTGGTGGTGACTAGGGGATTTCGGCCGTAGCCTTTAATGGAGAGAGGGAGAGTTGTTTTGTGATATCTTGCTAAGTGGATGATGATGGTGGTGGTTATAAGTGCACAAATCCTAGTGCCCAATGGGTATTATGTTCTCATAAGTACATACACCCTCACATCATGATCTTACTAGTGATTGCATGGGAAAGAAGACTTATTCAAATCTTATGGTGGAGATTAAGAAATCGTATGGTGGGGGGGGGGGGGCATAAGGACCGATTACATGCAATAGGGGGGTTATGTGAAAGTTATTTGGTAAATGGTGAGTAGTTAGGGGGTGTTAGATGTAATTTTTAGTACAATAATAATCTCCTCACAATCCCAAGGTCAATTTTGCATGGGGACTTGGAAGATTTGTTCAAATCTTATGGTGGTGGGGTCCTAAGTGGACGGTTATAGTGTGGGGGGGGGGGGGGGGAGGGTTAAATGATATTTGATGGTATTTAATTTAATTAGTGGGAGTTTAATGTTATATCTAGTGTTTAGCAGGTACCGGGTATTATGTAAGGTGTTATAGTGCTCGGGGACCATAACTAGCTCAGAAAAGTGTAACAATGTTTTTAACAATATTTTTGTGTTCCGGGTAATGTCCGGTCGTCCGGTTATATAACGCCCCGTTAAAGTGCTAAGTGATAACGTACAGTGCCCTATATGTAACTTTTAGTGACCCTTTTAATTCCCGACACTTAGGAAAACATACAGGACCATTTTGTCAAGTTTTTGCACCTTACTAGCATAATTAAATGCTGAATTTTGTTATTAAGTGCAGAATTTCGCAGTTAAAGTGTGTTTTTGGCACTTCTCGGCACTTGAACTATCACCTAGAGACGCAGTTTTAAGGTCCTCACTTCCCTACACTCCCTACTAGTGTAGTATCACGTCTCTGGCTCATACTGGCCTCAATATAGTGTCTGTCTAAGTGCTGGGATTATCAGCATGTTTTCTGGGTTATCCGCTCACTGTGCTAACTGTGCTTTGTGCATCAAGTTTGTCACTAATGTTTGTATATAATAAATGGAGTGACAGTATGAAAGTGATGCATGTGTATGTATGTAACAGAAATCAGTAAGCAGTTAAATCAGCATTTGTAATCAAGCACAGTCGTTAAGCACAAATTAAATATTAATTAAGTGTACGGATACCTGTAATTGTGCGGGTTGTCACATTCTCCCCCCGTTAGAGAAATTTCGTCCCGAAATTTTAGTTCTGCTACTAGATGCAGCGGTCTTGGGGAATAATTGTGGGTATTTCTCCTTCATACGATCCTCACATTCCCACGTGAATTCTGGTCCATGTCTTGCATTCCATCGAACTTTGACGAGCTTGACACTACTCATGCGTGTTTTGTTAACTTTCCAATCCGTAACCTCAACGGGTTCTTCGGTAAAGTGGAGCGTGTCGTCGATATGAAATTCGTCCGCAGGAATAATCACGGTCTCTTGTGTTGGACTCTTTTTCAGGTTTGACACATGGAATGTATCGTGAACGCCATTAAGTTCAGCAGGTAAGTCCAATTTGTATGCTACAAGCCCAATCCTTTGCAGGATTCTGAAAAGGCCAATGTAACACGGATTCAACTTCCCACGCTTCCCAAAGCGTGCCACACCCTTCCAGGGTGAATACTTCAATAAAACCATATCCCCAACATGAAACTCCAAAGGTTTCCTCCTTTGATTTGCATACGCTTTCTGTCTGTCGCGAGCCGCCTCGATGCGCTTTCGAATTTGAAAGATCTTGTCTGTTGTCTCTTGTACTATTTCAGGACCAACAAGCTGTCTATCGCCAGCATCAGCCCAGCATAGCGGTGATCGACACTTGCATCCATAAAGAGCTTCAAATGGCGCGGCTCCAATGCTTGTGTGGTAGCTGTTGTTGTACGAGAATTCAACCAATGGTAAATGATTATCCCAGCTACCACCCAGGTCCATTACGCATGCTCTTAGCATATTTTCCAATGTCTGAATAGTTCGTTCAATTTGGCCATCAGTTTGTGGGTGAAATGCAGTACTTAGGTTCAACTGTGAGCCAAAAGCCTCTTGGAAGGATTGCTAAATCCTTGTCACGAAGCGTCCATCTCTATCAGAGATAATCGAGAGAGGCACTCCATGACGTGCAACAATCTCTCGCATGTATATTTCAGCAAGTTTACTAGTGTTGTCCTTCTCCTTGATTGGCAGGAATTGCGCAGACTTTGTTAGGCGGTCTACTATCACCCAAATTGTATCGTGGCCCTTGGGCGTCTTTGGCAATTTTGTTATGAAATCCATTGATATTTGTTCCCATTTCCATTTAGGTATTTCAGGTTGCTGCAGAAGACCTGAAGGCTTTTGGTATTCGGCTTTTACCTTGGCGCAAGTTAAATACTTACCCACGTATATCGCTACATCGCCTTGCATCCTTGGCCACCAGTAAAAGTCCTTTAGGTCTTGGTACATCTTGTCCGCTCCTGGATGAACTGAGTACCGTGACTTGTGAGCCTCATGGAAAATAACCTTCCTCAATCCGCCAAACAGAGGAACCCAAATTCGTTTCATGAAGCATAAAGTTCCTTCCTCGTTGGGTACCAACTGCTTCTCCATCCCACGGAGATACTCATCCTCAATATTCCTTTCCTTAAGTGCTTCTCTTTGCGCGGCACGAATGCGCAATGAGAGGTCTATCTGGACAATCATTTCCAAAGCTCTTACCCTTATGGGCTTGTTGCTTTCCTTACGACTCAGGGCATCGGCGACCACATTCGCCTTCCCTGGGTGATACTTGATCTCACAATCATAATCATTCAACAGTTCTACCTAGCGCCTTTGCCTCATGTTAAGTTCCTTTTGATCAAATATGTGCTGTAAGCTCTTGTGATCAGTGAAGATTGTACATCGCGTACCATACAAATAATGTCGCCAAATCTTCAACGCAAATACCACCGCGCCTAACTCCAAGTCGTGCGTGGTATAATTTTTCTCGTGAATCTTCAACTGGAGTGACGCATATGCTATAACCTTCTGGCGCTGCATCAACACGCAACCCAAACCTTGACGCGAGGCGTCACAATATACCACGAAGTCGTCTGTTCCTTCGGGTAGTGATAAGATCGGTGCGTCACGAAGTTTGTTTTTCAGCAATTGAAACGCTTCTTCTTGCTTGTCACCCCAATCGAACTTCTCGTCTTTCTGTGTGAGTGCGGTCAAAGGTTGAGCGATTTTTGAGAAATCCTCAATGAACCTTCGATAGTAACCAGCCAGACCTAAGACTGTCGAATCTTGGTTGGCGTCTTTGGAGTCTCCCAATTCTTGATTGCGTCGATCTTTGTGGGATCAACATGAATTCCATTTCCATTAACCACATGTCCAAGAAATTGGACTTCGCGTAGCCAAAACTCACACTTCGAGAACTTAGCGTACAACTTCTCCTTTTTAAGTAGCTCTAGAATAGCTCTTAAGTGTTGTTCGTGCTCGTCCTTCGTCTTCGAGTAGATCAGAATGTCATCAATAAACACGATCACAAACTTATCCAAGTACGGCTTGCAGACTCTGTTCATTAGATCCATACCAATCGACATAACCAGGAACTCGTAATGTCCATAACGAGTCCTAAAGGCCGTCTTCAGTATACTTTCCTCTTGTATCCTTAGTTGATGATATCCTGATCGAAGGTCGATCTTTGAATAAAAGATCGAACCTTGCAACTGATCGAACAGATCATCAATCCTTGGCAAAGGATATCTGTTCTTGATAGTCAACTTATTAAGCTCACGGTAGTCTATACACATATGAAAACTACCATCCTTCTTCTTAACGAACAGAACTGAAGCTCCCCAAGGTGAGAAGCTTGGCCTGATGAATCCTTTGTCCAATAGCTCCTGGAGTTGTGTGACAACTCCTGCATCTCTGAAGGTGCAAGTCGGTAGGTTTCCTTAGCCACAGGCGCGGCGCCTGGGACTAAGTCAATGTGAAACTCGACTTGTCGCTGTGGTGGAAATCCTGGCAAGTCTTCTGGAAAGACTTCAGGATATTCTTTTACTACTGGAATGTCTTCGATCTTTAGCTCCGCGGCTTCCTTATCCACGATATGTGCCATGAATGCAACACATCCCTTCTGTAAACACTTTCTAGCTTTCAGACAGCTAATAATCCTCAAAGGCGTATCACGCTTCTCTCCGTGCACTACGATCGTTTCTTCATTGGTCATTGGGATACGAATGGTCTTCTCGTGACAAACGATCTCGGCTTTGTTGTTTGACAACCAATCCATCCCTACTACCACGTCGAAGCTTCCCAACTCGACTGGCAGTAGGTCTAGTGTAAATTCGTGTCCTCCCAGTTCTATCACGCATCCTCTGATGACTTCCCCCTTTTCGACTAGTTTCCCATTCGCCAATTCAATCGAGTACGAAACATCTAACTTATTAGCGGTTAACCCAAGCATATTCTTAAATGCTAACGATACGAAGCTATAATCGGCACCAGTATCAAACAGAATAGATGCAAAGCGTTGGTTTATAGGGAACGTACCAGTGACAACGTTTGGATCCTGGCGCGCTTCCCTTGCGCCAATGTTAAAGACTCTTCCCCGTGCTTGGTTTAGTTTTGGGCATTCCCTCTTAAAGTGCCCAATGTCACCACAGTTGAAGCATCCCGGTCCCCGACCGTTACCATTTGCATTTCCACCTTGAGCGTTGTTTTGGTTGCGATTTCCACTCCCAGCTTGGTTTGTAAAATTCCCATGGTTTCCATTTCCTCCATTATTCCCTTGCGGTCGATTTCCATTACCATTCCCATAACCACGATTACCACCACGCCCAGTACCAGTTCCGGCCCAACATGTATCCTTCGAGTGGCCGTTCTTTCCACATGACTCGCATTTTCTCAATCCGCACTGGCCAGAATGATGGCGCTGGCATGTATCACACTTGGGCAGAGTGCCCATATAACCTTTTCCTCTGCTTTCAACACCGGTTTTGGCCCTAGCCGGTGTGCTCGACTCACCCTTCTTGCTAACACTTGTGGTACCTTGTTTGAAGTTGGAAAATTTCCGTTTGTTTTCACCAAACGACTCCACATGAGTCTCCTTTTTCTTCTGATCAGCATTTGAAAACTTATTTAGCCTGATGGCTTCCTCAGTCAGAGATATGCTCAGATCGATGGCTTCAGTAGTGGTGGCCGGTTTTGACAATGTAACCATACTCAGAATCTGAGGTGCTAATCCCCAGATAAATCGGTCCACGCGTTTGAAATCGGGCGTGACCATATACGGCACTACATGAGATAAATCATGAAACCTCTGAACATATTCTGTGATTTTAGGACCGTCCATCTTTAGGTGCCAGAATTCTGTTTCTCGCCTTTGTATCTCAGCTCACGAGCAGTACTTCTTTCTCATCAGTTCTTTCAAATCAGTCCAGGTTAACGCATAAGCTGCCGCTTCACCCAAGGTTTGCACTTGCAGATTCCACCACAATAGGGCACCATCCAGAAAAAGCCCTGAGATGTAGGTCACTTGTTTCTCGGGAGCACATTTGCTCATTCTTAGAACAGAATCTGTCTTCTCAGCCCGCCTAACAAACACAACAACACCTCCAGTGCCGTTGAAATTCACGGGCTTACAGTTAAGGAATTGCTTGTAGGTGCACCATGCACATACGTTAGTATTTACAAATGGTATCAGCGGGCGTGCTAGAAATATCCAAATGTATTGTAATATGTCTTAACGACATGACGTTACCGTTGGGTGGAATGTTATTGCCGTTGTTGTTGTTTTTGTTCGAAGTGTTCCGGCTTGTTTCTGTTTGGGAGGCCGCGTACTGTGCTATAGCTGCGGAAATTATCCCCTGGAGTTCCGCCTCGTTAGTAGGCATGCGTACATCACGTCTTGGAGGCATCTTCTAAAAGATCCTCATGTTGGTCAGGTCATAGTAAGTATAATATATACAGTAACATCCATCAAGCACATAACATCTCATGTTATAAATTAAAACGTATAACCCAACAAAGCATGTAGTGAGAACGTTGCCATTGAGCTTTTCATTAATCACGACCACGATACTGTTTTTACAAGTTTTATAGTACATCATACATCCAAATGATATCATAGGGTCGCATCACCCCTCAAAAATACAAGTCAAACTACACCTATCATATACAAAAAGTGTGATCTCTCAAAAGTTCTTCATGTGCTGGCTCAATCGCGACTTTCTCACCAAAATAACCGACTTGCATCAAACCAAAAATATATATGTTGATGGCGGAGGAGGAGGAGGAGGAAAATGAGAGAAAAGTAAGCAACGCATGAGCATCCAATCCTCCTCTAAGGCACGATAGGCGCGCAGCAAATATGCAATTTGCTGCTTAGATGTCAAGAAACGAACGTCTGAATCAGGGGAAAGTGGACGGGGAGTGTGTGGTGCAGCAAAAAGAGTCAGACAGTGGCATGGAGGACGTGGAGATCTCTCTAACTCCTGAATACGACGACTCAGTGTGTCCTGCTGTAGCTGAAGAGAGATGAGTATGTCCTCTGTCGTGTGCCCCACGTGATAAGGGTGGTACGGATCCGATAATGGCATAACAGGGGGCGTAGTCCACAAAAATGGCTCGCTCGATGGTATGAAAGATGGTGCAGTAGGTGGTGCAACAGGTGGTGTAGTATGAGGGAACTGTGACATGAACGGAAAAGATGTCCATACGGGTGGAACAAAGGCAGGATGGGGAATCTACGGCATAAACTAGCGGTCTCCTGTCATAAAAGGTACGTGACCAAAAGGTCGACTCGATGAACCCTCCCCAGGACGAGGTGGCGATATGTCCTGGAGGAATGTGATGGGAAGATCAGTGCGATGGGCGTTAGTGGTGTGTGGGTGAAACAATGGAATCTCAGTGGGTACGGAGACAGGTGCTACAGGAGGTGTGACTGGTAGCACATATGGTGGGTAGTCATCATCGTCGATCCACCCGTTGAGGGTGTCGGTGTATCGAGGGTCAACGTGCGTGGCGAACGGTGTATGATCAGCATGCATAGGGGCTGAAATAGGTACTACAGGTGTAACAATGGGTGCATCAATAATAGGAGCATCAGGAATCGGTGGTACCTCGACGGGCGCAACAATGACAGGTGGTGCTATGTCTGGCATATCGTCATGACCAGGCTCAGGTAAAGGGTCTGGTAAATGTGCAACAGCTGGGGCCTCAATGGGATCATGAGCAACGACCGGCTCCAGACCAACAGGAGCAGGCTCGTCAGGCAAAAACTCGACCTCTGGCTCTGGGCCAACATCGTGAGGTGCAACAGACATCACCATGTCTGAGTCGAAATCAGAGGAATAGAGCTGTACCCCTGGGCGTACAGTGAAACGGACGCTACATACTCGAAGGAGTGAGCACCAAACAGATCAAAAGGAGCCTCCTCAATGGGAGCCTCGACTGGAATAACAGGATCAGCAATGGGCACATCAGCAGGAATCTCAGCCAAGGGAACAACAGGATCATCAGCAAAAGGGATATCGGCATCCATGAGGGCCACTCCATCTTGGTCACCCTCTGGGGGACCCTCTAGGAACAAGTCGACGTCATCATCGACGAACTCATCATGAGGCAGATCCTCGGGAGGAACTACGGCAAGCGGTAGAGGAGCAGGGACCTGAAGAAGAGGTAGGTCCCCACCGATAGGGCCATCAGCAATAGGAACATCATCTCCAAAATCAGGAAGAGCAAACGGCTGAAAATCATCCTCGTCCGTGCTAGTGGTGTCTGACGTGTAGACCTCACTCTCTGATAGAATCTCATCGTCCGACACGATCGCTATAGGATCCAAAGTGTCCGATACTCCAGTATCTGATGATGATGGTATGGTGTCTGTAACACAACTACACATATGCACAAATATCAACATGAAATCAAATAAACATGTAAGTCACAATAATGCAAGTAAGCAATCCTCCTAGTCTTCCCAGACTACCCCTCCCAGCCTCTCAGACTGAACTTCCTAGCCTCTCAGACTAACTCCCTGGTCTCTAAGACCAACCTCCCAGTCTCTAAGACTAAACCTCCCCAATCTCTAAGATTGAACCCTTTAGTCTCTAGGATTGAACCTCCCTCAGCCTCTAAGACTGAACCTCCCCAGCCTCTAAGGCTGAACTCCCTTAGTCTCTAAGACTGAACCTCCCCAGCCTCTAAGGCTGAACTCCCTCAGTCTCTAAGACTGAAATAATATTTTTGAACAGTGTATTTGTGCCTTTTGTAAAAATGTTTTGTGCCCTGGATCTGGATGTTTAGTGTATGCAATGTAAAAATGTTTTCGTGAGAGCCCTAATGATCATAGTCTAGACTCGAGAAAGAATCCTAGTTCGCTATGATCGAGGCTCTGATACCAAGCTGTCTCACCCTGGCTTTTGCAGAAGCGTGGGTTTATTTTGGTGTGACTTCTTAATACCATAGCACAATCATAACAATGCTATATGAACTAAAACACATGATAGTCATCCATTCATTTAGTTTTAAAAGTTACCACAACAACATTGTTTTAAAAGTCGACACATGAAACCAAATACAATCCTGACATAATTAAAACATGTTCATATGACACGATAAGAGACTTAACTAGAAATACGGTTTAAGACTTGTAACCCGTCCAGGCAGGGGTCACACTTCCTAAACCTGGATGACATCATTATTCCTTACGCAGCTTAACATGATTGCATACCTTGCCAGATCCACTAATTTCCTGAAATACATGTAGTTTGAAAAATCAACAAAAGTTGAGCGAGTTCATGCAAAAGTGAGTATGTATAAACCTTTGTAATGCGTCTGTATGTATGAAAATCCCTGGTATGTAGCAATTAAGGAAAAAGAGATCACCATTGGGTTGCAAAGCCAATGATATGTGTGAAGTGATGCAGGAAGACTCAAACCTAGCAGATTTTTGCGTCTGGCTCAAAGTCACCCCATGGTCCGCTTAGTGGACTCAGGAGTTGGGCTCGCTACACCCAAATAGATCTATCACTCATGACCCACGGTCCTACAACGAGGATTAATGGCCTCAAGTACCACCTACCCCCTCACATGATCTAAGTAGTATACCCTCCTTAAGCTAACCATACCATGTATAAAAGTGTCTGTAATTACAGTAACGTGTATTCCACCCCCGAAGTATAAAAACTGAAAACAGTTAAGAGAAAAGGGGGACATGAACTCACAGAAGTGCGTATCCTGTAACGTCAATCTCAAACTCGAGCTGCTGCGTGACGACCTACACGTACTAATGTCTATTAGACGAATGGGCCGTGCCTTGGCTTAGGGTTTAGTGTTTTGAATTGCGTTACTTTGATATTATCTCAAGTTTGCGACCACTTGTTAAAATAATAATAATTATTTTAACTTAACTTTTGTTTTTAGGAAAAATAGTTAGGCAACTATTTCATATCCATACTTCTCAAGTATTTTATATGTGTATTTCCATCCCAATGATGAGGGTATTTATACACACATATTTGTAATTCCGAAAAATATATTTTAAGTCCCACTTAGAAAAATATATTTAAATTATTTGTCTAAAACATCTTATTTCAAAATATATATATTTTTCCCAAAAGTACTATATTTTACTTCGCGAGAGTTTTGGTATCATTTTGGAGTCGTAATTTCATGGTATATACAAGTTATATTATTTTATCCTAAAAATGATATAACTAGTTTACAAAATAACAAACAATCACACAAGCGTTTTAGTATAGAATATATTCTAGATATATATTTATCAAATTTTATTTACGAAAACCAACCTCCGGCACTTAGTATTCTCGTAATAAAAATCATGGCGAAGTTTATTTTGAAAACAAGGTTAAAAATATAATTGTAAACACTTACTAGAAAAATATTTTCTAAGTGTTGGATTTTTTTTAAGAAAATTTCGCCAGAGTTTCCTTTGTAAACGGAGGTGTCCATGCTTACTAGCATATCATTTTCTTTTCGGAAATCGTTCAAATCAACCAACAAATTACTAAACAATATTACATTAGTCAAGTGCCAAAAACAATGCATTTTTCATGACAACATAAACTTGGTGTTTCATAAAAATGCGTAGTAATTTAGTGGGTTTAGTCACCCTCCAAGGTGTGTTTATTTTTGTAAAAATTTCGCTCTCTGGATTTTTGTAAAAATTATCTCCCTCGGGATTTTTAGAGGTTCACAACTTGTGAACTTATTTTACAAAAATATCCATTTACAACTTTTTCATGTTTCTCTAGTATTCATAATTTATTTCCTTCCAGAATAATGTAAGAATCATGACTTTTCAAAAATCTGTCTTTTAACTTGGTTTGTCTAGGAAAATTATTTGTAACCCTCGGGTCCATACGACCATCTACACACTTAGTTCACTTATTTTTCAAGACATTACTTTTTTACCAAGTTTATGTTGAAACATGGAGGTGATTCTTTTATGTAAAACATTTATCACCTCCTAACTTGTTAACATAAGTTTTTAATCTTATCTTAACAAGTTTAACTATGATGTTCAACATCATCTTACTAACAATCATCAAATAAACAACAACATCATCAAAACAACTTTATCATATCAAGAGTTCTTCTTATTTCATCTTCATATTAGTTTTATGTGTAAGACTTTGTTTATGATCCTTTTAGTGTTCATGTGGTTACATCACAACATAACTATTAACCACTATAAATGAGAAGTACATGAGGATCAAAGGGACTTACTACTAGCTTTTAAGGTAGGGAAGAAACAAGGCGAAAAAAGATGAGTGGTTAAAGACAAACGAGGGAGGTCCTTGGCAATCCGAGTGCTCCACACCTCCTAAAACACCTTTGTGCACCTTGTAGTATACTTGGAAAGCTTGATCAAAAATGAAAATGATTGGTGGTGACTAGGGGATTTCGGCCGTAGCCTTTAATGGAGAGAGGGAGAGTTGTTTTGTGATATCTTGTTAAGTGGATGATGATGGTGGTTATAAGTGCACAAATCATAATGTCCAATGGGTATTATGTTCTCATAAGTACATACACCCTCACATCATGATCTTACTAGTGATTGCATGGGGAAAGAAGACTTATTCAAATCTTATGGGGGGGGGGGGGCATAAGGACCGAATACATGCAATAGGGGGGGGGGGGGTTATGTGAAAGTTATTTGGTAAATGGTGAGTAGTTAGGGGGTGTTAGATGTAATTGTTAGTACAATAATAATCTCCTCACAATCCCAAGGTCAATTTTGCATGGGGACTTGGAAGATTTGTTCAAATCTTATGGTGGTGGGGTCCTAAGTGGACGGTTATAGTGTGGGGGGGGGGGGGGAGGGTTAAATGATATTTGATGGTATTTAATTTAATTATTGGGAGTTTAATGTTATATCTAGTGTTTAGCGGGTACCGGGTATTATGTAAGGTGTTATAGTGCTCGGGGACCATAACTAGCTCAGAAAAGAGTTACAATGTTTTTAACAATATTTTTGTGTTCCGGGTAATGTCCGGTCGTCCGGTTATATACTGGCCCGTTAAAGTGCTAAGTGATAACGTACAGTGCCCTATATGTAACTTTTAGTGACCTTTTAATTCCCGACACTTAGGAAAACATACAGGACCGTTTTGTCAAGTTTTTGCACCTTACTAGCATAATTAAATGCTGAATTTTGTTATTAAGTGCAGAATTTTGCAGTTAAAGTGTGTTTTTGGCACTTCCCGACACTTGAACTATCACCTAGAGACGCAGTTTTAAGGTCCTCACTTCCCTACACTCCCTACTAGTGTAGTATCCCGTCTCTGGCACATACTGGCCTCAATATAGTGTCTGTCTAAGTGTTGTCATTGTCAGCATGTTTTCTGGGTTATCCGCTCACTGTGCTAACTGTGCTTTGTGCATCAAGTTTGTCACTAATGTTTGTATATAATAAATGGAGTGACAGTATGAAAGTGATGCATGTGTATGTATGTAACAGAAATCAGTAAGCAGTTAAATCAGCATTTGTAATCAAGCACAGTCGTTAAGCACAAATTAAATATTAATTAAGTGTACGGATACCTGTAATTATGTGGGTTGTCACACTGGAAGCCCACACTGGTCTTGTCATTACTCTTCTTTAAGCCACCCTTCATGTGTTTCATTACAAAAGACGAATCTCTGAATTGACTTAATTTCTTTTCAAGTTAAACAATTTTGAGTTGTGCATCTGACAACTCTTTGCAGTTTTCAGAAATCTCTTTTGTTTTCTCAGCCATCATGTCATGAGCTAAATCTATTACTTGAAGTTTTTCATTTAACTTGCATGTTAAAGCTTCAATCTCACTTTCGTAACCTTTTATCTTCTTCAAGTATGAAGATTCGTTTCTTTTAGCAAAAAAAAATTGATTCTTTAATGTTAGACATCTCACTTACCAAACTTTGGTTTTGTGTGGACAACCTGTCAACCTCACCCTGTAGTTCACGACATCTTAAACACACAGAATTAGATTGTACCTCTTCCTCATGAACTTCTGTATTTTCATCAGCAACAACCTGTTCAGCTTCACTCTCTTTCTCTACTTCAGCATTCTTCACTTCAGATTCAGCATCACTCACAGTAGTTTCAGCCTCATCAACTGGCACTATCTCTGCCATGAATGCCTGAGTCGCACTGTCATTTCCCTGATATTGCTTTTGTAATGCATCCCACATATCCTTTGAATTAGTGTACATTTTGAAGGTATGCTTGATGCTATCAGGTAAGGACATTTTTATAGCAGCCAAGGCTCTATTTTCAGCCTCATACATCTTTTTATCAGCCTCTAGCATGTTCACATAGGCAGTTCTACGTGGTCTACCCTCAAAGTCGTGTGTTAGGTTTGTGTACCCATCTTCAATGCATATCCACATGCGAGTGTCCTGATATTCAATGAAGGATTGAAAACGATCCTTCCATGTCAAATAGTTCTCCACCTTCATCATCTTAGGTGGTTTGTTGGTAGTGCCAACCTCATGCTCCATCTTCAACAGCTCATTCAAAGTAGACATGTTTGACATTTTAACGTTGCAGACTGATAAAACCGTACAAAATGTTTCCGAAAACAGTGGTTACCAAATTACACCGTTAGAATCATCTCGAAAAGACGAATCCAATGATATATAATGTCAAAAACTGAATTCGGGATTTTCCAGAGTTTTTTTTTTTTGTCCTAAAAATGCGAGGAATGCAACGGTGCAGACGGTTCTGTCAAACGAGCTACGAATCAATTTTTATTTGCAAAAACGTGAATTTTTTCTTACGCTTCCCAGAAAATATTCCACCACTTTTAAATTTGCTGGTTTTAATTCCTCTGTTAATTTCGCTGATGAATCAGTTAATTTCGCTGGCCTGTTTCTTAATTTAGCTGGTCAATTTCGCTGAAAGGTCAAAATCGTTGGTCAAGTTCGCTGCTTAATTTCGCTATAACGACGACTGTAAAGTCGCTGAAAACCGTGGTAATTTCGCTGTGGACAATTACACGGTTACCAAAGTCGCCTTTGGATTTAACTTCGCCGATAAGTATGCTGGTTAATTTCGCAGATCAGTCAAGTTCGCCAGATCAGTCAATTTCGCCAGCCAGTAATTAAGGAAATTCAATCTTTTTTCAAACTTCTGAGATTTTCAAGATTCTATCAACACTTTCCTGCAGAATCGAAACACCAAAAATATTAGTAATTTTCTAAAATCAGTAAGAAACAGAACGAAGAACGTGAAGAACACGAAGAACAATCTTCGAATCTTCAAGCCTTTCCAGCCAAAATCCTTCAAACAATCAACCAAGAACTGTCCTGCAAACCTGCAAATCAGTAAACAAACAAAGCAGAAGATCAAAACAGCCAAAAAATTTTGAAAATATATATCAAACCAAGAAAAATTTTGAAACCCTAATTTTTCAGGTTTCTTAATTTTCGAAAATCTTCCTGTTTCTGCAGCCAACAATTCCGAACCGAGCCTTCAACAACCTATTGCTTTGATACCAATTGTAGTTCCCCTTGATGTATGGATCTTTCACAGAATTGTCAATCTAATCAAGAGTGCGGAATCCTCTTGATCAGAATATAGAAGAAAACGTGTTGGAATAGAAATCAGTAATTCACTTTCAAACCGGGTTTCTATTGATTATCAATCTCACAAGAATTACAATCAATCAAACCCTAAGCCACACAAATTTCATCCAAGACTATACTCTCTCACGAAATCCTCACGAACTGTGTTTTGGCTTATCAACCTAAACCCTAAAGCCTAACCTTGTTTATATAACACAAGGTTTGCAACTTGGGCTGGGGTTTTGCTACATGGACTAGGCCCAATTCACCTCCCATCACCCAATGTGGGTTTTGTTTAGCCCAAACTCTATTATTCCACTAATACAAAGCTAAACCCGCTATCCGTTTATCGTTTAACTAATTACAAGATATCCAAAGACTAAATCTAAGCTGTTGTCACCAATATGCACCAACAGTTTTGGATAGCAAAACGACACAGGTCAACCAAATGTCCCCATCGTCCACCGTGGGTACATTTGAAAAAGGGTATCTGATTCGGATGATGACGGTTACATTGATTGCACCAAAAGTGGTTCCCTTGTACGGCTTCATCCCTGAGGCGAGTCATGGTGATAGCTAAATCAACGGTCCTCTGGAGTAGGACGCCTATTTGTTGGGAAATTGTAGCACCTAGTTCGGACATTGTTGTTGCGATGAAGAGGCATCATGAAGGCAATGAAAGATATGAGAGGAAACAAGTGAAATGATATCAGATAATCAAAACAGAATGACAATGCATAGAAATTGCGATCATTTGTTTGTTACCTAAGGCAAACAAATGAGACGGTGACTAATCAAAGTAAATGGGTCAATATAATGTATCGCGAAGACATGCTCGCCTATAAGTGGACACTCACCCCAAGAGTTCCCAGGTAAGAGTGACTGGTCCGATAATGAAGATTTGTACGAACACTCTAGCCTTAGACAGAAGACCCAGGGTACAGGCACCCACCCTTCCAGTTTGCACGTGTTCACATTATTTAGACCAAACTTTGACGAGATTTTGAAAATTTAGAGGGTTCAAAACCATATAATAAATCATCCTAGAACAGATGATTAGTTTTCAAAGCGGATTCGAAATTTATGTTCTGGTTGTGGTTGTCACCTAAGGATAAGTGACGGTATTGTTTTAAGATCTAAACACAAGGATCTTGTGTTAGGGTCCTAGGAAGATTATAGACTAGGTCAAAGCATTACTAATAACCTAATTCCCTATAACCATTGGCTCTGATACTAACTTTTTTTTCACACCCCGACCACGTAAAGCAACAAAACGTGGCGGAAAGGTCGGGGAGTGTTGTAACAGAATCATTGTTTCACAACCATGGATTAAATAATTTCGTTTTATTGAATTTTTGAACTAATTGTTTTATTACAAATCAAATGAATACAAATATTGTCTTTCAAGTTTTAAAGTCGCTAAGGCACGAGTCCATCCTATGTATATCATGTATCAACAATCATCACATAGCAGCACCTGAAACATGTGTAAAAATAGGTACGTCAGCATAAAAATGCCTGTGAGATACATAGGTTTTATTAATGCAGGATTCATGACTTGTAAAAAAAATGTTTAACAAAAATAGTCATGAACTTAAAAATGTTTTCTTTTATAAATCATATAACAAGTGATAAGAAAACAGATGATATAAAAGAAAGATGTATAAATAAATAACAAAGTAAAATGAACAATATTTTACAAAAAAGGTTTGTAGTATACATGAAAATATACTTTGGTTTTAAGAAAGTCGAATAAGTAATATATCAAAATATATTTCGGTTCCAAAATGGTTAAACAGATAGTATATTAAATATACTTTAGTCGTCAAAATAATCGTTTTCGGTAGTATATCAAAAGTATACTTTGGTTTTATAAATAACATATTAAACTATGCTTTGGTTTTATAAATAACATATCAAACTATGTTTTAGTAATTAACAAAATATATGTTGTTTTGTACAATATCACACATGAGAGTATATCAAACTATACTTTCGGGAGTATAACAAAATATACAATAAAAATGTGATTTAAGAATTCAACCAAACCTTAGTGCATCAAAATACACCTAGGAGACTATAGAAATACCACGAAGGCAATCCCTATTTGGATAAAATATCGGTTTCTGACATTCCATAAACAACAGGAATGGGGTGTCTAATCCTATAGCGTTATATCATACTACCAATCGGTTTGGTGAACGTATAAAACAAGTACAATCCAACATTTAATTTTATAATCTTTGAAAAATTAGGGTTTAAACCATAAATAATCATTCAGTTTGTCAAAAGATAAGTACTAACATGTATATTCAATTTACACTTTGAAATCATGAACATAACAAATAGGTACACATATTTCACCCCAAAACATTTGAAAACAATAAAAGAGGGGACCATGTACTCACTTGAGAATGCTTAGAAGTCTTGAATAACAACCAAGCAATGCTAGAGGGATCACGAAATCAAATGGCACCCAATATAGATAACTAAGTAAATAAACCAGACCTAAATCGGAAGATCTGATAGAATGAGGTTTCGTAAACCAAATGAGTATGGGAACTCATGTAATATGGTTTAACAAAGCCTACATACTAAATCGAAACCTAACCTAAGAGCTTACGACCCATTACGACTCGTTTAGGTAGCTTACGCTAATTTAACGCGTCGTTCACGTAAAACACGTTCGGACCGCCTAACTAGTCCTATGACAAGTAATATATTCCTTAACATGTCTAATAATGTTGCCTAATCAGTTTAGATGTCAAAATTTATGTTACATATGCTTAAAATGAATTTTTGTGTAAAAAGGGCATTTTGGTCATTTACCTAAGGCATATAAACTACCTATCATACAACTACTTAAACGAAGTGACCATAACGTATAACCTCGAAAGGTTATTCCCTATACAACTATGGTCACAAAATATGTTTGGTCGAATCCTACTGATTGACCAAACGGGTCGGGTTCGAAAGTATAAGCGGTTGTTTAGACCGCTTATCTTACGACCCTATATATGAACTAATCTAAAAGTGACGAGTTAAACATGTTAAAACATGTTTAATGAAGTTTTAAAACAAGTTTGATATCAAGACAAAGGGTCTTGATACCCAAGAATAGTTTGGTTGCAAAATACGCAAGAATACGCATTTTGACCGAAACTATGACTCGTCACTACGCCTAAATAATGTGGTAATCAGTAGGTATAGTCACAAGAGACTATAACCATCGTGATTACGCTCACGTTACGAAGTTCAAACGAACTTCGTGTTGACCATAGACTGGTCAAAGCAGAAAGTCAAACACTGTTTGACTTTTACGCTTAAAAACACATAAAAGAATGAAAGAATACTTACAACGGGTCCAAGAAATGGAGGTTTGATCTAATTATTCTCAGGTATGAAGTGTATAACTTCAATTTAGAGAACAAAATCAGATCAAAGGAGAGTTTGCAAATGAAATGGAAGGGGTATATATAGATTTCGGAGAACCGTTAGGATCGTTTCTCGCAAACCGTGCTTTGATCTTGACCTTACAAGTGGGCACATGGTTTTCAAAACCATGGGAGTACTTAAAACCATCAAATTCCATCCCATAGAGTGCAAAACCTTGGGTTAAAACCATCAAAACCTCAAAAAATGGACCAAGTTCAATGTATCTGCCAGAAATTTCAAAAATGGTCCCTACACTTGTAAAACTTTATTTTTGGCACTTTTAAGCCCTGTTAACCTCATTTCAAGACTCTAAAATAAAGTTAAAGTATAGGGAACTTAAAATATTCTCAAAAATATCTCGGATGTCGGTTCATTTGGTCGTACGGTTGCGTTGTTCGGTTAATTACGACGGAAGTCGTAACGAATGCAAAAACGATACAAATTAAGCGACGAATGAAATTTTATCATGCCAATCACTAAAATAAAATATTTTAATGATTACATAAATTTTTAGATGTCCGGATGTATTCAGGACGTAAGATATGCGCGAAAAGGCAAACTGGTGCACTTTTTGATGCTTTTAGTTCCTGAATGACCAAAAAGTTTATTTTAGCATACCGAACACCTCAAAGCCTATTTCTAAGCTATGTAAAGGATATTTACGGTATGTTTAACTTATGATTAAGTTCCGGAATGTTCGTTACCACACGAATCGGCATAGTTTTGCAGTTTGACACAAATAGTCCCTGCGATCGAATAAACTTGATTTCAACACACCAAACCATCCAAAACTTATTTCTAAGTTATGTAAAGGTTATTTAAGGTATGTTAATCCTATGTCACTGTTTCGGAGTGTTTGTTGCATTAAACTGGTTATATTTACGCATCAGTTCGCGTATAACCTTCTAGAAAGCGATTTAAAGCTTGAAATCGAACAAGAATTGATATGTGCAAATGATACACATATTTATACAAATCCCAAGTATAAAACACAATATTTCATTGGTTTGGTATTTGTATGATGGTTGAAGTGACACAGGTGTCACACATGGGTCGTGACACAGGTGTCACACATGGGTCGTGACACTTGAAAAGATGTTAAATGCTGATATGTTTTCAAACGATATGGTGTTGAAATTGTTGAACAATAATTTATGCTTCCGTTGAACGTAGACTTATCTTAAATGAATGATTTGAATTACAGTATTCACGTTGAATGGATTTTTGAGATTATTATATTACCATAGTTCAATGTGATTAGTGGCTAGATTCTGGTACGTCACACGTCTCGCGGGGGTTTCCGCATGTGGTATTTTGGGGGTGTGACAGGTGGAGTCTTCAGGGTCGGTCCTATCGTCTATATCGTCATTGGGGGTGGCCCAAGACGGCTATGTACATCAAACCCTCGGCGATTGTCGGACTCCAACCGATGTTGCCTTGGTGGCCCCAGCCTATGGTGCGCTGAGGCTCTCGCCCCGGGATCCGTAGGTTGAATCCCCTTCTTGTAACGTATGCTGACTCATATACAAGTCACCATGTTCTTCGCGCCTGTCTCTAGGCTTGCTGCTGTGGGTGTAGTGTCTCGTATTGAAGAACACGAGGCGTTGGTGTGATTGGTGCAGGTGTACGTTGTATAGTCTGTCGCGTCCCGACGCAGAGCTGGGCGTACACTACATTCAAAGCAACTTGTTGTTTTAAGAACCAGGAGAGAGGATCCTCCCCTTTGGAATAATTTATGCTAAGTAGGGAATATTTGGCAGATTTGCCGATAGGTTCCCCGCCTGAGCGGATGTTCCAATGTGACTTGTCATTTGGTTACGGGGAGCATTCTCCGTCTGGTTGATCGAGACTGGAACATAGGTCTCCCTATCTAGGTTGACAATGGTGTTATGAGCAACCATGATTCTGGAAAAGAAAAGGATGAAGAAACAGTGGTTAACCGAGTGGTTAGTCCACGGGTCGAGTCTCGTCAAGATAGGGTTAATCCCCTCATTCCTCGATTGATGGCTGGATGATCTTGTATCTGTCACCTGCGCAATGAAAAAATCATGACTCCTAACAAGGAGAATGAGGTGGGGGTTGCTCCTTGTTACCATCCCCCGGCATGAGAATAATATTTGCTTAGGAAGCAAGATAAGTGATTAAGTAGTTATGTGAGAGAGCAGATTAGCATTACTTCAAACCTGGTTTGAAGTCTGGTATTTATATCCGAAGAGTGAAGTGTGACAACCCTCACCAAACCAGGTATCCGTACGAATTAATTAATATTTAATTAATGCTTAATTACAGTGCTTGCTTACAACTGTGGTTAAACTGCTTCTTGATTTCTGATACATACATACTCATGCATCACACATTATACTGTCACTCTATTACTTACACACAAACATCAGTGACAACCTTGATGCACAAAAGCACAGTGAGCACACTGTACGGATAACCCAGTAAACATGCTGACATTGCCAGCACTAGACAGACATTGTCTCTGAGGCCAGTATGAGCCGGGAATAGATTACTACACCAGTAGGGAGTGTAGGGAGGTGAGGATTGTAAAACTGCGTCACTAGGTGATAGTTATAGTGACCGGATGTGCCTAAAACATGCTTTAATTACAAAATTCTGCACTTTATACCAAAAAATTCAGCATTTAACATAACTAGTAAAGTGCAAAAACATGGAAAAATAATACTAGACACTTTCCAAAGTGTCGGGAAATTTATTGTGTCACTAAAACAATATAAAAGGCAATTAAAAGCTTTATTTAGCACTTTAACGGATCAACATCCAACTGAACAACCGGACTCTACCCGGAACATAAATTTTTTTGCCAAACACATTGTTTTTATTTTTCTAGGCTAGTTATGGTCCCCGAGTACTATAACACCTTACATAATATCCGGTACACGCCAAACACTAGACATGACCTTAAACTCCCACCAATTAACTTATTTACCCACTAATTTCACAACTTCCCCCCCCCCCCCCCCCATGCATATAACCATCCACTAAGGGACCCCACCCCACTAGAATTTCCTCTAATCTTTTCTTGGACTAGGAGATGATTTAGTTGGTGCTTTGGGGGACATGTAGACCATTGGTCCTTAAGAATTGTTTTATAAATAACCACTTCTCATCATCACCATCACAACAAAAATTTCATCTATCCTTGCTTCCGCCTCTCTCTCGGCCGAGCTCACACGCCACCCCACTTTCTTGTTTCAAGTTCAATTATTTCAAGTATACCACAAGGTGCACAAGGGTGTTTTAGGAGGTGTGGTGCACTCGGAAGCTCAAGAACCTCTCTATATTTCTTTTATCCACCTAGTTTATGCCTTGTTTCTTCCCTAGCCTCGAGCTAGTAGTAAGTGCCTCTAAACATCCTCTTGATCTTGTTTAAAATGGTTAATAAGAGATTTAACGGATAAAAATCAAGAACACTCAAGATCAAAACTAAAAGTCTTGAAAGAAAGATGCATATGATGGATAAAGAGTAACTAGTGGTATAAATCTTATGAAACTTGTCTAGTTGTGATTATTTTATGTTGTTTGTTGCTAGTAGTAGGATGGATCATCATCTAACCATGCTAGATCATGTTCATGGAACATGTACTAGTAATATGTTAAGTGTAAAAGTTGTAAGATGATGAACCCTTCCACTCACAAAACATGAAATTGTGTAAAAGTGATTTTTCTTATGAAATAGAGTTCTAAACTAGTAGATCTAAAGATCTACAAGTGGTATTTTCAAAGAACCAAGTGTGAGATGCAAACCTTGTTTAAAAGCCGGATCTTTCATGAACTAAAAGCATTTTGCAAACAAACAAGTATGTAAACACCTGTGTAACAAAAGGTTTAACAAAGGAATAAATTTCGTAATTTTTGGACTAGAAGTTTAAAGTTACATTTTCTTTAAAAATAAAGTTTTTCAAGAAACCGATTTTATTTTTAAAGATAGAGAGATCCACTAAAAATGTTAAAAGGTTGCTACATATTTTTACACAACTTACAAGTTCATGAGTTTGTGATTTAGACTTATTTTGACAAGTTTGATGTTTAAAATTGTATATTGATGGTTGATAAATTGTTGATTGGATTTTGAAAAGAAAATGATACGCTTGTAAGCGTGGCCACCTCCAGTTACAGAGGAAACTCTGGCAAATTTTTTCCAGAAAATAACACTTAGAAATATTTTGGGACAAGTGTTTATAAATGTATATTTTTAACTTGTTTTCAAAATAAAACGCTTGTGTGCTTACGTGATTATTTTGTGAACAAGAGATATATTATTTTTAGAGTAAAGATAATATTACTTGAAATATCATGAAAATACGACTCCAAAATAATACCAACGCCCTCACAAAAAAATATTTAAGTTACATCGGTATTGTTTATACAACGCGAACTCTAAAATGTAACTTGCATATTTTCGGAAAATACTCTTAAATGTGTATTTTGATAAAGTATTATTTGGAAAATTGTATGAAGTAAAATATAATATTTTTGGGAAAAATATGGATATTTTGGAAACAGAATATTTTAGACAAGTGAATTAAAATATATTTTCAAGTGAGACTTAAAAATATATTTTCAGAATTATAAAACGCACATGTATTAATACCCCCATCCTTAGGAAGGAATATATTTATTTAATGATTAAGAAGTGTAAATACAAAATAGTTGTCTAACTATTTCCCAAAAACGTTAAACCTTAAGCCAAGGCACGGCTGTCCGTCGAATAGGAATTAGTACGTGTAGGTCGTCACACAGCATATAGAGTTGGAGATTGACGTTGTTGGATACGCACTTCTGTGAGTTCATGTCGCCTTTTTCTCTTAACTGTTCTCAGTTTTATACTTCGGGGGTGAAATACATGTTACTATGATTACGAATACTTTTTACATGGTATGGTTAGCGTAAGGAGGGTTACTACTTAGATCATGTGAGTGGGTAGGCGTGAACTGGAGGCCATTAATCCTCATTGTAGGACCGAGGGTCTTTAGCGGTAGATCTATCTGGGTGTAGCGAGCCCAACCCCTGAGTCCGCTGAATGAACCAGGTGGTGACTTGGTACCCGACGCAAAAATCTGCTAGGTTTGAGTTTTCCTACTGCACTTCACACATATCATTGGCTTTGCAACCCAATGGTGATCTCTTTTTCCTTATTTGCTACATACCAGAGATTTTCATACATACTGACATTTTTACAAGGGTTTATACAAACTCACCTACACATGAACTCGCTCAACTTTATGTTGACTTTTCAAACTACATGTATTTCAGGAAACTAACGGATCTGGCACGGTATGCACGTATTTTCAAGCTGCGTTTGAATAAAGAAGTCACCCAGGGTTTAGAAGGTGTAACCTCTTCCTGGACGGGTTACATATCCCTAAACCTAGTATTGTTTAAAGCCTTTTGCTAAGTCTTTATGAACTCAATTTAATCAAATTAAGGTTTGTAAACTTATTTTGTGATTGTTGAAAATGGGATTTTCCTAAACTTTATTAATGGATGAATATCTCATGTTTTTATCATATAGCATCGTTATGATTGCTGCTATGGTATTAAGAAGTCACACAAAATAAACCCACGCTTCCGCAAAGCCAGGGTGTGACAGCTTGGTATCAGAGTTTGGTCTGGGAGGCTGGTAGGTTAGTCTAGTGGGACTAGAAAGTTCAGTCTGAGAGGCTGGGAGGTTAGTCTAGTGGGACTAGAAAGTTCAGTCTGAGAGGCTGGGAGGTTAGTCTAGTGGGACTAGGAGGTTTAGTCTGAGAGGCTGGGAGGTTAGTCTAGTGAGACTAGAAGGATCAGTCTGAGAGGCTGGAAGGATAGTCTGAGAGACTAGGAGGTTCAGTCTGAGAGGCTAGGAGGATAGTCTGAGAGACTAAGATGATTACTTGCTTACATTAATTGAGATTTACATGCTTATTTGATTTAAGGTTGATGTACGTGCATATGTGGTAGTTGTTTGCATACACTAATTGTTAGTAAATACTATGGATATACATGCTACGCACCGGCACACATGTCACTCTAATTGGAGAACGAGTTATCAGGCATTGATAACCCTACGACCACCGCCACAGATAGTGAGACTACATCTGCGCCAGAGACAATTACGTCAGATACTGAGAGTGATCCTGAGATGCTAAGGACGAGGACGACTCCTAGCAGTCCGTGCTACCAGATTTTGGTGATACTTCATCTTAGCTGATGGTTTCTCTGACAAGAATCTTTCTGTCACTCTTGTTTCAATCCATGACCACTCCATCACTGGTCATCCCGATGATGGACACACCATGGATCCAATCCTCGATGATGCGTCTCCTGCGGACACTTCTACTAAAGGATGGCTACTCGACAAACAATATATGACTACGTGGGCATGCTTATTGATGGTCCTCCTGCCGACGCCCATGATGATAGAAAATTAGACGAGAACACTGTTACTAACTTTACTTCTTAAGACCCCTGTTAACAAGCCATCATCTGATTCTAGCATGAATTCAGACTCCTATGAGTCTGTGATACCTGCAACCTTACAAATAGCTGGATTACAGCATTCTGCTACTGACACAAGACGACGATGACATGGCCGCTGCTCTATCACCTGCTCGAGACACCACACCGTTACACGACCCAGAGCCTGCTCTTGAGCTAGCTTCTACACCTTTTGGGTCAGCTTGATGTTGCGCCTGCTGAACCTACACCTTTACGTGATCACGATCCTGTTTCTTTTTGACCGGCCAGACATTGCACCCCTTATATCTACCTGCATCAGGCAATCTCCTCATTTGTTGAGATGTTTGTTTTTGCACCCGCAACCGCTGACATTGCTCCTTTCCCCTATGAAGACCGACGTCCATTGCGCCAAGGTGCCTATAGCCTTCCTTTCAAAACATACCCGCACCCCAGGGAGGTACTCCAGGTCAGCACCCGCGTGACGATTCCTTTGCCACCACAACATTTTCTACGACCTCACAGGCCACACCGTCTGATGCATTCATCTCTACAGCTGGACGAACCGTTTCGATGGTTCCTATAATGCACTATGCAAAATTTTAGACCCTTACCATCCCACGCTTTATGGAGGCCACACACGGGATGGGCACACCTATCACACCAACTACAGTTTGAGGATATGAGTCGCAGAATGTTGGAGCTTGAGCTGACACCACAATGGGCAACTTCAGATGCAAAACATTACATAACCGAAAACATGATTTAAGTGTCTACATCACAAGACAGCATTTTGTCAGAAAAGTTTATGTAAGACACCACGTCCTCCACCCTGTCTATTGCCAGTATACTTTGATTCGTCACATACATCAAGGTTCCTTTTGCGCTCTCGACCGTTGCTATTACACTGTTCCCAGGATTCTGATACTTATTTCTTTACTATCGAGCGGCAGAGCAGATAATTACTTCAACGTATATACAAGCTCGAGGAGGGACTCACACATGATAACAGTTTACTTTTCTTTCCTCCTCATCCTCACTCACCAGTATAGTTGATTTCTGGATTATGCGGATTGCATTACACTTGGGTAAAGACACTAATGATAAGCCGGGATTGCGGAGACATTTGAGGACCACTTCTAATTACGAAACTTTGATGCACTAATATACTTATTGGACAAGGGTAGGGTGACCCTGTGTCCCTTTCGATGTGATACATTTTGTTAGACACAGTGATTGTGGCCGAAGGATAATGAAAGCCCAATCATCTTTAAACATGCGACAACACTTTGTGGCCAATAACCAATGAAAGCTCAGTCGCTTGGTCTTCGCTAAGCACGTCATTGATCTATGTGTGTGTGCTGTAATTATAATACTACGTGCTTACTTGCTATGCTCTCATTAAACTTAATTACCAAATTACTTGGTTATACTGTGATTATATTATTATTTGATTGGTTGGTATGGTAACCTGTTATGTGTATGTACTTATGACCACTAAACAACCAAATGCACGCACGAAGCAAATTAGACCTGACCTAACCGACCTTCTTCTAGGAAGATGTCGACTCAAGGGAACACCGATATCAACAACCCTTTACCGACAACAGAGATAGAAATGCAAGAGCACCTCTTACAGGCCATCGCACGGTACGAGGCCCGTCGCTCCGATTGCAGCGGAGGTACCTCGGGAAATAACCCCCCCAACGGCTGCACCTACAAGCAGTTCTTGGACCACAAACCTCGAGAGTTCGACGACACTGGGGGTGCCTTAGCCTTCGTGCGCTGGGTTGAAAAGACAGATTCTGTTTTACGATTGAGCAAATGTGACCCCGAACATCAAGTCAAGTATATAACTGGACTATTGGTGGATGAGGCTCTGTCATGGTGGAACCATCAAGTTCGGACAATGGGCGAGACCGCTGCGTATGCTATGACGTGGGACGAACTGAAAGATCTGGTGCGTAAGAGATATTGCTCGAGGACAGAAGTCCAGAAGTTGGAAACAGAACTGTGGAACTTGAAAATGGAAGGACCAAAGATAGCGGAGTATGTGCAGAGATTTAACGAATTATCACAAGTTGCCATACTTCTGGGGGGCACCAGAGTTTAAGAGAATTGAACAGTTCATAAGGGGATTGGCACCTCAGATTCTAAGCCTGGTAACAACATCTAAGCCTTCAACGATCACCGAGGCTATCAACATAAGCATGGCACTCACGGTAGAAGTAGTTAGACGAGGAGAATTTTCCACTGCTGAGGAGAAAAAGGAGACTGCTATAGAGGCATCTGGGGATAACAAGAGAAAGCTTGCAAATTTCAAGATGATTACTCGGGGGATTAGCAAGAAGAAGGCCAAAAAGGGAAAAGACTACATGGGTATCCTACCTAAATGTGACAATTGTCTACGCTATCACGTCGGGCGATGTAAATATGGAAAATGTGATAACTGTGGTAAGAGGGGATATCCCAAGGAGACTTGTAGACAAAGTATTGAAAGTGGAAATAAAGGTCAAGATGATAGCAAGAATCACGGAGGAAACAACGACAACAACGAAGGCAGGACGAGTGACAAACAAAAACGTGCTAAAGTTTGTTTTAACTGTGGAAGCAAAAAGCATTTCAGAAAATATTGCCCTAAGAACGATCAGGCACAAGGATGAAAGCTCCATGCCGGAGCTAGGGAAGCACGCCAGGGATTCAAGTATGGATATCGGTACGTCCCAAGTTACTTAATGTTGTGCATCTATATTGCCGAACACTGTTGCAAATTTTACGATTCGCACGTCTAGGGTTCGAGAGTATAATTGGTTTAAGTAGCGAGTAAGTAGATATTCCAGTACCCATTAGAACTAGCTTAGGGGAAGCTAGTGGAAGCCAACACAGTAACTGGAATCGGCAAGATAGAACCCGGGAAGCGTAAGATTACACTTGATGTACTGCCAGTGAATTGGGAGACTTCAACAAGGTAGTTGGAGGGATTGGTTGCCAAATGATCAATAGGAAATTGACATCCACACCATGATGGCGAACGAAGAAGTGATCTTGACTCATGAAGCGGGATACGCCTCTGTAAATTACAAATCGCTTGAAGGCACAAGGGATGTTGCGTAAAGAATGTGTTGTTTTCTTGGCTCATGTCGGGGACAAGGGAGCCGAAGAACTAAAGCCCGAAGATACCCCCGTGATCAGAGGATATCCTGAAGTCTTCCTCGAAGACTTGCCGGAATCGTCTCCTCAACGATTAGTCGAATCTCGCATCGATTTAATTCCAGGCACCGCACCTGTAGTCGATGCACCATAGCGACTTACATTTTCGGAGATGCAAGGATTGACAGTGTAGTTTCAGTAGTAGATAGAGAAGTAAGATAACAGACCACAACTTCTGTTTTGGATAACCTCAGTTCTGCTCGTCAAAAGAAAGGACGATGACTTTCAAATGACCGGGAGTCGGACGAGCTAGCCAACCAGAGTCGGTGGCTCTTGCTAAGAACTGACGACTTACTTATTTGATTAACTGCGAGGATCCAACAAGTATTTTCCGACTGATCGATGGTCGAGTAGCTGTGAATTCGGGGAGAAAGTATACCAGGAAAATTGTGGGACAATGACTTGTTCTCAGACGTACACAAAAATAGTGATTCCTACATAATGCACAAACCGGATCCACACGGGATACGAAATCTGGAGGATTTAGAAAACATATATTTCGGACCATTGGGAACCCAGGTCCAAACTCGTAAAGGTTTTTATTTAGGAACCATATCTGTCAACTCAATCAACCATCATTAACCTGGCGCATATGCCAATTCCGTTGACCCAAACAGAGAGTACTTGGATTTCTTTTACTTCTGGCGAGTAGATGTTTGCATTTCTACTCCCCTTAATGGTAGTTGCATCACAATAATTTTCTCGCTGAGAGCGAACACACATTTGCTTCGATATCTGGTCATCTCTTCACTTTAGCAGGTGCTCGTTGTTCCTTTTCTTGGAAACTTACCTGACATACATGCATCATTTGCTACGCATGTGATTTCATTTTGAACAAACACTTCATTGGAATTTACATATCATTTGCTAAACCTAATTACTGATTCCTGATTCGAGTAACCTACATTATTGTTATTGTTGGCTCTTTTGTTACCAAGCCAACACACTTTCTTGAAACCGCTTTCTTTCAAGTTACATTCATGGTTTATTTTGCTACCATGCCGAGAATTCCTTGTTGATACATACGTTTATTGTCGGGTTACGTTGAAACCAAGTTCAATTGCTTGAACTTATCCAGTTCACAGGTTTAACTTGAAACGCTATATGATGTATTGGGAGCATCATATTCAACTATTTTTGCAGAGATTCTTTCATTTCGAGTCGTAGTAGATTCGGTTGGTCTACGACTCCACTAAAATGTTTGATTTGTTTCGATACCATGCGGCGATATTTTCACCGAATTGAAGCTTGTGCTTAATTGGTTACTTACTTCATACACGGATTTAATTGCCTATTTATTTGTTAACAATCTATTTTGATATTCACAATCAAAGCAGTCTCAACACAATTGTATGTTAAGGTAATGGTACATATATTCATTTCATAAGTACCATGTACCTCCTAACGATTCTTTCGTTGTCAATCAAATGCCTTGCGATAATTATTACTTTTCATCTTCAATTGGAAACAGTGGTTCTTTGATGTTCCGTATTTAATTGGAAACTCTATAACATGGTATAAATCAAATCTTCAGATTGTCTCAGTACACTTTCATTTGATTTCAAACGCGGTGAATTTGTTCAGTCACCACTATTATTGGATAATGCCATTACGACACCTTGTGTTGTCATCATAAACTTGTAGCTTGTGCTAATCATGGGTAACCGTTTCACACGAGACCACACATACTTTTGTTTGATTTATCATTTAAACATTTCTGATGCAACTACGAATCAAGATAATGATACACCAGATTCGCTTGTATTCCATTCGGTGTATCTTCACCATTCAAAAATGTCAACACACTAAACCTTACCAGACATTTATTCAGGAGTTGACAAATCATTTTACTATTACATTGAGTTGTTGCTTTTGAGTTCATATAGCGGGTGCTATGGTTTGTGAAAACTCGTTTGCATATTGCAACCGATCGTTTAAAAATCTTATTAGTCAAAACTCCACTTCTGTGGAAGCCCTGCTAGCTGGATTACAGTAGACTATACGTCAAATGCGTCTTGTACCTTTGACATCCAATGCTAAAAGCACACACCTTTCAACCCTAGGATTCAGGTTGTTATATATTCTTGGACTCACCTAATGTGAGTAATGTTTGTTTCGATTTGATGATTATCTACTTCGATATTATTCATATACATACGTGTGTGACTTAACCATAAGTAGTAAGGTAGTACAAATGTCGAGGACGAAATTTCTTTAACGGGGGAAGAATGTGACAACCCTCACCAAACCAGGTATCCGTACGAATTAATTAATATTTAATTAATGCTTAATTACAGTGCTTGCTTACAACTATGGTTAAACTGCTTCTTGATTTCTGATACATACATACTCATGCATCACACATTATACTGTCACTCTATTACTTACACACAAACATCAGTGACAACCTTGATGCACAAAAGCACAGTGAGCACACTATACGGATAACTCAGTAAACATGCTGACATTGCCAGCACTAAACAGACATTGTCTCTGAGGCCAGTATGAGCCGGGAATAGATTACTACACCAGTAGGGAGTGTAGGGAGGTGAGGATTGTAAAACTGCGTCACTAGGTGATAGTTATAGTGACCGGATGTGCCTAAAACATGCTTTAATTACAAAATTCTGCACTTTATACAAAAAAATTCAGCATTTAACATAACTAGTAAAGTGCAAAAACATGGAAAAATAATACTAGACACTTTCCAAAGTGTCGGGAAATTTATTGTGTCACTAAAACAATATAAAAGGCACTTAAAAGCTTTATTTAGCACTTTAACGGATCAACATCCAACCGAACAACCGGACTCTACCCGGAACATAAAATTTTTTGCCAAACACATTGTTTTTATTTTTCTAGGCTAGTTATGGTCCCCGAGTACTATAACACCTTACATAATATCCGGTACACGCCAAACACTAGACATGACCTTAAACTCCCACCAATTAATTTATTTACCCACTAATTTCACAACTTAACCCCCCCCCCCCCAGCACATAACCGTCCACTATGGGACCCCACCCCACTAGAATTTCCTCTAATCTTTTCTTGCACTAGGAGATGATTTAGTTGGTGCTTTGGGGGACATGTTGACCATTGGTCCTTAAGAATTGTTTTATAAATAACCACTTCTCATCATCACCATCACAACAAAAATTTCATCTATCCTTGCTTCCCCCTCTCTCTCGCCGAGCTCACACACACGCCACCCCAGTTTCTTGTTTCAAGTTCAATTATTTCAAGTACACCACAAGGTGCACAAGGGTGTTTTAGGAGGTGTGGTACACTCGGAAGCTCAAGAAACTCTCTATATTTCTTTTATCCACCTTGTTTACGCCTTGTTTCTTCCCTAGCCTCGAGCTAGTAGTAAGTGCCTCTAAACATCCTCTTGATCTTGTTTAAAGTGGTTAATAAAAGATTTAACGGATAAAAATCAAGAACACATAAGATCAAAACTAAAAGTCTTGAAAGAAAGATGAATATGATGGATAAATAGTAACTAGTGGTGTAAATCTTATGAAACTTGTCTAGTTGTGATTATTTTATGTTGTTTGTTGCTAGTAGTAGGATGGATCATCATCTAACCATGCTAGATCATGTTCATGGAACATGTACTAGTAATATGTTAAGTGTAAAAGTTGTAAGATGATGAACCCTTCCACTCACAAAACATGAAATTGTGTAAAAGTGATTTTTCTTATGAAATAGAGTTCTAAACTAGTAGATCTAAAGATCTACAAGTGGTATTTTCAAAGAACCAAGTGTGAGATGCAAACCTTGTTTAAAAGCCGGATCTTTCATGAACTAAAAGCATTTTGCAAACAAACAAGTGTGTAAACACTTGTGTAACAAAAGGTTTAACAAAGGAATAAATTTCGTAATTTTTGGACTAGAAGTTTAAAGTTACATTTTCTTTAAAAATAAAGTTTTTCAATAAACCGATTTTATTTTTAAAGATAGAGAGATCCACTAAAAATGTTAAAAGGTTGCTACATATTTTTACACAACTTACAAGTTCATGAGTTTGTGATTTAGACTTATTTTGACAAGTTTGATGTTTAAATATTGTATATTGATGGTTGATAAATTGTTGATTGGATTTTGAAAAGAAAATGATACGCTTGTAAGCGTGGCCACCTCCAGTTACAGAGGAAACTCTGGTAAAAATTTTCCAGAAAATAACACTTAGAAATATTTTGGGACAAGTGTTTATAAATGTATATTTTTAACTTGTTTTCAAAATATAAATTTCATCATGATTTTTATTACAAAATAACCAAGTGTCGGAGGTGGATTTTCGTAAATGAAACTTGTTAAATATATATTGAGAATATATATTCCATAATAAAACGCTTGTGTGCTTACGTGATTATTTTGTGAACAAGAGATATATTATTTTTAGAGTAAAGATAATATTACTTGAAATATCATGAAAATACGTCTCAAAAATAATACCAACGCTCTCACAAAAAAATATTTAAGTTACATCGGTATTGTTTATACAACGCGAACTCTAAAATGTAACTTGCATATTTTCGGAAAATACTCTTAAATGTGCATTTTGATAAAGTATTATTTGGAAAATTGTATGTAGTAAAATACAATATTTTTGGGAAAAATATGGATATTTTGGAAACACAATATATTAGACAAGTGAATTAAAATATATTTTCAAGTGAGACATAAAAATATATTTTCGGAATTATAAAACGCACATGTATTAATACCCCCATCCTTGGGAAGGAATATATTTATTTAATGATTAAGAAGTGTAAATACAAAATAGTTGTCTAACTATTTCCCAAAAACGTTAAACCTTAAGCCAAGGCACGACCGTCCGTCTAATAGGAATTAGTACGTGTAGGTCGTCACACAGCAGATAGAGTTGGAGATTGACGTTGCTGGATACGCACTTCTGTGAGTTCATGTCCCCCTTTTCTCTTAACTGTTTTCAGTTTTATACTTCGGGGGTGAAATACATGTTACTATGATTACGAATACTTTTTACATGGTATGGTTAGCGTAAGAAGGGTTACTACTTAGATCATGTGAGTGGGTAGGCGTGAACTGGAGGCCATTAATCCTCATTGTAGGACCGAGGGTCTTTAGCTGTAGATATATCTGGGTGTAGCGAGCCCAACCTCTGAGTCCGCTGAATGAACCAGGTGGTGACTTGGTACCCGACGCAAAAATCTACTAGGTTTGAGTCTTCCTACTGCACTTCACACATATCATTGGCTTTGCAACCCAATGGTGATCTCTTTTTCCTTATTTGGTACATACCAGGGATTTTCATACATACTAACATTTTTACAAGGGTTTATACAAACTCACCTACACATGAACTCGCTCAACTTTATGTTGACTTTTCAAACTACATGTATTTCAGGAAACTAACGGATCTGGCACGGTATGCACGTATTTTCAAGCTGCGTTTGAATAAAGAAGTCACCCAGGGTTTAGAAGGTGTAACCTCTTCCTAGACGGGTTACATATCCCTAAACCTAGTATTGTTTAAAGCCTTTTGCTAAGTCTTTATGAACTCAATTTAATCAAATTAAGGTTTGTAAACTTATTTTGTGATTGTTGAAAATGGGATTTTTCTAAACTTTATTAATGGATGAATATCTCAAGTTTTTATCATATAACATTGTTATGATTGCTGCTATGGTATTAAGAAGTCACACCAAATAAACCCACGCTTCCGCAAAGCCAGGGTGTGACATGAAGGAGAGAGACTAATAGGCCTTCTGATGGGCCTTGGGCCTCATTGACAACTTGCAGCTTATCCACTGGTTTGTCAGGTGTGCAGGCTGCAGAAGTGTCAAGCGCACGGTGGAGGTGTCGCCACTTGTCTTGTTGTGTCAGGCACACGAAAGAGCAGCCGCCACGTGGCCTGTTAGCTTCAGTACTCAGCCTGTTCATCAGCTTTATGAAAATGGAGTTTCTTCATGGTGAATTAGGCCGCCGTCTCTTACGCGGTTAGGCTGACAGTTGTTGTCAGTGTCAGGGTGTGCCACTTGCTGGGTGGTCAGAGAAGTCAAAGTTTGCAACTTCTCGATTAGACATAGAAGTCAAGGGTTCCACTTGCATTATAATAAGATGTTGCCCTTGCGCGTGCACCCCGTAGGCTTGCGCAAGACCGTAGTATGTGTTGGATGAGTTCCACAGCACAAAACAACACATCCCTATTAACTACTCAGCTTTGTGCAATGTCAGAGTTTGCAACTTCTCGATTGGTCGTAGAAGTCAAGAGAAGGTTACATCATCTGATGCTGTCCGCGCGCGTGCCCTGCAAGCTTGTGCGGGACTGAAGCATGTTTTTAGCCTTAAGAGACAAAGTATACTAGGTGATGGTCACTTGCGCCTAAGCCTGGTGCAAGATCTGAGACCATACCCCTTCAATATTGAACCAAAAACCCGCAGCGAGCGCATATAATTTTACTAGTTATTTACATGTTTAAACTATTTGTATATACAATTCACATACTTTGTGTATTTGTATATGTTTGTTTTCTAAAGAATAATCTCAAATTCACATACTTTAAGTATTTCTATATGTTTGTTTTCTTAAGGATAATCTCAAATAATTTTTCAGATCATGGTATAGAATACTTACAAATTTATGACACTTACGTAGTGTTTAGTATCTAAAAAAGAGAGACGAAATGGAATAGACCATTATGAGGAATGAAGAAAAGGGTGTTTGGTTGTTCAATGGAATAGAATAACCCATTTCACAAGTCATTTCATTCCCTCAAAACCATTCCATTGGTCCCCATGTTTTTTTTTTCATTCTATCCTCTTTTGCATCCTTCATTAACAACACCACAACCTATCACCTTTGCCATCGCCGCCGCCAACTACCAGTCACCGCCACCTACAACCCGCCTCCGCCGCCACCCCGATGGCCACCGCTGCCGCCACCCACCTGCCATCGTTGCCACCCACAGTCGTCACCAACCATTGCCACTCGCCGCCGCCACCCACCGTCGTTGCCAACACACACCACCGACGCACACCATCGCTGCCGCTACCCACTAGTCGCCTTAAATGTGTTACTTTTAATAAACCACAAGAACTTTCTCTGTAATCAACTCTAAAAAATATAAAAGCTTACAATAGTTGTAGAAAATGTTATACAATATGCTTCATAATTATAATCCTAAAATTAATATACATACAATGACCATACGTCTATTATGAGGGAAAACATTGTAGTAGGGACAATGTTTAGTTTTTTTTATTAATTTTTTATATTTCAAAAAGAAATATTATAAATATAAAACTCATATATATATATATATATATATATATAGGGAGGAGTTCATGCGAGAACCACCCTTATTGTGAGAACCGCGAGAACCAATGTTAACACAACCTAAAATAGCTAAAAAAAACCTAACCCCCACCCCCCCCCCCCCCCAAAAAAAAAACCTAAACCACCCACCCCCCCCCCCCCCAAAAAAAAAAAACCGAACCCCCCCCCCCCCCCCCAAGCTAAATGTTAAAAAATAAAACCCCCAAAAAACCTAAAAAAACCTAACCCCCCTCCCCCAAGCTAAAATGCTAAAAACTAAACCCCCAAAAAACCTAAAAAAAAACCTAAATTTTTTTTTTTAATATTTTTTATGCTCAAATCGCTACTTTTAATGGCAAATTTTTTTTTTTTAAATATTAAAAAAAAATTTGTGTGATTTTTAGGTATTTTTAGCTATTTTTAGGCATTTTTGTTTGTGTTCACATTGGTTCTCGCGGTTCTCGCAATAAGAGGTGGTTCTCGCATGATCTTCTCCCTATATATATATATATATAGGGTGGGAGTTGGCTACAAAGTCCATTTTTCCTACAAAGTGTAAAAAGTCATAAAACACCATCATGTCAATCATAAAACACTCTCAAAACCCACAAATAACAAAGTGAAGATTACTAAAACGCCATAGTTGTTGGTTTTGTGTTGTGTTTTAAATGATAAGGCTTTGATTAGCGAATGACTAACGTTGGTGTGTTTTATGTTGATTATCATGTTGTGTTTTATATTCATAGTTCTGCGATGGTGTGTTTGAAGTTTTTATGGACTGTTAGGGTTTGGATATTGTGTTTTAGTGATCTTCACTCTGTTATTTGTGGGTTTTGAGTGTGTTTTATGGCTAAAATTGTGGTATTTTATGACTTTGTACACTTTCTAGGAAAAACAGACTTTCTAGCCAAACCTCACCCTATATATAGAGAGAGAGAAGATCATGAGAAAACTAGATATAAATGAGAAAACAAAAAAGCAAACCAAAAAAGCACTAAAAAGGAGGGGGGAGACTTTTAATGAAGGAGTGGGGACTTTTAATGAAGGAGGGGTAAAATTGGAAAAAAAAAATATATAACTTTTCAAACATTTCCCATTTCTCCATACGTTATCATTTTAAAACAAAAATGGCACCATAAGATCAAAAATTTTTGTATCTTTCATTCAAGTATATTCGAGCATATTTTTTATGACATAAAAAAAGATTTATGGTGTCGTCTTGTTTTCAATACTATTATTATAGTAGTGCACATGTGCAATATAACATGTACTACAATTGCATTACATGCTTAAAATTAGCTTTTTGAGTCTAGTTTAGCTTTTAGGGTTAGTTTTTTTGGAGTTTTAGGATTAGGATTAGGTTTTTGGGTGTGGGGGGGAAGGGGTATAGGTTTTTGGGGGGTGGGGGTGGGGGTGGGGGGTTTAGGTTTTTTTCGGGTTTATGTTTAGGGTTTAGTTTTAGGTTTTCGAGAGGGTGGGGGGGGGGGGGTTTAGGTTTTTGGGGGGGTGGGGGGGGGGTTATGTTTTTTGTGGGAGAGTGAATTTAGGTTTTTGAGGGGTGGGGGTGGGGGTGGGGGGTTTAGGTTTTTGGGGGGTGTCGGTGGGGGGTGGGTTAAGCTTTATGTATTAGTGCACATGTGCAGTACAACCAAAAAATTTTTTTTTTTTGAAATTTTTTTTTCATACATAAAAAGTAGCGATTTTTTAAAAAAAAATTGTAAAAAAAAAAAAAAAAAAAAATTTGGTATGTTTTTAGGTATTTTTTAGGTTTTTTTTGTTAGTTTTTTGGTTTTCTCATTTAAACTAGTTTTCTTATGATCTATCCCCTATATATATATATATATATATATGAGTGGATAATGTTACACAACTCCTAATCAGTAATCACTACTAAATTATACCAAATTATCAACTTGCTTGGGATTGAACCCAAAACAGAGTTAAGAGGCAAATGTCTCCATTAATTAAGCTAGTCTCACATTGTCAAATACATTGAGTGATCTCTAAAATTAAAGAAAATACATACACTAAAACTTGCCTCCCTACATGTTTTTTTTTTTTTTTGCTTTGTCTACTTTTTTTGTCCATACAATGCATTTTATATTGGAACTTGTATAGATTTGCTTGTAAGTTGTTAGCGTTAAATATGTTATGAATATTTCCTTTTAAACAAATTAACCTAAAAAGTTTTAAACATTTAAATGTAAATAGATTATATATGAAATCAATTTAGCCCTTCCTATTTTGAATAAAAGAAAAAGAATATATTTGCACCAATTCAGTTCATCCAAATCATCATATTATTTTATAGAAATTCTCGTATAATTCAACCAATCATCAACCCATGATAAGAACTTATTGTATATCAACTTTATAGGAGTTGATATATTGGTGTCTTGTAAAACCTGGTATAAAGGTAATATAATTTTAACTACACTAAATAAATAATCGTAAAAAAATTTGTAGGGCCGAATATAAAAAAGGGTAAATTACACTTTTCGTCCTTTATGTTTGTATCAGATTACAATGGATAGCCTTTTAACTTCAATAATTACAGTCACAATCCTTTATTTGGAAACCTAAGTACATCTTTCGTCCTTTAGCACTAACAAGGTTAAAAATTTCAGTTAAGTCTATTCACTTAAGGGCAGTTTAGTCTTTTTACTTAATTATTGATAGTATAAATAAAAGCGAATAAGATAAAATATAAACACATCTTTTTTCTTTTACTCTTTCTCCCTCACACACTTTGAACTCTCTATCTCTCTAAACAAACCAACCATCAAACACCCACCAAGAACCACCATTACCAGATCTGAAACAACCCAACAACAACCACCATCACCACAACTCTCTCTCTCTTTTAACTAAACACCACCACCACGCCGGCTAAAGCCACCACCACCGCCAAAAACCAATACTTTTCTCACTACTACTGTTGTTTTCCACAATCCCAACCTCCAACCTTCGGTAACCACCACCACCGACTTCACAACCACCACACTATCTCTCCACCAAAAATAGAATCTGTCACCACCGTCATCTCCATCAACATCACCATCTTCAGAAACCCTAGATCAAATTAACTTACAAACCCAGATCCAAACAAACACACACTCGCAAACACAGATCCCAAACAAACACATACTCGTAAACCTCCTGAAACCACAAACCCACCACCAGATCTCTCCCCATGTTGATTTCAGTTTTTTATTCGGCCATTCAGTGATGCTGTTTTTGGGGTAGGCGATTCAGATTTAAAACGAAGATGCAGATAGGAAACAAAACAAATGGAGTCGGTGATGCGGTGTGAGGGGTGAGTGATTCAGATTCGAAACAAAAGTGGATGGTTGGTAGGGGTGATTCAGATCAAGGGAGTGGCAATCAGAGGTCTGTGCGATAGTGAGGAAGAGGGGGACATAGGGCTTAGAGAGAGAGAGAGAGAGAGAGCCGCCGCCATCACCTCCTGCCACCACCTCTAGCCGTCGTCACCTCCTGCCACCACCAGCCACCGTCATCACCTCACCCCTGTTTATTTATTTATTTATTTATTTTTTTGCTGCAGACAATTAAGAGAGAGAGGGAATGAGAGAGAAGAAGAAGATGTATCATGTTTTATTTATTATTTTTTAATAAATTGGTAAAAAGATAACTATATCCTCATGTGCAATGCACATGACTAGATTTAACCATGAAAAGTAACCAGGTTAGTGCAAAAGGACGAAAGATGTACTGAGTTTTCCAAATAAAGGATTGTAACTGTAATTATTGAAGTTAAAGTCTATCCATTGCAATCTGATACAAACATAAAGGAAGAAAATCGTAATTTACCCTATAATAAAAGATAAAAAATGTATGTGTATATTATATGCATGAGTTTTATATTTACCATATTTTCTTTATTAAAATAGTTGTATAAAAAATTAATAAAAAATTAAACACTGTCCCTACTACAATGTTTTCCCTCGTATAGGAGCTTGGTAACTGTATGTATATTAATTTTAGGAGAATAAGTATTAAATAATTTTATGTAGCTTTTTTTATTATTTTTCAAATATAATTAGTTTTTATATTTTTTTAGAGTTAATTACTGAGGTAGTCCTTATGGTTAATTGAAAGTAACGAGTTGGAGTGCTAGAAAATCATATAAGGATAACTAGTCATTTTTTACTGATTTAACAGAAAAATTAATGACATTTAGGCTTAATACTCAAAAATACTACCAAATCAAAACTATAGAACCTAAACACAACCTGTTACAATAAAAGTTAAAAAGTTAGTACTCAAAGATTTTATTTTCAATAAACAACAATAACGTAATTAACTCGAAGTTAAATATGGAGATTTTGATGTTGAATCTGTCATTTATATAAATATGATGCTACTTGATTTTTTTAAACTAGTAGTCCAATATTTAATTCGGAAACTGTAATGTATGCTGGTTCTAACACCTACAGGACTAGGGGGTCCATTGAGATACATTTGAATATAGTTCCATGAATCTTTTGTTGACAAGTACTTAAGACCATGGGGTATGGGGGAGTCCCTTTCCCGTCTCGGTTCGTCCCTCACGTCGCACACCGCCCCCTTGGGCTCGTCACGTCGCACACAGCTGCAGGAAGACGGATGCGACGAGCTTCGTGGTTGGCTGAGTTTTCATTTGGTGGGCCCCACTCTCTCTCTCTCCTTTATTAATATATTGGTTTTTTATTAGGTTGGGTAGTCCTCCACATCATTGGGTAGTCCCTAAAGGGATGGCCCTCCACCTTTGATGAGGTGATGCCTACGTGGTGGGTAGTCTCTTTGGGGACTAACCAAACCACACCCAATGGTCTAAGAAACCTGCTGTGTAACTAGGTTTCACTAACTCATAGATGATTTCTCATGCATGCATAGTTCTCGATCCCATGTTTACACCTTTCTGGCTTTCTCTTAGTTAAATAATACTTTTTCTCATGCTGGAAGATTTGGAAATGTAATGCAATACAAATTTTATCTATAAGTCTAGAAATGTAATGTAGGACAAAGGTATTTATATCATATCTAATATCTATAAATATCATGTAGTGGACACATACTGTAACATATGACATTTACACTAATGTGACTTGTTATAGGGTAAAACAACATATTAGGGCATGATAAGGATCATTAAGGTAAAAACAACATATTAGGGCATGATAAGGATCATTAAGGCAAAACTAGTGGGCTTATAATATAATATTATATGTCATTAAAATAAGAAAATAGTGGTTTGGGTCATGACCACACTCTTAGGATAGTGGTTTTGGATGATGGATTAGAAGTGGGTGACATGACGCTGATGTGGAGGGTCATGATGACTTTAAGGATCATGACCACACCCTATAGCCTTATTATACTTATTAGAGGAAATGATTTGTAAATATTTGTATTAATTGTGATTAATCTATTTCCTTGTATTCAGTTGTTGACTCTCCACAATTATAGGAGAGATTCTTGTAATTCATCTATTATAAATAATAATCGTCATTCCCTCAACAATCATTGAGGTTGATTTTCTATATGGTATCAGAGCCTCACGGTTTCAAGTCTTCCGCTAAAGACCCAAAATGGATGGCAGCAATGGTGGAAGAAATTAAGTCACTTCATCAAAATAACACGTGGACGTTGGTTCCACAACCATCATCTATGAATATTGTGGGTTCCAAATGGGTGTTTCATACTAAATATCACTCTGATGGGTCTATTGATCGGTATAAAGCACGTTTAGTGGCTCAAGGTTTTACTCAAATTCCTGGGTTGGATTACTCTCATACCTTTAGTCCAGTGGTAAAGGCATCTAACATTCGCATCGTTTTGTCTCTCGCGGTGCTTAACAAATGGAAATTGCATCAGCTAGATGTCAAGAATGTCTTCCTAAACAGTGATTTGAATGAAACCGTTTTCATGGAGCAACCACCCGGGTTTGTAAACTCTAGTTATCCAAATTATGTTTGCAAATTATCTAAGGCTCTCTATGGTCTCAAACAAGCCCCTCGTGTGACATCTACGCTTGTGTAATCATTGTACAAACTCTGAATAATTCAATATCAATAAAACAATGTATTTTGATCCCAATGTTTGTTTATTTATGTTTGACATTTTGCACGTTTTGATCGATTTTAAACTGTATATCGCTTTCTAGAAAGTTATACGCAAACTGATGCGTAAACGTAATTAGTTTAACACGACAAACACTCCGAAACAGCAACATAAGCTTAACATACCTTAAATAACCTTTACATAACTTAGAAATAAGTTTTAAAGGGTTTGGTATGGCAAAAGCAAGTTTATTCGCTCACATGGACTATTTGCATCAAACTGCAAAAGTCTGCCGTTTCGTATGACAACGTACATTCCGGAATATGATCATAAGCTAAACATACCATAAATAACCTAAACATAGCTTAGAAATAAGCTTTGAGTGGTTCGGTGTGTGAAAATATGCTTATTTGATCATACAGGGACTAAAAGTGTCAAATACTACGTAAGTTTGCATTTACGCGCATATCTTACGTTCTGACCACATCCGAACATCCAAAAAATTTTGTAGACACAAAAATATTTTATTTTAGTGATCGGCATGCAAAAATACCATTCGTCGCTTAATTTGGATCGTTTTCGCGTCTGTTCGAGTTTCGTCGTAATTAACCGAACAACGTGACCGTACGACCAAACAAACCGACATTCGTGATATTTCCGAGCATATTTTGTGTACTCTATACTTTGACCACCTTGTAGAGCCTTGAAAATGGCTTAACGGGGGTCAAATGTGCCAAAAATTAGCTTAATCAAGTGCAGGGACCAAATGTGTAACTTTTGAAACTTTGCTGAATCGACCAGAGGTCGCGGGCCGCGTAAGCCCAGCTTCATTTTTCATACGCGGGGTGCGAGAGCATGCCCAGTAACAGAAAGTTCATTTTCAGCAGTTGTTTGCAAATAAAGGGGCTGTTTTTGTATTTCCTTTGTGTAATGACCAAGTAAACACCTCTCCAAGCAAAGATTATCTACATTTACACATGTATGGCTAGGATTTCTTGCTTGGTGGCCAAACAAACACTTGTAATGATCTTACAAGTTCACTACAAGTATAAATAGCTTGGCCATTCATTTGATTCATTGCTCATTCTAATTTTGGAATTCTAAGTCGAGGAATCCTTGCAAAGGAGCCACTTACCTGAGTTCTAAGATCATCCTTCTAGCCTTTGAACACCAAGTAAGTGTTCTTTCATGGCTTAGTAGTGATTTTAAGCTATTTAGAGCTGAAAGTCAAACTGTTTGACCAACAGTTTGACTTTCGGTTTTGACCATCAATTGGTCAAGTCAAAGTTCAATTGAACTTTGCAACGTCATTGTAATCATGATGGTTATAATCCTTAGCGATTATACCTACTGATTACCAAGTTAACTAGGTGTAGTGACGAGTCAAAGTTTTGGTTAAAATGCGTTTTAGCACGCATTTTGCAACGGAACTACTTTTAGGTATCAAAACACTTTGTTTTGATACCAAATCAGTTTTCTAAGTTAGTTAAACATGTTTTGACATGTTTAACTCGTCACTACTAGTTTAGTGCCTGTTTAGGGTCGTAAGTTAAGCGGTCTAGACAACCGCTTAGACTTTCGAACCCGACCCGTTTGGTCGAACTTTAGGATCCAACCAAGCTTGTTTAGTGATCATAGTTGCATAGGGAATAACCTACTGAGGTTATACCTTATGATCACATAGGTTGGTTAGTTATTTGTTAAGTAGTTTATATGCTGATAGTAAATGACCAAAATTCCCTTTTGAAGCATAAAATCATATTTTGCATATGTGATCAAGTTTTTGACATATAATCTGATTTAGTAACATATTTAGGCATAATTGGGCATGTAAGACTTGGCATAGGACATAGATAACCATCCGACCTTAGTTTTACGCAAACGACGCGTTATACTAGCTTAAACTACCGTAACGGGCCGAAACGGGTCAAAAGCACTTAGGTAGACCTCCAAATCAGAATGTTAGCTCTATTAAATCATGCCATATGAGTTCAAATACTCATTTGATTTATAGAACCTCATTCTATCCTATCTCCCGATTTAGGATCCGATTATTAACATAGTTACCTATATTATGTGTCGTTTGATTTCGTGATCCTTGGAGCTTTAGTTGGTCTTATTCTCAAGACTAATAAGCAATCCCAAGTGAGTATATAGTTCCCCTCTTTTACCGCTTTCAAATACTTTGGGGTGATACACATGTGCATACTTGTTACTTTCGTGCTTTTCATGCTTTTATGACATAACATGCTAGTTTCAATTAGTACACATATAGTACGTGATTTCAACTATGTTTTGCTATGTATGTTGACTAAGCATGCTAGAACATTGATTTCATAGACATTTTGTTGCATATGTTAACTCAGCATATGGACACATTGATTTACATCACATTCCTGCTATGTATGTTTACTAAGCATGCTAGTACATGGATTTCATGAACATTTCTGCTTGGTGTGTTTACTTAGCACACTTAGTACATGGTTTTCATTTAGCATGCTTACATTGGTATGACATTTGGTATGTTTAACGGGACAATAATACATTCATTAACACTGATCATGCCGCTCGGTAGTATGTAATGGTACCATAGGACTTGACAAATCCCGTTTCCGACTTCCTAGGTTTGTTTGGAAGTTGCGAATGACATAATCCGATATACATAACTTGATAAACCTTTAATTCGTTTAAGGGTTTGTCCAAACAGTCGCAGGGCTTGAATGTATGCGATAAACATTACTGCATAAATGTTCGTATCCATAAAGCATTGTTTTCTACAAAAAATAACATTTGATTTAAACTTAGGCTTATTCAAAAACTTTGTTTTATACATTTTCCTATGGGGTTGAGTAAATACTATTTATTCACCATACATATCATTTGTTTTCACATTGGCATTATCATATAGTTTGAGTAGATATTTCTACTTACTATACATTACATTTGAGTATACATGACACAGTTTACACATGACATTTAACATGGTTTACACATAAACATTTTGACATTTGTTTTAAACAAGTCATTTTGGGTGATTATTGATAAGTGACTTATATAACGAGGCTATGTGTTATATGATAAAAGCATGGTGGATACGCCGCTGGTACTTCCTATATATAAGTGCTTTTATTGTATTACACATTGTAGCGTTATCTAAACCACTTTGACAAATACATGAAACATTTTGTACAAAGAAACGACATTGTTTTACAAATTACATATTTTATACAAATTCATCTATACTTGGTTATTCATTTAACCACGTATATCCTTTTATTATCATCTGATTTTCATTTCAATTTTCATATGATTTAATAAAGGAAAACATTTTACAAGGTTCATGACTACATTTTTGTTAAATACTTCTTTTAACTACAACTCATGAATCCTGCATAAACAAAACCTATGTATCTCACAGGAATTTTTATGCTAACGTACCTATTTTCACATGTGTTTTAGGTGCTAATGCTTGATGATGTTTGTGCTTCACTTAGGCGGATTTGGGCCTTAGTGACATAAAAGACAGTTAATTATGTTATGTTTCTGTTAAATTCCAAGACAATGTAAACTTTAATCTTAATAATACGAAACTTTACCATGGTTGTTGAAACAATAATTTTGTCGCTCCACTCCCCGACGTTTCCGTCGTGGTTTGTTGTTTTACGTGGTCGGGGTGTGACAGAAGAGTTGGTATCAGAGCCAATGGTTTTAGGGAATTAGGTTATTAGTAAATGCTTTGACCTAGACTATAACTTTCTAGTACCCTAACACAAGTTTTCTTGTGTTAAGATCTTAAAACAATACACGTCACCTATCCTTAGGTGATTACCAAAACATGAACACAAGTTTCCAAAATGATTTTGGAATCAATCATCTATCCTTGGATGATTTCTTTTGGTCTTGTACCTTCCAAATTTTCAAAATCTCATGAAAGTTTGTGTTTGAATAATGTGAACACGTGCAAACTGGAAGGGTGCATGCCTGTACCCTGAGTTTTCTGTGATACATTATTATGACCCATTACTTTGATTTGTCACACTGTGTCGACTGTTTGTTACGAGGTAACGAACAAACGACCACCATCCTTTCATTTTGTTAATATTTATGATATCTCATTTTTCATCACTTCATCTCACTTATTTTCTCTCATGTTTCCTCTTTTAGAATGCCTCCTCGATGCAACGTCCAACAACCTGATGCCGAACTGGCAGCTATTATAGCACAGCAGATGGCTGCTATGCTACCTAATCTCATCACTCAAATAAACCAAGCCAGCAATAACAATGTTAGTGCACCTGCAACGTGAAATTTCAAAAGTTTTAACTCGGCTAAACCACTGAAGTTTAGTGGTTCTGAAGGAGCAACTGGGCTCCTACAGTGGTTTGAGAGTCTTGAGAGCACCTTTCGCCATGTTCAGTGTCCTAACAAAAGAGGGCTCTCACATGGTGGAATGGGTTAATGAGAGACCGAGTTGCTGCTTTGGGTCAGACATGGGAGGAACTTAGAGCTCTTATGATGAGAGAGTTCTGCCCTCGACATGAGCAGAGGGCACTTGAAAATGAGTTCCATGACCTGAAACAAGACAGTGGTGAACACCGGGCTTACACTGACAGATACGAGGAGTTAAGCATGCTCGGTCCGACAATGGTCACGCCTTTGGATAAGGCCATTGAGAAATACATAGACGGTTTGCCAGATCCTGTTCAGGATATTGTCACTGGCAGCAACCCCACTACCGTCCGATAGGCCATTGAGCTAGCTGCAACCCTTACTGAATCGCAAGTCAAAAAGGGTAAACTCCACAGAAAAGGGGATAAGAAACACAAACAGTCTGATAGCACCAAGGAACAAAAGGGCAAGAAATCTAAGTTCTCTAAGAAGTCTAGGAAGCATAAGGCTTCCAAGAATTTCGCTGTTACTGCTCAGACTATTCAGGCAACACAAAATCAGCTTGCACAACCTGCTGCCAAGAGGCAGTATGCTGGGAATGCACCTCTGTGCAATAAGTGTAACAGTCATCATCAACCACAAGTGCAATGCCGCATCTGTACAAACTGTGGCAAGTTTGGTCATCTTGCAAACACCTGCCGCTTTGCCCCAAACCAAAATCAGGCAGCACAAAACCCTGCCCAGAATCCTGCACGACCTCACTATCCGCCTGGTTCATGTTTCAACTGTGGGGATCTGACCCACTACAGGAACAACTGCCCGAGGTTGGCAAATGCGAATCAAGCACAGGCTCGTGGTCGAGCATTTAATCTGAATGCAAATGAGGCGCGCACAAATAATGAAGTGGTGAACGGTACGTTCTTTGTTAACAACCAACCTGCTTCTGTTCAATTTGATTCGGGTGCCGATAAGAGTTTTGTGTCCTTAGCTTTTGAGCCTTTGCTTTCAATGAGTAGAACAAAACTAGGAAAGCCCTTGACAGTAGTAGTAGATAGTGGTGAACCCGTAGTACTCGACTCTGTTCTTCGAAATTGCCAGTTGAACCTTAACAACCATCTTTTCCCTATTAACCTCACACCAATGCAACTAGGGAGCTTCGATGTTATAGTGGGAATGGATTGGTTAGCCAAACACCATGCTGAGGTGGTTTGTTTTGAGAAGATTGTCTGTATACCGCTTTCGACTGGTGAAATCTTAGAAGTTCATGGGGAGAAACCCGTTAGTGGCCTTAAGCTCATGTCTTTTACCCAAGCCCAAAAATACCTACGAAAGAAATATGTCGCCATCTTGGCACATGTCGTAGAGGAGAAAGGCAAAGGTAGGACTATTCAAGATATCCCTGATGTTCGGGATTATCCTAAGGTATTTCCTGAAGAATTACCTGGTTTACCCCCTATACGCCAAGTTGAGTTCAGTATCGACCTTGTACCTGGTGCAAATCCTATTGCTAAGTCACCTTACCGTCTTGCACCGTCTGAGATGCAAGAGTTGTCTAAGCAGCTTCAGGAGCTTTCTGACAAAGGATTCAATTGTCCGAGCTTTTCACCTTGGGGCGCTCCTATCCTATTTGTGAAAAAGAAAGATGGATCTTTTAGGATGTGTATCGATTATCGTGAGCTTAACACGCTTACCATCAAGAATAGATATCCCCTACCTCGCATTGATGATCTCTTTGATCAACTACAGGGCGCTACTTGCTTTTCAAAGATTGGTCTACGTTCTGGGTATCATTAACTTCGAGTGATCGAAGAAAATATTCCCAAGACAGCTTTTCGTACAAGATATGGTCATTAAGAGTTTACTGTTATGCCCTTTGGTCTAACAAATGCTCCTGCTGTTTTCATGGACTTGATGAATAGGGTTTGTAAGCCTTATTTGGACAAGTTCATCATCGTTTTCATTGATGACATTCTGATCTATTCTAAGACACGAGCTGATCATGAGCAACATCTTCGTCTTACAATGGAGCTCCTAAAGAAAGAGCAGCTTTTCACCAAATTCTCCAAGTGCGAATTCTGGCTTAAGGAAGTTCAATTTTTGGGGCACATCGTCAACGAACAAGGTATTCATGTAGATCCCGCCAAAATCAGTGCGATTAAGGATTGGGATACGCCTACTACTCCAACCAAGGTTCGTTCATTTCTTGGTCAAGCGGGTTATTACCGCCGTTTCATTGAAAACTTCTCCAAGATTGCGGTTCCTCTCACTGCTTTAACTTAGAAGAATACACCTTTTGAGTGGGGATCCAAACAGGAAGAAGCTTTTCAGACCTTGAAACAGAAACTCTACGATGCACCTATTCTATCTTTACCTGAGGGCAATGACGATTTTGTCGTATACTGTGATACGTCTAATTTAGGCCTTGGCTGCGTTCTTATGCAAAGAAACAAAGTCATAGCTTATGCATCAAGACAGCTGAAGGTACACGAGAAAAACTACACCACTCATGATCTTGAATTGGGTGCAGTAGTTTTTGCTCTCAAAATCTGGAGACACTACCTGTACGGTACAATGTGGGTAGTGTTTACTGACCACAAGAGTCTCCAGCATATTTTCAATCAGAAAGAACTTAATGTTGGTGCACACATCTGTCGTCTTCGTCTTACATCGAGTCTTGGGTTCGTTGCGGTTTGGAACAAGAATGATGTCATCATTCTTGATGATGACATCATCCAAGTGACTAAATGCTTGCATCATCTACATCAAATGCACGTGAAGATAACATGCAAATGCAATCAGATTGCATGTTATCACTAGAAGACAAAATAGTTAAATGTTTAATTGTATGATTTCATTCATAGGGTCATGTGATTTTGCTTATGTGGTCAGTTAATTTCGCTCATATGGTCCATGTGTCTCTTGGAGCGAAATCAGAAGTATTATATATATGTGTTCTTGAGCGAAATCAGAAATCAGTTCATTGTATTCCATACCGAAGTGCTGCCGGTGCGAAGATCGATTGTACATAACGTTTATTCAATACAATCAGTGTTTTAAGGTGATAAAGCTGTTTCTACCTTTGTTTCTTAGTTTCCGCCTCTGAAATGAAGTTAAACTCCTCTGAACGACTCATTCGGGTCGAATCACGATCCTACAATTGGTATATGAGCCAGTTGAAGGAGTTCTTCAGTTTACAGCTGTATTTCATTGATTATTCTTACTTCTACACCTTCTTTTCTCGATTCAGAAAGATTTCACGGTCAGAATCGGTTCAAAATTTCACAGATTATAGATAATTGAACATTAACAAACCCTGGAAAGTTTCGGATCTAAATACGGACTAAAAATGGACCAAATTAGCTTCCGAGTTGATTCCGCTTATTTGGACATTCTCTGATTTCGCTCATATGACCATCTAATTTCGCTTTTGTGGCTCCTGATTTCGCTTATTGTGACATCAAGTGATTTCGCTCTTGTGTCATCTAAGGTTCCGCTTATTCGTACATCAGGGTTCCGCTTATTCGAACATCAAGGTTCCGCTTATTCGAATATCAAGGTTCCGCTTATACGAACATCAGGGTTCCGCTCATTTGTACATCAGGTTTCGTTCATATAATCATCTGATTCCGATCAAATGAATCATTATTGCGTGATAAAGGTGTGTTACGAGGAGAACTAGTTTGTTTGAAAGCTTGTTTGAGAAATTCTTCGATTCCGAGTCATGGATACTGAGTTCTACAACGCATTTGCAACACCGTCTGGTCCATATACTATTGCTCAGAACATGAATTTGGAAAACGAGACGGGAACCACCCAAAAGCCTCCGAAATTGATGAGTATCGAAGAATACTACGGGTGGAAAGACAGATTCGAGAACTGGGTTCAGGCTAACCATCTTAGGTCATGGGAATGTATTTTGAAGAAATATGTTTTGCCACAGACTGATTTGAAAGTTGATAAAAAAATACATGAATTTAGTAATGAAGAACGTGATATGTATAGAGCTGAAAAGATGATGATTAGTCTGCTTCAACAAGCTATCAAAGAAGACATTTTCATTCTGCTACAGCATGACAAAACTGCAAAGTCAATCTGGGATGCACTTAAAGTCAAATTTGAGGGTAGCGAAAAAATGATTAAAAGCAAGAAGGCACTGTTAAAGAAAGAGTTTGATCTGTTCAGTAGTCTACCGGGTGAAGACACAAAGAAGCTGATTGAAAGATACTGTCACCTTGTGCGATCTATGTCAATGCTTAGTATAAAAAAGGAGTCTGAAGAGTGAGTAGACAAATTAGCTGATGCGTTACCGCAAAAAGAGTGGGGAACTTATTTGATGATCCTGAAAAACACAGGGGTTTATGATGGGTTATCAATTGGTGAGTTTATCGAAAAGATTGAGGGTCAAGATTTGGAACAGCAGAAGATCGCGAGGATGAACAGTCCAAGTGGTCAACATGATGTAAAAATGTATTACAAAGGTAGTGTTCCGGTTCCAGAAGCTGAGAGAAGTCCGAAAATCCAGACTGCGTATAGTGCTGGGGATTCTACAGAAAAGATTGATCAAAGTTCAAACAAAAGCAGCAGTGGTTTCTCATTATATCCAAGTGTCAATCCAAAGGGTTCATCAGAAAGCTTTCAGTCTCAAAGCACAAAGACAGGAAATGGTTATGTGATTCAGTGCAACATTGCTCTAAATCTTCCAGAAGGTCAAAGTTTTTCAGAAGATACTGCTAAAGACCACATGGCTCTACTTGGTTCTGTGTTGATATCCTATGAGGGTCTAGTGGCTGGTCGGATCGGAAATCCCATGCTCACCAAAGAGGATTACGATCAAATAGACGCAGAAGAGATGGAACTAATGGATATCAAATGGTGTTTAGCGAGTGTTCTTAGACGTGCTGAAAAGTTCAAAACGATTACCGGGAGAAATGACTTTCTTGATGCTCATGTATCTACTTTAGGTTTTGATAAATCTAAAGTTACTTGTTTTCGATGCAGGGAGAAAGGCCATTTCAAATGGGAATGCAAGAACAGGGAAGCTAGTGGTGCTCAGAATCCGTTTGGAAAAGATGATTATTACCGGAAAGCCATTTATCAGCAAGTTGGTCAATCACAAGACTCACAGACGGCTCATGGTAGAAAGATTGAGGATTCCAAGAGAGGATGTTTGGTAGATTTCAACTGGAGCAACTACATATCTCCTGATAGCAAAGCATGTTTAGTTGATCAAGATGATGAACAACTACCCGAAGGTTTCAGCTGGAATATGTTTGTTGATGAGAAGGGTGATTTCAAAGCTTTCATCGCTAAGATTGTCAGAGAACCAGATATGTTTGCCATGTGGATGAAATCTATTGGTGAGACAGTGAAAAGTGTGAAGGAACAGTCTGTTACATCTGAAGAAAGCTCAGAAAGTGCTGATGAAGATTCACTAAGTTCAGACGAGAATGTTCAAAATGTTGTTATTTCAGAAAAAGAAGTTGTATTTGATCAAACACCGTCTGATTCTGGTGTATCAGATGCTGATTCTGAAAAATCTGTAGAGTTTGATCAAACACCAGTTGATATTAGTAGTGATGATGAGGAAGAGAAATATATTAATGTTGCTAAAACTCATCTTTCTCCTGAAAGTTTTCATTTCTATTTTGCAGATCACATGGAGAAACTAAAGGAGAAACAAGCTGCAAAAGAACAAATGGAACAAAAGTCTGAAAGTGGTGATCAAACACAGGAAGCTGTTCAGAAAGAGAATGTTGAAGGTGTTGCTGAGGAGATGGTTGAGTCTGAGAGAGTGAAGGTAGAAGAGAAGGTGATTGAAGAAGAAAAAGTGATTGAAGTGATAAAGACAATTGAGATTGAGAAGATTGTTGAAGTCGTAAAGCCTTGCGAGAAGTGTTTGGAAGCTTGCAAGGAATGTGCAACAAAAGACGAGATAATTGCTGAGTATGAGAAGAAGAAAGAGCAGTTATTGTTCAATCTCAACTATGTGAAAGAATCATATGATGTCTTGAAAAAACAGTGACTGGTCTTCAAAAGACAAACTCAGAAAGAGAACAAGCACTGACGATGATGAATGCTGTTATGATGACAAAGCAAAAAGCCATCAACTTTTACATCGAAGAAAGTGCTAAATGGAAGCAAGAGTTGGAGACAGAGAAGATTGAGAATGAGAGAATTAGACGTTTATTGCAAAGTTATTCTAGTTCTGATTATCTCATTGATCGTATTTATCCAACTGTTGCAGGTATGGAAGCTTTTCAAGACGAGAAGCCGACAAAGAAGAAAGATAGTGGTAAGAAACCGACTGTTAGTTATAACAAGTGTCCGCCTCCAATTTGGGAAGGGTACTCTCCTAGAAAACCAAACGAGGAGCAACTTGAAAAAGCAGTCAATATAAAGCTAAAAACCGACACAACTGACGTTTTACCAGATAACATTGATGTCACATTTACATCGTCCGATACTGATCATGAGTCTGAGTTAATCAAAATGGTGGTCGATCAGGTGTTGGATACTGAGGAGGAATCTGAGTCAAAGTCTGAGTCTGGAGGGTCAAATTCGTCAGTCAACAGTCCAGAGTCGTCGGTTAAACGGTCTTATAGTAAAGAATTTTTGTTATCAAAAGCAAATTTGGATGATGAAACATTTGAAGTTGCATACACTTTAAATGATTCGGACAAATTGTACTCTGACAAAGAGTTTCCAATAAGAAGTGTTCGTTTTGACATGATTAAAAAGGTTTTCAAAATGACAGAAATTAATATTTCTGAAATAAAAGATTTAAATCTTAGTAAAAAACCTAAAAAGTACACTTCAAGAGTTCAACAACGTTTAAACAAGAAAAATGGTTACAATTCTGGTTCTGGTTTTCAAAAGAAACCAAACCAAAATCGTAGCTACAAAAAGAAAGGTCTTGGATTTATTCCATCAGAAAATTATAATAATTTGAAAAAATTCTAAAACAAAAACAGAATTTGTGTCAGGTGGAAGTGCAGAAGAGGAACAGAAGAAACCATTCTGGAGACAGTCAAATCAAGAATTTCTTGCTGAAAAGAAGAAGAATGGAACTGAAGTTTTTTATCAAAGAGAGACTCGTACTTGTTACAAGTGCAATGAAACTGGTCACATTGCATGGAACTGTCAGAAAAATGTCAAAACAAAACAGGGAGTTTCTCAGAAATTGAAAGAAAAGGTTGTTGATGTTGAACTACCAACCGACAGACTTAAAATTTTTGAAAATTCAATTTATGAGGTTGGTGAGTGTTCTAAAAAGAATTTTTATAAAAAAAAGAGAATGACAACCAAGTGTGGGTTGTTAAGAAAGTTGATGTGAATGTCGGCGATGAATCTGGTTTTACAAAACCAGAAGAGCCACAGGTTGAGGTGAAAATTTCAGTGACTGATGATGAGTTTCCATCACTAAAATTTGAAGAAGTTAAACAGAAAGTTGGTAAGGTTGATATCTCGAATCAGTTTTACAAAGAGAATACTAAGTTTGATGTCGAGAAAACATTCAATGGAAGTGTTAAGAAATTTTTTGGAAAAATGTTAAATGGGAAAGCAAAGGGGGTTAAAGATTTTAATGCAACTAAAAAGGCAACTTACAACCCGACTGCGCAAGAATTGAAAGCCATCAAGTCTGAGAAGACTTGGATGGAAGTTTGTTTCCCGTAAAGTCTTAGGACTATGCCGGAGATCCCAAGTTTATATCGTGGATCAAGAATCAGCATCTTTCTAGTGTTTGAAAGTTTTTGTTTGAAAAGATTTGAAAAATGTTTGAATTGTACAGGTGAAAGGACTACGCCGGAGCTTCCAGGTTGGTAAGTGCGAAGCAGGAATCGGCATCCTGATTAGTAAAATGATGCATGTAGACGTAACACTCCTACAGTTGGTATTAGTTAGTCATACCTACAAGTGGTATTGTTTGTGATCCTACAAGTGGTAATTTTTACAATTGGTTTAAAGGTTGCCTAATTGCAAACGGTAAATCAGGGACATTAAATTGTACTTGATTTACTACAGTTGATAAAACTGACAAGATGATGAACCATATCCCCGTACTTAACAAAGTGGTAAACTTACAAGTGGTAAAAACAAACTCATTTTCCGGAAAAATCATTTTGATTAAAACAAACTTAAGTGTTTTGAAATCTAAATGAGAAAATGGTTTGTGATAGAGGGAGTTCTGATTGTTTATGCCTAGTGAATGGCGATTTGATGTAATTCGATGTCAGTTGTCAAGTTGTTGTACAGTTTATTTTCAAATTTCCTGAAATGTGTTTGCATTTTAGGGGGAGTAGAAAATTTCAGAAAATCCAAAAACATTAGAAAATTTGAAAAAGACAAAAACATGATAAAATTCAAAAATGAGTTTTGTGTCAAAGAAGAGGAAATGATAGTACATCAGTAGACGGTCACAGTATGCTAAAGAAATGTAATGATTAAATAGCGTTAAACAGTCTCACTGATGATATGCCGATAGGTTTTTACACATTTAGTAAGCTTTTTCGGGATATAAACTTAAATTCAAACTTGCTTATTCGTGGGGAACACAACTTGGATATATAGGTAACCCCTGAAATCTCGTTTGAAAGGTCCCTCTTTCTGAGATACTAGGTCTTTATGCTCAGTGATATCTGGGGTATTATCCCGGGACTTCTGATTTTGCGGAAGCAATGGCCTAGTCCCCGGAGAATACTTTCCGCATGCTTGAAATATAGCGCCGCCCTCAGCAAATTGATGAAACAATAAAATTGATAGTCATTGCTGTTGTAATGCAAAAGATCCTCTAAAGGGGACACACCAAAAGTCGAAGCCGTCATCTCTCTGCGTATCGAAAGATCTACCTGAGCTCTCACGGCCCTCGCACTATAATTTATTCCCCTGACAGATATCATCTGTGGTATACTCACCTGTAAGACTGAATATTGGGATCTGGATACGGGAGTATATTCAAGAGGTGGGACACATGAATAGTTTAAGTCTTTAAAACACCTAACTCATATCCTGAATCAGTTGAAATTTGTGTGAAAATTTAAGTGGATCAGTATATCGGCAATCTAAGTGAATTGTTTAATTCTTAATGTGTTACTAAGCTCAATGGTACTTGTGACTTGTCATAAACTGATATGATCCTCTTACACGAACTCACAAAAATATTGTCTGTAAATATTTTTTTACTGCATTTTATTACAGTCAAAAATCCAAAAAGATTTTGAGTGTGTTTTAGCATAAACTTTTGAAAAAGTCAAAAAGATTTTCGACAACTGATGTTGGAAAGCTGATTGTCAAAATTCCGAGTGCTAAACATGATGACATTGTTGTAAGGGGGAGTGTGTCTTAAATGTCAAAATATGTTTTCTAAATCAACAAGTGGTTCATCATGTGTTTGTGATCTGAGGGAGAGTCAGTTTTGATGCATATGTTTATAAGAGAGAGTAATCTGATTATTTCAAAGTGTTGGTGCATACAAATTGTTAAATGCGTAAAATTTACTTTTAGGAAGAGTGAGTTTGTGCAGGTTGAAGTATGAGTTGAATTGATGATCCTGAGCTTGATGAGAGTCAGGTTATGATCTTGGAACAACCTCAGAAAGAGTCAGCAGATTACGATCCTGAAGCAGATGATGCTGAAGAACTAACGGAATGCCAGCACATTGCAAGGGGAAGTCTGTTAATTTTGAGAGAAAGAATGAAGCTCAAAGACTGATCAAGACTGAAGATGCAAAGACTTGACATGTGAGACTCGTCAACATCTGAGTGGGAGTCTGTTGGTGCACACATCTGTCGTCTTCGTCTTACATCGAGTCTTGGGTTCGTTGCGGTTTGGAACAAGAATGATGTCATCATTCTTGATGATGACATTATCTAAGTGAGTAAATGCTTGCATCATCTACATCAAATGCACGTGAAGATAACATGCAAATGCAATCAGATTGCATGTTATCACTAGAAGACAAAATAGTTAAATGTTTAATTGTATGATTTCGTTCAAAGGGTCATGTGATTTTGCTTATGTGGTCAGTTGATTTCGCTCATATGGTCCATGTGTCTCTTGGAGCGAAATCACAAGTACTATATATATGTGTTCTTGAGCGAAATCAGAAATCAGTTCATTGTATTCCATACCGAAGTGCTGCCGGTGTGAAGATCGATTGTACACAACGTTTATTCAATACAATCAGTGTTTTAAGGTGAAGATAAAGTTGTTTCTACCTTTGTACACTTAACATGAGCCAACGACGTTGGGTTGAACTGCTAAACGACTACGATTGCGAAATTCTCTACCATCCTGGTAAGGTGAATGTCGTGGCTGACGCATTGAGTCGTAAGGAACGTGTCAAGCTTCACTGTGTTCAGGTTCGATCTAATATTCAAACCCGCATTTCTCAAGCTCAACATACTTGTGTTTCACAAGACTTGATGGGTAAAGAATTACCATATCATCTTAAACCTGAGCTTGAACTGAAGGACTTTGGGTTATTTTATTTCATGGGTGGGTCCCAAGTATAAACAATCTTCGCACCTTGCTTATGAATGAAGCTCATAAGTCTCGTTATTCTATTCATCCTGGTGCAGATAAAATGTATAAGGATCTTCAAACCCAGTATTGGTGGCCGGGTATGAAGAAAGACATTGCCTTATATGTTTCTAAATGCCTTACTTGTCTCAAGGTTAAGGCAGAACATCAACATCCCTCTGGATTATTGGAACAACCAGAGATACCGGTTTGGAAATGGGAAAACATTGCTATGGATCTCATTACCAAGCTGCCGTGAACTAAAAGAGGTCATGAGGCCATTTGGGTTTTTGTTGATCGTCTTACAAAGTCAGCACATTTCTTGCCAATCCGTGAGGATCTATCTGCTGACAAGCTTGCTAAAATCTATGTGGATGAGATTGTATCCCGACATGGTGTTCCTTTGAACAGTATATCTGACAGAGATGCTCGATTCTCGTCTCACTTTTGGAGAACCATGCAATCTGCCATGGGGACCCAACTTAACTTGAGCACAGCGTATCATCCTCAAACGAATGGTCAATCTGAGAGAACAATTCAGACACTGGAGGATATGCTTAGAGCGTGTGTGATTGATTTTGGTGGTAGTTGGGATTCGCATCTACCGTTGATCGAATTCTCCTACAAAAATAGTTATCACTCTAGTATCAACATGGCTCCTTACGAAGCTTTATACGGTCGAAAATGTCGGTCACCGGTCTGCTGGAATGGGATAGGTGAAGCTCAGCTTACTGGACCTGAACTCATTCTAGAGACTACAGATAAGGTCAAAAAGATACGCGATAACCTTCAGACAGCTAGAAGCCGTTAAAAGAGTTACGCAGATCGACGACGCAAGCCCTTAGAATTTCAAGTCAGTGATCACGTCCTACTCAAGGTATCCCCTTGGAAAGGTGTGATTAGATTTGGAAAGAAAGGAAAACTTGCACCACGCTATGTTGGACCATTCAAGATCGTTGAAAGAATCAGAAAAGTAGCCTACAAATAAGAGCTACATCCTGAACTTGGAAATGTTCATCCAACTTTCCACGTGTCCAATCTCAAAAAGTGTTTAGCTGATGAGAACCTCCATATACCACTTGATGAAATTCGTGTTGATGAGACGATGCACTTCGTTGAGAAACCTGTGGAAATCATGGACCGTGAAGTCAAAAGGCTCAAACACAAGCGCATACCTATTGTCAAAGTTCGCTGGGAATCTAAACGTGGCCCAGAATTTACTTGGGAACGTGAAGATTAAAAGAAAGCGAAATATCCACATCTATTCTCACAATTTTCCTCTAAATAAATTTCGGGATGAAATTTCCTAAAGTAGGGGAGACTGTGACATCTGTGCTTGTGTAATCATTGTACAAACTCTGAACAATTCAATATCAATAAAACATTGTATTTTGATCCCAATGTTTGTTTATTTATGTTTGACATTTTGCACGATATGATTTTTGATCGATTTTAAACTCTATATCGCTTTCTGGAAAGTTATAAGCAAACTGATGCGTAAACGTAATATGGTTTAACACGACAAACACTTCGGAACAGTAACATAAGCTTAACATACCTTAAATAACCTTTACATAACTTAGAAAGAAGTTTTAAAGGGTTTGGTATGGCAAAAACAAGTTTATTCGCTCACAGGGACTATTTGCGTCAAACTGCAAAAGTCTGCCGTTTCGTATGGCAACGTACATTCTGGAATATGATCATAAGCTAAACATACCATAAATAACCTAAACATAGCTTAGAAATAAGCTTTGAGTGGTTCGGTGTGTGAAAATATGCTTATTTGATCATAAAGGGACTAAAAGTGTCAAAAACGGTGTAAGTTTGTATTTACGCGCATATCTTACGTTCTGACCACATTCGGACATCAAAAAATTTTGTAGACACTAAAATATTTTATTTTAGTGATCAGCATGCAAAAATACCATTCGTCGCTTAATTTGGATCTTTTTTCACGTCCGTTTGAGTTTCGTTATAATTAACCGAACAACGTGACCGTACGACCAAACAAACCGACATCCGTGATATTTCTGAGCATATTTTGTGCCCTCTATACTTTGAAGACCTTGTAGAGCCTTGAAAATGGCTTAACGGGGGTCAAATGAGCCAAAAATCAGCTTAATAAAGTGTAGGGACCAAATGTGTAACTTTTGAAGCTTTGCTGAATCGACCAGAGGTCGCGGGCCGCGTAAGCCCAGCCTCATTTATTACACGGGGAGTGAGAGCATGCCCAGTAACAGCAAGTTCATTTTCAGCAGCTGTTTGCAAATCCAGGGGTTGTTCTTGTATTTCCTTTGTGTAATGACCAAGTAAACACCTCTCCAAGCAAAGATTAGCTGTCATTTACACATGCATGGCTAGGATTTCTTGCTTGGTGGCCAAACAAACACTTGTAATGATCTTACAAGTTCACTACAAGTATAAATAGCTTGGCCATTCATTTGATTCATTGCTCATTCTAATTTTGGAACTCTAAGTGGAGGAATCCCGGCAATGGAGCCACCTACCTGAGTTCTAAGATTATCCTTCTAGCCTTTGAACACCAAGTAAGTGTTCTTTCATGACTTAGTAATGATTTTCAGCTATTTAGAGCTGAAAGTCAAATTGTTTGATCAACGGTTTGACTTTCGGTTTTGACCATCAATTGTTCAAGTCAAAGTTCAATTGAAGCTTGCAACGTGATTGTAATCACGATGGTTATAATCCTTAGCGATTATACCTACTGATTACCACGTTAACTAGGTGTAGTGACAAGTCAAAGTTTCGGTCAAAATGCGTTTTAGCGCGCATTTTGCAACGGAACTACTTTTAGGTAACAAAACACTTTGTTTTTTATACCAAATCACTACTAGTTTAGTGCTTGTTTCGGGTCGTAAGTTAAGCGGTCTGGACAACCGCTTAGACTTTCGAACCCGACCCGTTTGGTCGATCATTAGGATCCGACCAAGCTTGTTTAGTGATCATAGTTGCATAGGGAATAACCTACTGAGGTTATACCTTATGATCACATAGGTTGGTTAGTAATTTGTTAAGTAGTTTATATGCCCACAGTAAATGACCAAAATGCCCTTTTGAAGCATAAAATCATATTTTGCCTACGTGATCAAGTTTTTGACATATAATCTGATTTAGTAACATATTTAGGCATAATTGGGCATGTAAGACTTGGCATAGGACATAGATAACCATCCGACCTTAGTTTTACGCAAACGACATGTTATAGTAGCTTAAACGGGTCAAAAGCACTTAGGTAGTCCTCCAAATCAGAATGTTAGCTCTATTAAATCATGCCATACGAGTTCAAATACTCATTTGATTTATAGAACCTCATTCTATCCTATCTCCCGATTTAGGATCCGATTATTAACATAGTTACCTATATTAGGTGCCGTTTGATTTCGTGATCCTTTGAGCTTTAGTTGGTCTTATTCTCAAGACTAATAAGCAATCCCAAGTGAGTACATAGTTCCCCTCTTTTACCGCTTTCAAATACTTTGGGGTGATACACATGTGCATAGTTGTTACTTTCGTGCTTTTCATGCTTTTATGACATAACATGCTAGTTTCAATTAGTACACATATAGTACGTGATTTCAACTATGTTTTGCTATGTATGTTGACTAAGCATGCTAGCACATTGATTTCATAGACATTTTGTTGCATATGTTTACTCAACATATGGACACATTGATTTACATCACATTCCTGCTATGTATGTTTACTGAGCATGCTAGCACATTGATTTCATGAACATTTCTGCTTGGTGTGTTTACTTAGCACACTTAGTACATGGTTTTCATTTAGCCTGCTTACATTGGTATGACATTTGGTATGTTTAACGGGACAATAATACATTCATTAACACTGATCATGCCGCTCGGTAGTATGTAATGGTACCATAGGACTTGACAAATCCCGTTTCCGACTCCCTAGGTTTGTTTGGAATTTGGGAATGACAGAATCCGATATACATAACCTGATAAACCTTTAATTCGCTTAAGGGTTTGTCCAAACAGTCGCAAGGCTTGAATGTATGCGATAAACATTACTGCATAAATGTTCGTATCCATAAAGCATTGTTTTCTGCAAAACATAACATTTGATTTAAACTTAGGTTTATTTAAAAACTTTGTTTTGTACATTTTCCTATGGGGTTGAGTAAATACTATTTATTCACCATACATGACATTTTTTTTCACATTGGCATTATCATATAGTTTGAGTAGATACTTTCTACTTGCTATACATTACATTTGTGTATACATGACACAGTTTACACATGACATTTAACATGGTTTACACATAAACATTTTGACATTTGTTTTAAACAAGACATTTTGGGTGATTATTGATAAGTGACTTATATAACGAGGCTATGTGTTATATGAAAAAAGCATGGTGGATACGCCGCTGCTACTTCCTATATATAAGTGCTTTTATTGTATTACACATTGTAGCGTTATCTAAACCACTTTGACAAAGACATGAAACATTTTGTACAAAGACGCGACATTGTTTTACAAATTACATATTTTATACAAATTCATCTATACTTGGTTATTCATTTAACCACGTATATCCTTTTATTATCATCTGATTTTCACTTCAATTTTCATATGATTTAATAAAGGAAAACATTTTACCAGGTTCATGACTACATTTTTTTAAACACTTCTTTTAACTACAAGTCATGAATCCTGCATAAACAAAACCTATGTATCTCACAGGCATTTTTATGCTGACGTGCCTATTTTCACATGTGTTTCAGGTGCTAATGCATGATGATGTTTGTGCTTCACTTAGGCGGACTTGGGCCTTAGTGACTTAAAAGACAGTTAGTTATGTTATGTTTCTGTTAAATTCCAAGACAATGTAAACTTTAATCTTAATAATACGAAACTTTAATTACCATGTGTCGCAACCCCCGCCCCCTATCTGTCCCGAAAACGGGCGGCCGCGAACAACAGTGTTGGTGGTATCGATGTTTATTAATTTGGCAGCGGAAATTTCATCAGGACCGTAGTTAGGAAATATTTTATCAGAGTAAAACACCACATTTTATATAAATAAACATATTGGGATAAAACCCAAGTTTTCATTACAAACTGATTTATAGGGATGAATCCCATTTTATTGAAATAAAATGCCTTCTTTATTTAGGTAACTTTTATAGCCACTTGTCCAAGCCTTCAGTGCTGTCCAGCTGGCTTCTAGTTGGCTCTCACATTGTGTTACCTGAAACGCGTTTAAAAACATTTTGTCAGTGGGAAATACTTGTGAGTGAATCCCAGTTTAATGAAGAAAAGTTTTATTAATTTTAACTGTATTGAGAGCGATTACAATGTTTACATTACCCAATTACACATTCAGTACTGTCAATCCTGACTGGTGGGTCATATTACACATTGGCTAACTCTTTGGCCAATGGCAATGTGTTCCACATTTTGTATACAAAACCCCAACATACCGGCAGTAATTGTAGAATTACAAAGACTCAATCACTGCTAAATCCCATTGCAAAACATTTAAGGTTTTGTAAAAACTGTTTACAAAAAGGAGATTACTCACATTGATGTTTTAGGTTTTCTGTAAGGATTTCCTGGGAATTATCTATAATTTACACAAATGCACACGTGTTAGTATAATAACCCATTTTAACATTAGTAATACCCTCCCCGAGACGGCATTCCAACGACTACGTCGGGCAGAACCACGACAGCCATTACGGAACCCTAGATCAATCGGGCAGCGTATCTAATACGTATCCATGGGTTATCCAGGATGTTGTTCCGTACTGGATGACGTTGACCTGGCAGTGGGGTACTGAGGGATTTTGCAGAACCACGATGCGTATCTCCTTTGCCAGGTGTTGGAAGCTAGTGGATGCGAGTTTCGAAAGTGCATCCGAAGGTTTGTTTTCACTTCTGTTGATATGGCGGATATTGAAGGAAGTGAACTTTGATTTCAGTTGCAGGGCTTGTTCGAGATAGAGGATCATGATGTCGCCTTTTGCGGCATAGTCGCCGCGCACCTGTCCTGCAACTAATAGTGAGTCGACGTGTGCCTCCAAGTGTTGGACGCCGAGTTTGACTGCCAGACGCAGCCCTGCTAGTAGAGCTTCGTATTCTGCCTCGTTATTTGTGCTTTTGAAATCGAGGCAGATTGCGTAGGTGAGCTCTTGGCCATCGGGGCTGACGAGTCACATACCTGCACCCGCACCATCCTCATTGGATGCACCATCGGTAAATAGTGCCCAGGTATCTGAGGAGGATGGTGGTGGTGCAGGGTTTTGTTCTTCTTCGCATTCTTGGATGCGATTTGCCGGTATTTCGGCAACAAAATTGGCTAGACCCTGGCCTTTGATCGCGGGGCGCGGCTTATAGGTCAATGTGTGTACGCCCAGTTCAATGGCCCATTTTACTAATCTCCCAGAGATGTCGAGCTTAGAGAGGATCGGCCCGATCCTGTAATTGGTTAATACGGTGATGACGTGGTTTGCAAAGTAACGTCGTAACCGTCTTGATGCGTGCACCAGTGCGAGTACCAATTTTTCCATGATGGAGTATCTTATCTCTAGGTCGTTTAGCATTTTGCTGATATAGTAGATTCGTGTTTGAACTCCCTCTCGCTCCACTATGAGTACCGCACCTACCGCGTTGTCTGCGGCAGATAAGTACAAAATAAGTGGTTCTTTCTTGCGTGGTGCGGTTAGAGTAGGGAGTTGGATCAAACACTCTTTCATCTCCCGGAAAGCATTTTCAGCCTCTGTGGTCCATTGGAATTGTTCCTTTTTTAAGTAGTTCTGCAGGGTCTTGATGAAAGGATAAGATTTAGCTGCATGATTGGCCAAGAATCTATTCAGTGCGGCTAGCCTGCCAGCTAGTCGTTGCATTTCTATCATCGTGGAAGGCGATGGCATGTGCTCGATCGCCTGAACTTTTTCCGGGTTTACCCTTAATCCATCTTTGGTGACGATGAATCCAAGGAACTTGCCTTCCTCCATTCCAAACAAGCATTTCCCTGGATTGAGCTTCATATTGACGCTTCGCAGAGTTTGGAATGTTCTTTCGATATCATTGAGCATGGTATCCTCTTCCATGCTCAGGACGACTAGGTCGTCCATGTAGATCTCGACACTTTGGCTGATTTGATCACCAAAAGTGTCGTTCATTAATTTTTGGTAGGTTGCGCCCGTGTTGCGCAACCCGAACGGCATTTTTGTATAACAGTAATTCCCGGTAGGTGTGCGGAATGCCGTTTTATCTTCGTCCTTGATTGCCATCTGTACTTGGTGATAGCCTTTGTAACAATCGAGGAAACACTTCCATCGGAACGGGGCGAGGTTATCGACTTTTTTGTCGATCTCTGGAAGCGCATAACAATCCTTGGGGCAGGCTTTGTTGAGATCTTTATAATCTACGCATATGCGCCAGCCCCCGGTTGGTTTTTCTACCATGACTGGGTTAGATAACCAAGAATGGTACTTGACTTCCCGCAGGATGCCTGCGGAGATCAGTTCCTTGACATGCTCGTACATCGCCTCGTTTTTCGCGGACCCAAGGTGGCGTTGGCCTTGGATCACCGACTTGATACCTGGCAAGGTATTCAAGAAATGTTGCGCAATTTCGCGTGGCACCCCTGTCATGTCTGCGGGTGTCCATGCAAAAATATCTTGGTTCCTGAAGAGGAGCTGCTTCAGGCGCGCTTTGATGCTGTGAGACAAGGCGTGGCCCAACATGACCGTTTGCTCTGGGTGTCTTGCGTTAAGAACCCATTTTCTGGTTGAGTGTTGGGGGTAGGCCTTGCTATCTTGGTCGGACGCAGCTCGTCCGTGGACATAACCTCTCGGCGGGCATAGATTATTGCGACCCCTGTCTCGGTTGGGAAACCGATAGCAGAATGGGGTACGGACGTAATCATGTTGAAGTCTCCTTGGGATTCCTGCCCAAGAAGTACGTCATATCGGGAAGTGTGAGGTAAAACCATGAAGTTTACCTCCTCCGTTCGTGTGTACCTTTCGTTGGTTAGGTGCACAGGAAAAGTGATTTGGCCTAGGGGGAATACGGTTTCCCCCGCGAACCCGGCCAATGGGTAATCTACCGGTTGCAACCTATCTTTGTCTTCTTGATCGAACTGGTTGAAACACTACTCGTATATGATGTCAGATGTACTGCCCGGGTCGATGAATAATCGCTCCGTGCAGTAATGAGCCAGGTAGCCTGTGATTACGACGGCGCGTCTGTCACGCGGTCCACCCCGGACTTTTGGGAAGACGACCTATTCGTCTTTCCAGTCATTGTCCGGCCTTCTCGCCACCTTGCGCGGCTTTCCTCGTCCTCCATTGATCATGTGGGTTGAGGCCACGTACATGGTCTTCTTACCCATGGAGGTGCCCTCGTTGTGGGGGGGTGATGCGCTTGGTTTGCTTTTGCGCGGCTGACAATAAGTGTTGTAGCTTCCCCTCCTTCAGGGCTCGCTCAATCTCAAGTCGGAGACTGATGCAATTGTTTGTTGTGTGGCCCGAGTCCTTGTGATACTCACAGTAAAGTGTGAGGTCTTGGTTCTTCTTGGACTTCATCGGTTGGGCTGGTCGTAGGAATTGCGCGTCCGTGAGGAGGATGTCGCTTGGCGACTGGTTAATCTTGGTCCAGTTACGGTCCCGAGATTCTTTTTTTGAAGCCCGGTTGTCGCGTTGGGCATTGATCGTTGCCCTTGCGTCGGGCTGGTGACTACGGGGGACGTACGGTTTGGAATCGCTGCCGTGATTCCACGTGTCCCGGTTTCGCTTGTTGTTGCGCTTGGAATCTTGGCGGGAGGAATGGCCTTCCGCTTGGGGCTGTGCCCTGGTAGTATGCGGTTTGAGAGACCGCTGAGTTTAGGCGTACGTCTTGACCGCGGCCATGACGTCGTCCCATTTTTCTGGCAAGCCCTCCTTGCCTGAGATGGTCATAACCATTTCCTCGTCCTTGACAGCTCGAATGAAATGGTTTCGTGCCATTTGGTCTGCAACACCGCCTATCTCAAGGCATTTTTTGTTGTAGCGAATGACAAACGATTCCAGAGTTTCGTTGTCTCCGCGCCAGATGTTCATGACGTCCATAGAATCACGTTTGTGTCGTCAATGCTGGTTGAAATGTGCGAGGAACCTTGCTTGTAGGTCCTCAAATGAAGCCAATGATCCAACTGGCAAAGAATCGAACCAAGCCCTCCCCAGACCAGTGAGGGTCTGGGGAAAAATGACACCAAGTGGCCTCGACCCACTTACCGTTGCACCCGGCGCAGGTAAAGATGTTTGTGTGATCGTCTGGGTCGGACGACCCATTGTATTTCCCGATCGTTAGTGGGAATTTAGTCGTGGTGAAATCGGCGTGGGCAATCTTCGGAACGTATTTAGAGTTTTCGGCCGCGGATTTTGGTCTGCAGGGCTAGCTTTGGTTGCGCTTTGCAGCGCGGAGGTTAGTCGTGCGGGGTTGAGTGGGAGGAACTTATTTGCGTCCTCCCGGTTTGCTGTTGGTTGTGTGGGACTCCCCGCAGTATGTATAGTCGTCAGGATCGGTACGGCCATACCCCTCATTGTGGGATTGTGGTCCCAGCCGGCTATGGATGCCGGAGCCGCGGTGGGCTGTAGACTGCCGCCTAGTTTCGCCATGGGGGCCCAGGCGGCTATGTATAGGGCCCGTGCGGCGGGACCCATAAGAGGAATCGTCCTCATCAAGTGTGCGGACGTCGAAGTAAGAGGAACCGCGGTCTTCATGCCTGCTTCGGGAGGCTGGGTGCGTGGGAGCCCTGCCGTCGTATTGTAAAATACGAACCGCAGGGGTATGTGGTGCCGGGGTAGGCCCGACAGGTATTTGCGCTTCTGCGCAAGCTCTGTTGTATGCTGCGGCCAACATAGCTTGTTGTTGGTCGTACCAGGCATGGAGGTCCATGCCTGGAGGTATCACAGAAGGATACTGTGAAAAGTCTCGTGCGAATGTAGGGGGTGTACCCCCTTGTGTTGATGTGCCAATGTGGCCAGTATTTGGGGCTAGAGGGGTGGTCCCTGCGGGCCCTGGGTGTGCGAGGTTTAGGTTATCCCCGGTATTGTTGTTTAGATGATCAGACATGATCTTGGGAAAGAAAAAGGAATGTGGAAAAAGTGCTAAGAGTAGCGGTGGGCGCCAACAGTGAAACAATGGTTAACCGAGAGGGTTAACTCACTTGTCTCGTCAAGTAGGGTTAATCCCTTCTTTCCGAGGATTGCTGGCTGGATTGTCCGCTGGTTGATCTCCTGCACAAGGAAACAAGCCGTGACTCGTAACAAGGAGGATGGGGTGGGGGTGCTCCTTGTTACCACTCTCCGGCGTGAGAATCAGTAATTTGCTTGTGAAGCAAAGTGTGATAGTAGTGGTAGTGAGAGAGTTGTGAAGAGATACCTCAAACCAGGTTTGGGATGGGTATTTATAGCCGAGGAGTGAAGGAGGGTAGTTGAGTGGCTAGTCTGACATCGCACAGCCTCCTGCTGGTGTGTCAGGCCTGTCGGTTACGGTGGTGATGCCACGTCCTGCTGTGGTGTCAGTCTGTTGCTTACATGTGGGCTGCCACTAGCACTGTGGTGTCAGTCTCACTTGCCTTGTAGGCAGGAGGCGATGCCGGGCCGCATCGCTGCTCGCGGTAACTGATGTTGTTCCCGCGTTCTTGTTCTGGCCAAAACGTATACGGGATGCGGTGCCGTGCCGCATCGCCGCTTGGTGACTGTTACTATTGTCCAGATCCCTTGTCGTGATGAAAATGTTCATAGGATGCGGTGCCAGGCCGCATCGCTATGTATACACCCATTTTCATACATAAGGTATGTATTCCCATCTCTTGACCGATTGGATTCGACCGCTGTGTTTGCGCGTGCCCTCACCGACACAGATAAGTTCTTGCTGGTGTGGGTTTTTGATAAGGGTAATGGTCACTCACGGTCCTGCTGACGCGAGATTTGGGACCATACCCCTTCACTAGTGTGTTTGTGTGTGTATTCGCCAACTGATTTCCAGAGAGAGTTCCAATGTGTCAATGTGTTTCTAATAATAGCTTGCTATCCCCTTAAAAGATAGAAATTAACTAAATAACTAACTATCCGAAAAATAAGCTTGTTATCCATGATCACCACAACGGTTATCATCTTGTGCACGTGCTATAATAAGGAGCATATTCCCTTGAAATCTCGGTTAGAACAAGTCTCCTTCGAAATATACCTACAAAACATGCTAAAAGGTGATGGAAACAATTGTTAGTTTTAGAATATCAAAGAGGAACCTGGATCCTTAGCTTTCTTGCACCATTTCCTGAGGATCCTTGATCCAGGTTGAACTGAGGATCCATGATCCTTGATTAATAAAATTCTATCCCTAACAATTGCCCCCAAACATGACTAATTGAAATTCAATCAGATAGTCATGTTTCAGCGAAATGCGGACTAGCCGTTAGAAACGGATAGGGCCGTTACAGGCTTACGTCAGCGAGGATCATCCCTGCAACAAACAATCATTATAAATAGGATAAGGATAGGGGCGAGATTTTGCATTTAAATTCGAGATACTTCCCCTTTAAATCCTCATTCAAAGATCACCACAGGTATCTCCTTCCTTCTTCTCTCTAAATTTCATTCTGTCGATCCTCTGTTTCTTCAAAATTCCATGGCTAGGATGAACACCCGATCCTCTCCTGCTAAGAATCCTGAGCACAACAGCCCACTGAAGAGTTAGGGTCTTACCAAAAACCCCTCCATGGAGCTTTGTCGCTTCACTGATCCTGAAGTTGATCAGTTACGCCATTGCTTCCCGAATGATACAATTTTCCGGCCATTTGACTCTTCAATGAAGAGTGATTGTATATCAGATGTCTAGGTCACCTTTCCTATAGGCCCATTCCCAATAGGCTTCATATATCCTTTCCCAACTCCCACACAAGGCTTCTTCACGCTAACTGGTCTGTGTTATATTCAGGCCATGCCGATGGTGTGGAGAGTCTTGTATACACTTGAGCACATCATAGAACATGAGGGAATAGATATAGGTCTGTCGGAGTTGAGCCGCTTATACAACCCAGTCAGCCATGGTTCTCACCGCTTCCTCTTCAAACATAAGCCACAGAATCCCCATCCCTTGCTGAAGGTCACCAAAAATGACGGTAACTGGAGAAACCAGTTCTTCTTCGTAAGAATAGATTCCATCCCATATGGGAATCATCTTCCTCAGAAGTGGAACACCAGGGTAGGATATAGGATCCTTAGGCTAGGTCCATAGTAAGACTTTTCTTTTCTGTTGAGGATAACCGATCCTTTCTCTTTTGTCTTATGCAGCTACTTCCCTGTTACACATTCAAGGTTCACCTGTCACTGATGAGAGAATCACTGCCTTCTTGAAGCTTGATCCTTCCATTAGAACATATCCACCAAGAACAAAGGATTCTCATGAAATCTCTTCCACTTACAACACCATGTCAAGTAAGTATCCATCTTTATAAATATGTAATTGAAAAGTTAAATAATGAATACTTATCTGATTGTTTGTGATGTGTGTAGGCGCTGCCAAGTCTTCAAAATCTGCCTCCAAATTCAGTGTTGGTGACATCCAGGATATCGTATCCCCAAGGTCCATAAAAAAGGAGCTGGCTGCAAGCCAAAGCATGCCAGAGGCTAAGGGTATGAGCACGAGGGGCAAAGGGACCAAAAGGAAGAAGCCCACTGAATCCTCTAAAGGTCTTCCTCTGATGGAACGTCAATTCCATGACTATGTCTCCGGGGTAAGGATCCTGTATCCTGAAACTTGCACTTTTACTAAGGATAAAGGATCCTCAGAATAGAATCTTTCCTTGCAGAAATTTGCTGAAGTCCAAATCCTCCTAGACCAACGCTTGGCCGAGGCTGAATAGAAAATCCTTGACCTCCAAAAGATAGCACTTGCCAAGGACAAGAAGATCTCCTCACTCGAGAATGATAACAATACCCTGCAGAAAGAGCTGCTCCTTGCTGAGATCACTACTAATAAGGAGAGGATGGAGGTTATCGACGAAGCTAAACAGTCGGCTGCCATTGTGATGCTGAAGATCAAGCTTAAAATGGCTAAGGAAGCTGCTGATCCTTCCTTTGACAGGTCTGAGGGGGACGTGGAGACTTGGACAAAGAGGCTGGCAGAGCTATGAGACGATGAGGAGCCTGAAGAGGTGCTGGCCCTTGAAGCTGGTGGGAGTGGAGCTAAGGATCCTGAGGATGCAGCGGCGACTGGTGGCAGTGGTCAAGGCCGGAGAAGAGAAGGTGGATGAAGCAGTCAAGGTGTAGGCTGCATAAATGGGCGATGATGGAAATTTCTAGACATGGCCGGAGCCCATTTTTTATGGTTTAGTGGTTTTATTTTGTGTGTTTTGGTTTCAAACAATGATGGTCTGTAATAACTTTAGACAATAGCTTTTAGGGTTAAGGATCACTGATCCTTTTGGACAATAGAGGGGTGAAAAAGGTGGATGGCTCCTTCTGTTTGTGGAGGATGAAGCCTTTGATGCCCCTCGCCTTTTATTTTCCTGCACTAGTTTGAACCTTGTTAATATGGACACCCTTTGCCAACCCAAGTGGACGGGCCACGTTTTGCTGGTAGAAACTTCGATTGGCAATTTTGACAACCTTTAAAAGGGTTAATTGATAAATAAATAAAACTTTAACTTTTGGCAATCTTTCGTGTTACCTGTGTTATGTTGTTTTATTCATATTCATTTATCAATTTAGGTTTTATAACTTTAGAACTTACAAGTTTTTATAAAAGATAACCAATGTTTGTCAAAACCAGTTCACATTAAAAGATTAAAAATTATATGATTAAGGATCATATATCCTGTTGTCAAAGGATAAGGGTAGTAATAAAGAATAAAACAAAGGCAAACAAGGATCATACCAGAGAATCCAAGTTAGGATTCTATATCCTTAAGACTTACAACTATGCCAACAAAAGATAGGAACCAGTAGAAAGTTAGGATCCTGGATCCTTAACTGTTTAGCTTTGGAAACCTGTAATAACACACCACTTGGGACTAAGCCAATTGTCAAAGGATAAGAATCATTAGTAACTGGGGACAAGCCCAAGGGGACAAGCCCAATAAACTGGGGACAAGCCCAAATACTGGGGACAAGCCCAAATAGAGTTAAGTAAACTGGAGTATGGCCCAAACTGGCGACTATCCAAACTTGAGTGACATGAAAATGCCAAAACCTTAGCTAACGTGAAAATGTTAGAAACCTTAGGAACGGATGTATGGTACATCTACCATTATAATTAGGATCCTAAATACAGCTAATAACAATGAAATTGTCAGCCCCTAAGGCGGGTACTGGTCCCATTGCCTTGAACTATACTAGGATAATCATGCGCAACTGGCGAAGGTGTTGAAACCTGATTCGTAGAAGGTGATAGATACCTTAGACTGGGGACAAGCCCATAAACTGGGGATAAACCTAAAAACTTTGGAGATGTAAGATCACTTGATCCTTTGTCAAGAATACACCTAGTTCTGCAAATCCTAAAACTTGATGAAAAAGGATAAACGATTCTAGTACCCTCTCCTTATAATCAAATGAATTAAAGAACTTGTGAAATAATAAGTAAATCATTACCAGAATAAGGATCATATATCCTCTGAGGATCCTCACCATGAACTGAGTATCAGGATATCTAAGGATCCTGGATCCTTCTTACATGAAGTACTTCTTCAAATGGACAGCATTCCAAGCCCTTGGTAAAAGATTACCTTGTTAATAAACGATATGCCCCCTTTCCTGCCTCAGCTTCAATTAGATAGGGACCTTCCCACTTTGGTGCTAGCTTGCCATCAGCAGGATTTGTGGTATTTTGGAATGATTTCCTCAACACCAAGTCACCAACTTGAAACTTCCTGATCCTGACATTCTTGTTATAACCTCCAGCCATTCTTTGTTGATAGCTAGCCAATCTTATCCTTGCTAAATCTCTGATTTCTTCTATGGTATCCAGATCTTGAGTCAAGTTTTCAGTATTTCCTTCAGGATCACGGATGCTTGTTCTTGCAGTAGGGACTACCATCTCTGTAGGGATCACAGATTCAGCTCCAAAGACCAAAGAAAATGGAATTTGACCAGTAGCATTCTTAGGAGTTGTTCTATCAGCCCATAATACATATGGTAGCTCTTCTGCCCATTTCCCTTTCTTGGATCCAAGCTTCTTCTTCAAGTTGTTGATGATGATCTTGTTGGATGATTCTGCTTGACCATTAGCTTGTCGGTGGAATGGTGTTGATGTTATCATCCTAATCCCCAAGCTGTCACAAAAGTTAGTAGTTCTACTCCCAATGAATTGGGATCCATTATCACAAACAATTTCAGAAGGTATGCCAAATCTAGTAATGATGTTTCTTTTAATAAATGATACAACTTCTTTCTCCCTAACTTGTGCAAAGGCTTCAGCTTCTATCCACTTGGAAAAGTAACCAGTCATGGCCAACATAAATACTTTTCCTCCTGGTGCCTTGGGAAGTTTTCCAACTATGTCCATTCCCTATCTCATGAATGGCCAGGAAGAGGATATAGGATGCAGGATCTCCGCTGGTTTATGAAGGATATTGCTATGTCTTTGACAAGCATCACATTTCTTTGCATATTCCACAGCATCCTTCTTCATGGTAGGCCAATAATATCCTGTTCTAAGGATCCTTGAAAATAGTGCTCTGCCCCTAGTGTGGTTCCCACAATCTCCTTCATGAAAATCCTTTAAGACTTCTTGAATTTTTGGATCCTTAGTGCACCTTAAATATGGACCTGCAAGAGACCGTTTATATAAGATGTTATTTAGTATTGTAAATTGAGATACCTTGACTTTGAAAGCTCTAGGATTTTCTCTAGTAGGAATCTCTCCATGTTGTATATATCTCAGGATTGGAAGGATCCAGGATCATGAATTTGACTGTGCACCATCACTAGGTATAATTGCAGAATCCTCCACTATCTCCATGGCTGTGTTATCCTCAATAGCAAGGGTTAAGATGTGGATAATGGGTATCTTAACATCCTCTGGAATCTTCATTGATGATCCAAGGTTAGCTAAGGAATCGGCTTTTGCATTTTCTTCCCTGGGTACCTATGTTAAACTTAAAGAAGCAAAAGAGTCTGCCAATTTCTTGACTATCTCAAGATACTTGATTAGCCTCTCACCTTTGACAGCATAAGAGCCATTATAGTGGCTAGTAACTAACAAAGAATCTACATGTACCTCAAGATACCTGATCCTTATATGCTTGGCTAATTGCAAACCTGCTATTAAGGCCTCATATTCAGCCTCGTTATTAGTGGTTTGGAACTCTCAAGCAATTGATTGGGGTATAATGTCCCCCTGTGGCGATTTTAGTAGTATGCCTAGTCCAGTTCCCTTGACATTTGAAGCCCCATCTGTGAAGAGTATCCAAGGATCCTTAGTCTCTTAAAGTTGTTAAACTTCCAATTCAGCTTCCCTTTGTAGATCACTACTGAAATCAGCCACAAAGTCAGCTAAGGCTTGGGATTTGATGGCAGTTCTTGGTTCATATTTGATATCATATGCACTAAGCTTGACTGTCCATTTTGCCATCCTTTCTGACATTTCAGGTTTCCTGATAACATTCTTGATAGGAAAGTTAGTCTTAACAACAATAGGATGAGTTTCAAAATAATGACGTAATTTAGTAGATGCCATGATTAAAGCCAGAATAAGTTTCTCTAAATGAGAATACCTGGACTGAGAATCAAGTAGACTTTTACTTACATAGTATACAGGATGTTGAGTACCTTCATGATCCTTAACAAGGACCGCACTTACTGCCTTAGTAGAAACAGCTAGGTATAAGGATAATGTTTCTCTATTTTCTGGTTTCATTAGAGCTGGAGCTGAGGATAAGTAATCCTTGAGGGCATTCTCATGCTTTTCAGTCCACTCAAACTTTTTATTCTTTCTCAGGATGTCATAGAATTCTTTGCATTTCTCTTATGACTTTGAGATGAATCTGTTCAAGGCTGCGATTCTTCCTGTCATCCTTTGCACATCCTTAGCATTGGCAGGAGACTTAATATTCACGATGGCCTTGATTTATTTTGGACTTGCCTCTATTCCCCTTTTTGTCACCATGTAACCTAAGAATTTGCCAGCTTTTGCTCCAAAGTGTCATTTGGAAGGATTCAATTTCATGTTGTATCTATCAAGGATATCAAATGCTTCCTCCAAATCCTTAAGGTGGTCCTCACCTCTTTTGGACTTCACCACCATGTCATCTATATAGACTTCCAATGTGTGTCTAATCTGTTCTTTAAACATCATATTCACTAGCCTTTGGTATGTAGCACCTGCATTTCTTAGTCCAAAGGGCATAGCAATATAACAATATATACCAGTAGGAGTCATAAAAGTTGTATCCTCTTGATCAGATGGTTCCATCTGAATCTGTTGGAATCCAGATGAAGCATCCATAAAAGTTAACAACTCATGACCCGCTGTAGCATCCACCATGGAGTCAATGTGGGGTAAAGGGAAAGGATCCTTGGGACATGCTTTGTTCAAATCAGTAAAGTCAACACATACCCTCCACTTTCCATTCTTTTTTTGAACAATAACCACATTGGCTAACCATCTTGGATACTTTACCTCTCTAATCATACCTGCCTTGAGCAATTTGTCTACTTCCTCTTGGATAATGGCATTTCTTTCAGGTGTAAACTTCCTCCTTTTCAAATGTATTGGTTTGAAGGACCTATCAATGCCAAGTTTATGAGTAATAACATCTTTAGAAATACCTGTCATGTCTTCATGTTTCCAAGCAAAGGTAGCTTTTCTTCTTTTTAAGAAGGATATTAAATCATGTTCGATAGTGTCAAGTAACCCGTATCCTATAAAGATCTTGGATTCAGGATCCTCAGGGTTCAATAGAATGTCTTTGACATCTTGATCTCTTGCCTCCTGGACATCCCTTGGAGGATACTTTAATTGCTATGCCTCCCTAGGTCTTGAGGCTGGTTTCATTGATGAAGTGTAACAATTCTTGGCCTCCTGCTAATCGCTTTCTATCTTCACCACACCCCATGGAGTAGGGAGTTTCACACACTGGTGTTACGTTGAGGGGACTGCTTTCATATCATGTATCCATGGCCTGCCAAGGATAACATTACAACAAGATAAGCAATAAATGACACAAAGTTTTTGAACAGAATTTACTCCCTCTATGTAAATAGGAAGTTTAATGTCCCCCAATGTATTCTTGGTCTCTCCACTGAATCCAACGAGAACATATGATCCTGGGACGATTTCAGATTCAGGGATGTTAATTCTCTTGAGGACATCCAACTGGATGATGTTCACTGAGCTTCCCCCATCAATGAGAATCCTGCGAACAAAATGGTTAGAAATGAATAATGTAATAACAAGACCATCGTGATGAGGATCCTGAATATCTGCACGGTCATCTTCATCAAAGGATATGACTTTTTCCTGTGTAAGGATAGAGGTTTTGTTAGGCCTTTGGATCAGGATCTCTTCGTCATGAACGTGGATGAATCGACCTCGATCAATGTGCGGAATCCATGGATCAAGTCACAGAATCATAACAACGTATTCAACGATTAAATCCATCTGATCTTTCTATTAGAATGAGTTGAAAGTACACAAGAACCGATAGAGAGTCAGACTTGACAGAGTCTCCTTACAGAATGAGCAAAAGTTCTGAATGACATACCCAAGCTGGGTATTTATAGGCAAACTCAGGGAGGACATTAAGTGATGTCCGATCGGGTGGCAGTCCGGTCGGGTGGCAATCCGATTGGATGGCCATCCGATCGGGTGACACATTCCATCCTTCGGACATCACTTTTACAGATGAGCGCCATTCCCTAAGCTGTCGTACTACACGCATACATACATATACATACAAGTACACGAAAGACATAAACAGTACAAAATATGACTCAATACTGACGGAAGCTACAGACATATGAACTAACAGACTCCCCCTTGGATGTAGTTGTAGTTCCTTCCAGCATAGTCTTCAGTCCTTCCTCTTACGTCTTCGTTCCTTGGCCCTCTGTCTCCTCTGTTCGGCTTTCTCATCTAACATTTTGCGTCTCAGAAGCCTTCCTTCTTCAATCCACCATTTCCTGTATACTGGATCACCATCACGCTTTCTGTCCCAGTTGGGAATCTTGTTCTCTTCTTTTTTCAATCGGCGTTTGATCCGTTGGCGGCGGTCTCATCAGCTTAAACTTCCAAAGCTCTACTACTTTCTCAGATATAGCTTTGAATCTTTGTTCTCGCTTGTACTTCTTCAGAAATTCATCAATCTCCAAGTCTCTCCATTTAGACTTCCAATACCTGCCGGAGTTGATGTCTTGTGCAAAGCACACATCCACAATCTTTTGGTATTGCATTGCTTGGACTTTGTCTGCTTTTTCGTAAACAATCTTGTTGTAGAACAAGCAATCAATGTCATTCTTTGAACATTTAACCAGCCACATCAGATCCAGTATGCTGATTCTTCTAGATTCACCCTTTGACTTATCGAATAAGGAGATTACCGCTTCTGTTGTGCTTGGATTGTATAACCAACCTTGAAACTCTTCATGGAAATCTTGTTCCATAGCACGAAGTGGCATGTTCTTCAGACACCTTGGAGGCTTAACATCCAATGTAACATCTTTCTCACCATTCTCCAACATTGTAACAATCTGTTTTGGGAACTGATGCTTCCAGTCTGGATATCTTGCCTTTGATTTTTGTTTCACGTAATCCCACAGATGTTGGTCGTGCTGCTTCACTTCCAAGCCATAATAATGCTGCTTGATGTTCTTTATCTGAACCAACTCATCAACATCCCACCACGGGAGGGTCTTTATATCAGCCAAGTATTCAAAATATTGTACCCCCTTCTCCCGTCTAATGGCATAAACCTGCAAGTCTTCTAGATAACCCCATGAAAGTATATCTCCCCACGAAATGTCTTTATTATGCGTAAAATACTGAAGCGGCCTTATATACTTTCTTTCTTTTGGCATCACCTTAAACCATTTCTTTCTTTCCTCTGCAAGATTTTCTCTTGGAATGGTCTTTGGCACACCTTCAGTGGTAATCTTTTCAACAATTTTTCTTCTGATCTCATCTTCGTTTTGATCTTTGAACATTTCAGCGAATGAAGGAAACGTTTCATCAACACCAGAGTAGTGAAAATCCATTTCTTCATCAGATGAATCAGAAGCTTCTTCAACAATCACCTCATCATACTTATCAGCTTCTTGGGCATAAATAAATTCATACTCTTTCTCTGGTGACGCAGGAATTTCATCCTCTATATCGAACTTGAATTTCCCATCATCTAAGCCCAACTCCTCTAACATCTCCGCCCTAGACCTCGGTAACTCTAGCTCCCCCTCATAATGAGCATGTAAATAAATGACAGTAGGTTGTATGAGGAATACCTGGTCGACATGTTGCTTTCCTGATGTAGAGGCTTCCTGATGTTGATCATCTTCTTATTCATTGATCTCATCGTTCAGAAAATCTTCAATCTTTTATTCCACAAACGGATTCACAATCAACAACCCAGATGTACCCTGATCATTATCATCATCATCACCTTCTGGATAGTTGTCGATGTAATCATACAAATCATCATCAATCATGTCTTCTTCATCTTCTTCTTCTTCTTCTACTACCTCTTCTTCCTCTTTCCATTTCAACAACAATACTTCTTTCGCCTTCTTTTTCTTTTTTATGACATGTACTCGGTGAACAATGTCATTGAAATCAAAGGATAGAGTAGAAGACTCACCAACAAGCACGAATCCCTGACCTTGATCAGTCTCTGCATCAACCATCTCTACGTCAACTTGGCTTGAAGAACCACCAGCTTCAGGTTGACTTGAAGTCCCAAGAGTTTCTTCAGTATTAACTACCAACCCTTTTCTTCTTTGAGTTGCTTCTTGAGCCAACTCTCTTTCTCGTTCTATTCTACGCTCTTTAGCTCTTTTGACTTCAATATTCTTGAAAGTAGCATGAACATCAATGTTCAGATGACTTTCTATAGCAGTGTATAGCATGTTGAGCTGTTCATCTTTCACCACTTTGTCAGCCTTCATAGCTTCCATCTCCAACTTCATCGCTTTCATTTCATTTAATGAAGCTTCATTGATTTCTCTCAATAGCTGATTTAGTGTTTGATTTATCTCATTCAGATTCTTCATTTTCTGACGCATTTCTACATTTTCTGCTAAAAGAATCTCAAATAGTTGTGAATTGTCATGAACCCCATCTTTCATTTTCTTTAACTTTTCTTGTTGCTTTATCATGACAGTCTTGATTTCTTCATTCACCTTTGTTAACTCCTCAACCTGCTTCTTTAACACATCCCGTTCTGCTTCGGCTTTGGCTTTATCTTTCTCTAGTTCACCAACTTTCTTTTGTAGCTCTTTTATTGCCGCGTTGTTGAACACATCAAAGTCATCATCAAGACCCAGATCATCTTTGTATATCCCGGTTGCATGAGGAAGACCTTCAAACAAATCCTCAAGAACTGTATTCTTTGGTCTTGAAGATTCAGGAGCTTCAGGAATAGGTTGATCTTGTGTTGGTGTTGGTGGTGGAGTAGCTGCTTTAAACCCAGTGATTTCAACATAATCATCACCAACACTAGCTTGCTTTTGAAATTCAACTTCTGGTTCGTTTAGAACTTCAACACTTTGAGCTTTTTCAGCTTCTTGATTCTTTGAAGTTGTAACATGCTTCTCACTCTTTCCAGCTTGGCTTTCAGGCAATGAGGCACCTCTTTTTCTTGCACGAACATTTCTTGGAATCACTCCTGTCTGAACAGCCTTACGCTTTGCCCTTAGCTTCTTTAGCTCATCAACTGATGGAGTATAAGAAGAATCTTCTTCATCAGATCCTTTCTTCTTCTGTGTCGGCTTCTTTTTCAACTGAACCTTTCCTCGTCCAACTGTTGTAAGATCAAGCTCTGTCTCAGTCTCAGTGGACTCAGAATCAGCTTCACTTGAATCATCTCGAGCAACACCTTCAGGTTCCTTGTCTTTGACACTTTCACCTTGAACACTTGCACTTTGGTCTTCTGGAGCAGCAACTTCCTCATTTCTTTTTAGAAAGCTTTCAAGTGAATGTTTCAGTAGATCCGCTCCTTGTTGAACAACTTCTGAAGGATCTAGCACTGGTTCATCAACTAATCTTTGTTGTGGTTCTTTCGAAGACCCTGCAAAATAAATATTGACAAATTCATTAGAAACGTATAACATTTTAAAGTTCTAACTACCATATGACTCCCCCTTTCACTATACCCTTAACAACTATCTTCGGTGCTGGTTCCTTAGGAATAGGAACTACTGGGGACGTCTTCGGTGTTCTCTTTCTCTTTCCATCTTTCACAAACCACCATCGAGTTTTCTTTTGATTCATCTTTTCATCTTCATCCTCAGATCTACTATTCTCATTTCTCCACCTATCATTCTCTAGAGCAACATATGCTGGATTGTTAATTCTGCATATCATTCTTTTAACTTGTGTTTCAGGTCCTTTAGTTAATCTGGTAATTGTTTCAGATGTCATGTTCCTTAGACCTAAAATATCACCATTAATCTTCTGAATGTCTTTAAATTGATCATCAATCATCATCATGATGAACCTTGGATACATGATGTATTTATTACTTCCAGCTCTTATGTTTTCTTTCAAGTATTCAAAAATCACATGTGAAACATTGTATGGCTTATTCAATACCAGACATGTGATTATGTTCATGATGTAGTCAGATGTTTCGTCGTTTGCTCCTTTCCTGTGTGATAAGGCATGTACTACACAATGAATCATGAACTTGTAAGAATGACAGAACATTGTCTTTCCCATTTTCCAATTCAAATGACCTGTGAATCCCATCCTGCACCATAATCCTTTGCATAGACGTTCTGGAATAATGGTCGGATCATTTTCAGAATCACCTAAGTCTAAAACTCATCTAAGATCACCAACATTGAACTTTATTTCTAGATCCACATCCTTTCCATTTTCATCCTTCTTTCTTACAGCAGAACAAATCATCTTATCTTTCTCTTCATATCTTGTTGAGTTCCAAAATCGTCTCACATGAGATTCATAAACAATAGTCTTGTCGGTTAGAGCCTTAGCAATTTTGCTTTCTCTTAAAAACTTGGCAATATCCTCAACCACAGTTTTGTCTGTATAAAGCGTATCTAGAAGACAATATATGTTATGGATTTGTCCTAGTCTGAACCTTTTCCCTGCAAAAATATTCATTATTAATCATTTGCACAAAGTTCAAGACATAAATATGAATGATGAAAATTTTGAAAACCTCAAAATTTTTCGAACTCTGGAACACTCTCTATGTACTAGTATTGCGGATCGGATGGCTGTCTGATCGGGTTGCCACCCGATCGGGTTGCCATCATGTACGTCAACAAAGTCAATAAGCATTTGAATCGGATGCCCACTCGATCGGATTACCACCCGATCGAGTTGCCACTCGATTCATGTGACAAGCAAGTAGAATCTTTGACCAGTCAACTCTTTGAGAGAATGTCATGGATTGGATGAACACCCGATCGGATTGCCACTGTATCCATGGCATGTGTTGAACAGTGAGAATGCATTTGGAACGAATTGCCACCCGATCGGATTGCCACCCGATCGGGTTGCCAAACATTCCAAGTGACAATGTGAAAAATAATGGCACACAAAACAAGGCAAACACTATGAATATTTTCCAACATGAAGTGCAATGAATCAGATTGCCGCCCGATCGGATTACCACCCGATCGGGTTGCCAACCTATCCAAACACACTTTGACAGAATAAGACACACATTTCAAAGCATCAAACATATTAACAATTAAGGCACAGATTCCTAGGCACATACACTTAGAAAATTATTCAACATTTGCATACATTGAATCGGGTGGTCGCCCGATCGGATTGCCGCCCGATCGGATTGCACCTCGTTCCAAGAACAGTGAAGAACATCTTGAATAAAAGATCTACATCAAAATTTTCTATGTCTAAACATCAAATTGAACATAGATCTACATAGAGAATTCAAGCGCGATCAAAACCTTATGTTCATCATGTTCTAACTCAGCCTAAACAGTGACTAATTTAACATTTAAATGTCCGATAGCCGACTTGTTCAATCATCAGATCTACAGATTTAAACATGTTTTGGCACAAATTGAATTGGTAAACATGTAGATCTAATCATTGCGATCAAAACCTAGTGCTTAGATCTCATCAAAACAACCTTGAAATACCTAGATCTAAGATTTACACACCGAACAGACGACGTCATCAAGAACATCAATAAAACATCAAATTTTCACAGATTTGAACAAGAAATCTTACCTTTGCCATTGAGAAGGTTGTGCAAACCAACAATCTAATGTCTTGTGCAAAGAAAAAGTGTGAAAATCAAAGTCAGAAAGCAAGAGTGTGAGAGAGAATAGGGTGGTTGGTCGATCGAGTGAAAAGTTTGACTGAAACATTGACCACCTATTTATAGTGTAACCTTGAATCGGAGTGCTGTCCGATCGAGTTGCCGCCCGATCGGGTTGCCACCCGAGCCAAGTACACATCTCTTTGACTTTTAAGCATTGACCTTTGACTTTTTGACTTTTTGTTGTTTTTATCAGTTTTAAGAATCCACTTAAGTATCTATGTTCAAATTAATGACCCTAGGTACTTAATTTGCCGACCAAGTCCAACTTAATGACCTTGGTTGATCCGATACAAAACACACTGACATTTTGTTCAATCTTTTTCAAACATTTTTCTAAAAATTACAAGTTTCAAATTAATAAACTTGCTTTGACTTTGCTTTTTGCCAGGTTTTTCAAGAATAAGCTCCCAACCCATCTGTCCAGCTCAGAAACTTCCTTCATCTGCTTCAAAACTGCGAGTCTGAATATCAGCTTTCCACCTTGGTTTGTCGATAAAACAAAGCAGAAATATAAAAACTTTTTGTGATTTTAAGAAAGTTTCTAGACTAGAAAGCTATAAAATCTTTTTGGGTTTAAATTTCTAAACTGAAATGAAATGAAATGCAGTAAATGTAAACTATTTAACAACATATTTTTTATGAGCGTGTTAGGGGATCATATCAGCTGTCGACAAGCTACTAGTACCGTTAAGCTTGATTTCATACTCAATATTAAATAATTCACAGTGATTGCCGATATACTAATCCAATTTAAATTTTCAAACAAATTTCAATCTGTTCAGGATACGAATTAGTGTTTTTAGGCTTAACTTATACGTGTGTCCCACCTCAGAATATACTCCCGTATCCAGACTTTCTATATTCAGTGTTACAGGTGAACGTACACTAATGATATCTGTAAACGGGTAATGTGAGACCATGAGAGCTCAAGTTAGGCCTTCCGTTCAGACAGAGAGATGATGGCTCGGCTTTAGGTGTGTCCCATTTGGGGATCTTTTCTTCAACAGCACATGAATAGCATTTTTCAATGTTTCATCATTTTTTATGCTGGGGGTGAGCTTTAAGAATAAAGCAGTGCAGAGTATTATACGAGGACTAGGCTATTGCTTCCGCAAAATCAGAAGTCCTGGTATAATACCCCAGATATCGTTACGTACATAGACCTAGTATGTCAGAAATAGAATCTTTCAAACAGGATTTCAGGGGTTACCTATATATCCGAGAGATGTTCCCCACGTAATAAGCAAGAAATGATTTAGGTCTATATCCCGAACAAACTTACTAAATGTATAAAAACCTATCGGCATATCATCAGCGAGACTGCTTAACACTTTTAAACTTTACATTTCTTTAGCGTACTGCAACTGTCTAGCTGATGTACTATCATTTCCCCTTTTTACACAAGCTCTTTTTTGGTTTTCTATTGTTTTTGAATTTTGAGATATCTCATGTTTTTGGGTTTTTTGGGTTTTTTGTATTTTTTATTGTTTTTGTATTTTTCTGAAAATATAACCTATATCCCCCTAAATACCAAAACAACTAAAAAATCGACAAACCATTGCAGATTGCTTTTCAACATCATCTACAGTGGTACCTTCATCTACGCCAAGAATCCCCTCTGCAGCCGACAGTAGCTTCATACCATTAAGTTTCAAAAGATATTGAAAACGAGTTTTGTCAAACGCTTTGGTATGTAAATCAGCTTTTTGTTGATCGGTGTGGATTTTTTCAATTCGTATCAACTTCTTCTCGAAACAGTCTCGAATGAAGTGATGACGAATTTCAATGTGTTTCGTTTTAGCGTGATGAAGAAGATTTTTTGTTATGTTTATAGCTGCCTCATTATCAACAAAAATTGGGGAGGTAAGAAATTGCAAACCGTAGTCGCGCATCTGTTGCTGGATCCACAAGATCTGGGAGCAGCAGCTGCTAGCAGATACATACTCGGCTTCACATGTAGACAAAGCAACAGAAGTTTGCTTCTTACATTGCCAGGTGACCAAACGGGGTCCGAAAAACTGGCATCCCGCTATTGTTGACTTAGCGTTGACTTTGCAGCATCCGAAGTCAGAATCAGAGTATTCCTCAAGAGTAAAGTCGTCATCCTTTGGATACCACAACCCCAAGCTTGGAGTTCCTTTCAGGTAGCGCAATATCCTCTTGACAATCGTCATATGCGAAGCTCTGGGACTTGATTGAAATCGGGCCGCGAGGAAGGTTGGATACATAATATCTGGTCTCGATGCCGTCAAATACATCAGCGATCCTATCATGGAACGATACAACGTTTCATCTACCTTCTCTCCGGTGAGATCAGGGTTTATTCCATGGTTCATCGCTAACGGGGTGGAATTTGGAGCAGTCCCGGACATCCCGAATTTCTCTAGAATATCATGAACATACTTCGTCTGATGTATGAATGTTCCCTCGGGCAGTTGATCGACCTGAAGCCCTAAGAAGAACTTCATCTCACCCATTGATGACATTTCAAACTTCTGCTTCATCACTTTTTCAAAATCTTTGTAGAGTTCTTCATTTGTCGATCCGAAAATTATGTCATCCAAGTAAATCTGGACTATCAGAAGATGGTCGTCGACTTCTTTTGTGAAGAGGGTGGCGTCTACCTTGCCTCGGATGAAGTTGTTGGCGAGCAAATGTTGTGAGAGTGTCTCGTACCAGGCTCTCGGGGCCTGATGCAAGCCATATAACGCCTTATCCAGTAGGTAAACCTTATCCTTGTGAATCGGGTCGGTGAAGCTCATTGGCTGTCCGACATATACCTCCTCCTTAACTTTGCCATAGAGAAATGCCGACTTCACATCTAGCTGATATACTTTAAATCCTTTCCAAGATGCAAATGCTAGGAAGATTCTGATCGCTTCAAGCCGCGCAACCGGAGCATATACTTCAGTGAAATCTATACCCTCCTGCTGACTGAAACCCTGGACCACGAGTCAAGCTTTGTTGTGAACAATAACCCCTCGGTCGTGCCTTTTGCACTTAAACACCCATTTCGTGTTTATCTTCCTATGACCATCAGGCAAGTCCACCAGCTTCCATACACCCAACTTCTCAAGCTGACCCAGCTCCTCCTGCATTGCGTTGACCCAGGAATCTTCAGTTAGTGCTTCCTTGTACGTTCGCGGCTCAATCTGCGAAATGAAACAACTAAGTGAAAACTCTGTTTGTAAAGGAGCAACTTTTGTTTAAAAGCAAGTAAGGCCCTGGTCAATCTGGCTTCTGGTGCGAACGCGTGATTGTAGCTCTCCTATAATCAACTCTTCTAGATGATATGAAAGAGTCCTCGGCATCACCTCGCCTGGAACATCTACTTCACCTTCCAAATTCGTAACGTTTTGATTCGCAAATTCTTCATTGACAGGAATTGTCTGATCTGGAGACTTGATTTACTCCCCCTCAGACTCTGAATCACCACGATCGAATGTTGGCCTTTCATCAGATTCTGAATTCTCGTTGACTGCCGTCTGATTATCAGGAGCATGTTCACGTTCCGAAGATGTCTGAGTTTGCTGAACTTCATCATTCTCTCCAGCGTTACTTGGACCAGCTTCATCATCGTTCGAAGTTTGTCATTGACATCTAGAAGGTTCTGCTGGGAATCTTTCATGTGCTGCTTCATATTCTCGTAGAATATCCAACTCATCAAAGAACTCTGGTTCTTCCTCTAATTCAAATGAATCCCACAGAGTATCGTAATTGAAGCGCCATGAGTCGGCGGGTTTCTGTGGTGGCATTGTGTAGCCTTGGCACTCAATATGATGTGCTTCGATGATCCGCTTCAAGCTTGGAACAAAGACTCTTCTCATTGGACTTGCATAACCCACGAAGATACCTTCAATGCTCTTTGGACCAAATTTGCCATAGAGTTCTAGAACTGTGCAGGGAGACCCGAACGGTTCTAAATACCCGAGTTTAGGTTTGCGGTTGTTGATCAGCTCGAAACACGTCTTGCTGTACTTTTTCACCGTAAGAACCCTATTAAGCGTATAGCAAGCGGCTGACACTATTTCTGCCCAGAAATTGACAGGTAACTTTGAATCAGCAAGCATCGTCCTGGCCTTTTCTATCAGCGTCCTATTTTTCCTTTCTGCTACTCCATTTTGTTGCGGAGTATAAGGCGCACTGAATTCTTGCAGTATACCTCTTTGATCACAGTATTCTTCCATTTTGTTGTTCTTAAACTCTGTACCGTTGTCACTTCTTATTCTTCTAATTCGAGTTCGGTACAAGTTCTCAATCTTTCTGAAAAGCGTCATCAAACTCTCGAATGTTTTATCCTTTGTCTTCAGGAACATTACCCACGAAAATCTCGAAAAGTCGTCTGTGACTACTAAGCAGTAGAGATCACCAGTTATGCTTTTGACATTCACAGGACCAAAAAGATCCATGTGAAGTCTCTCCAACGACCTCGAGACTGAGTTCATCTTCTTTCTAGGGTGAGATTTCTTTCGTTGTTTGCCTTTGACACAACTAATGCACTCCCCCTCAAGATGGAAACCCTTCAAGTGAACACCTCTTACTAAGTCGTTGTGCACCAGGTAGTTCATCTTGCGCAGGTGAATGTGGCCCATCTTCCGATGCCACAATTGCAACTCCTTTTCCGTGGCTCTTGACATGAAACAGTGAGTCTGACCCGTGGTAGTAGTGGCTACGCTCATGTCCAACACGTACAGATCATCGACTCTCGGTGCTCTCATGATGATCCACTCCTCGGGGATGACAAACCCCGGCTTCAAAATCAGACATTCTTTATCCGTGAAGTGTGTCGAATACATACGGTCACATATCTGAGAAATGCTCAGAAGATTGTTTTCTAGCTCGGCGATGTAATTGACTCTTTCAAATGTGACAATTCCATTCGATAAAGTTCCCTCACCAATGATACGACCTCCCTGATTTTCGGCAAAACCAACATTACAAACCCTCTAACGTCATAAAGTAGGGTTTTCTTCCCCGTCATGTACCGAGAAGCTCCACTATCCATTATACAATGTGAGATGGATCTCGGAAGCTCCTGCACATATCACAAACATTTAGTGAGATTTTGAAGCAACCCAAGCCTCTTTCGACTCAGGTAGCTTGACGTTAATGCGTGTGGTTTTGGTGTACAAAGGTGGGAAATTTTTGTCATTCATTTTCAAGATTTCTTCAGACCCAATCTCAACCTCTTTGTATAAAAAGAAATCATTTTTAGGAGGTTGACCAGATGATTGGTTTTTCTTTGCAACATACTTCTTCCCAGAAGAAGTAGACTTTTGTTTCTCATAGTAATCCAAAGGAACATTCATCTTTACCGGTGTGGTAGAAGATGATTGTTTTGCAGACTCAGAAACCTTTGGTTTTGGTGAACTTGCTTTCTTTTCTTCAGATTTTGGCTTCCAATTTTGTTGACACAAAGCAACCCGTTTGTAAAATTTATCAGTTTTAGTTAGTGACTTCTTTACGGGTTCAGTTTTGACTTTGGTGTTTTCATTTTTCAAAACTTTCTTCTCAACAACCATCGGAGCTTTACCTTTGACATTGTCTTTCTTCTTTGGACTCTCGACAACCGTAGACTTAGGCTTCGAGTTGGTGCACTTTCGTGCAATGTGTCCAACTTCGTTGCACTTGAAGCATGTTCGGGTGTCAATTTCCCGATTTTTGCCTTCGGTCTGAGGCTGTGAGGCCTTTTTCTCAAAGAATTCTTCATTTGATTTTGAAAAAATTTCAGATTCTTGCTCGGAATATGAACTCGAGCTTTTCACAAACACCTTTTTCTCAACAAATTTATTGTTTTGAAAGTTCCTTCTTTGATTATTCTTACCACCCTGATAACCACCCGACCATTTGTTTTGGTTGTTGTTGTTAAATCGTGGTAGTACAGCAGGTTTTTTGTAGTAAGATTTATTTTTTTCAAAGTTCAATTGCCATTTGGAAAGTTTCAAACCTTCGATCTCAGAAATATCAATCTCAACCAGTTTAAACACATTTTTCAATTTGTCGACATTCACATTCTTAAGTGGAAATACAAGATCCGAATACAACTTATTTGGGCCCGACATCTTGTACATCACAAGAGTAGGTTCTTCACTTAAGTTGTTTTTGGATTTTGATTTCGGAATGTAATTATTTAAAAAGCATTCTTCGTCCTCAGTTGAATCACTGTAAGATTTCAAAACATTTTCAACCACATTTTTAATAACTTCGGACTGAACACTGTCTTCATCAGATGATGAAGTGAATGTGACATCGATCATTTCTGGAAGTTTAATCTCATTTGTTTCGTAATCATTAACCAACCCAGACTTTTTCTATGAAAAATTATTCAACACTGGCGGTGGAACTTGATGATACCCTACCCCAGTTCCATCTGAGTATACATCTTCACCAGCTTTGTTCTTCCCAATGGGTTTGGGAACTATGTGTTGAAGAACAAAGCTCGCGGAGTTGTAACTGTTTAGTTTCAGATTGATTCGTTCGTTTTCAATCTTAGCTTCCTGAAACTGAAGCTTCAGATTTGCAATCTCATCCAACTGTTGGTTGATTTGCTTTTCTTTCGACTGAAGTACTCCCGACAGTTGAAGGTTTTCTTTGGATGTTTTACTATTTCTCTCATCAGAATCTTTTATCGTTCTTTTTAGCTTCTCATGATTTTTAGAAAGTTGTCGGTTTTCATGAATTAACTTTTCATTTTCTTTCCTAGCTCGTTCTACATCAATTTTATCTTTTTCAATCCTCTCAGTTAATTCCTTTATTCGATCATTTGAAGCTTTCACCAGTTTATCACGACTTAAGATTTGATTTTCAACTTCTTTGATTCTTGTAGTCAGTTCTTCAGTCTTTTTAGCACTGAGATATGCATGTGTGCTGCAAACTTTGCAATTTTTCATGCAATTTTTGCAGTCACTTTCAATTTTGGCCTTATCAGTCTTACCTGACCCATTTGTTGAATCACTAGAACTAACCTTGCTCTTTGACTCAGATCCAGACTTAGAATCTACCTCTAATTCCTTTGCTGCGAGCACTTTATCTGCCATCTTCTTTAGATTCTCTGCAGTGAAATCTTTTGTTGTGTCGATTATCCCATCATCGACTTTCTTTGACTTTAACTTTTCCTTTTCTTCAGCTTGTCTTGCCCATTCTCTTTGTCTTTCTTCTTCCTGTTGTACTATTTGTTCAATGAGAGTTTTAACAAGGAGTGTTGATGGTTCAACAAGTATGTTGCCTTTTGGGTCCAAATAGCATTCCCGATCAGTATCCCATCTGTTTGCACTTCTTGCCTCCTTCCAGGCTCGATAATGTCTATTCTTCATGGTTTGTGCTAACATCTTTCTATTAACATATTTCTCCTCTTCAGTTCGTGTGTCTTTGAATGGCATGATTTTTGCCAAGAAAGCATAACCTACAGCATCTTCTTCAGGCAACAACTCACTCCAGTCAAAGCCCTCATTATCATGAATTACTGCTAAGTCTCACGACTTTTCCTTAGGAGTTTCTTCAATTTGTTTCATTCTCGGAGGTTCTTCTTTCTTGTGATGATAAATGGCCTTTTTATAATAATCGTCATGGAATGGATTGGCTGTTTCGTCAGAAGCTGCATTCTTGCATTCCCTTTTAAAGTGCCCCTTCTGTTTGCACTTAAAACACGTAACTTTCGACTTATCGAAGCCCAATTTTGTAGAAGGTCCACCAATGGAATGTTTTCCAGTTATTTCCATAAACCTCTGAGCCCTTCGAACAACGCTTTCCATACACCATCTAATGTCAATCAGTTCCATTTCTTCAGGATCGATTTGATCATAGTCTTCTTTGGTCAAGTTTGTGTTCCCGATCTTCCCAACTACTAAAATTTCATAAGATTCCAGCATTGAAGCTAGGAATACCATCTGTTGTTTTGCAGTTTCTTCATTAAAATTCTGGGCATTGTTCATATTTACTGCAATGTTACACTGAAACACGTTCTTAGGCACAGATTGTTGCTGCTGGCTTGGAGCGGATGAAGAAGTACCCCCGTGATAACCACTACTGGGTGCTGGACTGCTGTTTTGTCTTTCTTCAGTGACTCTACTCGAGTTTTCAGCTGAAAAGGCAGTCTTTGGTGAAACATTCTTTGGTATCATGCTTCCCCGATAGTACAGATCAATGTTTTGTTGGTACGGGGTGTTTTTGACTTTATTCGTCTTTCTAATCTCAAGTTCGTGGCTTTCAAACCTCTAAATCTACAAATCGACAATCATATCAGACATCTTCACTGTGTTCTTCAACACCAACGCATAATACCGCCAATCCTTTTCATCGGGCAGTGACTCCAACAACTTCTCGACCAATTCTTCCTCAGTGAAAGTAATCCCATATCTCACAAGCTCTGTCTTTAAGTGACAAAAACGCTCTATCATCTTCAACACCGACTCATTCTTCATGCAACAGAACAAATCAAATTCTTTCTTCGATAAACGTTTCTTGTTTTTAACGATTTCTGCTCCTCCTACACACTTCTTTTCTAATTTTCCCCACAAATCTCTTGAATCTTTGTAATCGATCAAGGAAATGATATCATCCCTAACGGATTGATGTAATAATGCAATACATTTCTGTTCAGCAATAAAACTTTCTTGTTCAGTATCAATCAGATTTTCATAATCACTCCTTCCAATATTGAAATCACTTTTCAAACATTTCCAGCTTTGGTAGGCGAATGCCTACAACCAATCCTCGAGCCTGCTCGCCCATCTGTTATAATCTTCAATGGCCATGAGCTTAGGTGGTATGTTGTAAGTGCCATAAGCGTTGTCCATGCTTAGTGAGTCATCAATTGCTTTCTTAGGATTCGGGTTTGGAGCTGTGTTGTTCGTGTTACTTGTTGTGGTGTCTCCCGTGTTGCTGGTGTAAGCAAATACGTCGCTAAATGGGTTTAGAAAATCGTCTCCCATTGTAGAGTACCTGAACAGTTTTCAAACACTTAGGCAAATTTTTAGAATTTTCAAAAGATTCACACTGATGCACTTGAATCGGATGGTGATCCGATCGAGTGGCACAGTCATGTAACAAGAGATGTACACGAATCGGATTGCAACTCGATCGGGTGGTAATCCGATCAAGTGGTTGTCCGATCGAGTGACACAAACACTTTTGAAAAACTTTGACTTTCAACGTTTCACCGATTGGGTCGTAATCCGATCGGGTGACAGGATGACGTAAGCAGATGAAAATAAGAACCACAATGTTGTCCGATCGGGTGGTGATCCGATCGGGTAACACTGATGACATCAGCAAACAAATATCAAGTACTGTCTAAGCCAATCCGTTCAGACAACTGTCCGAGCGAGTGGATGACGTCAGCAAACACGAACAGTTCAACATGGTTTTTGATGATTTTGATTCAGTTTTTGAAGGAATTTTCTTATGAAATTTTGAAAGATTATATTATGATTGATTGCGAATCGATTAATATCAAATTTGTCAAGTTTTAACCGTAGATTCCCGTTCAATTTTATGTTTTTCTCGTTTTTAAGGTATAAAAGTGAAAAACACAGCAAGAAATGAGTAGAAAGTGAGAGAATTCGTCAAATTTCTGGTGAAATTCGACTATAATCGGCAAGAATAGCTGAAATTCCGGTGAATTCGCTGTCGTAGACCTCGATTCAGCCTCCTGTGGCTCTGATACCACTTGTTAGGCCTTTGGATCAGGATCTGTTCGTCACGAACATGGATGAATCGACCTCGATCAATGTGCGGAATCCATGGATCAAGTCACAGAATCATAACAACGTATTCAACGATTAAATCCATCTGACCTTTCTATTAGAATGAGTTGAAAGTACACAAGAACCAGTAGAGAGTCAGACTTGACAGAGTCTCTTTACAGAATGAGCAAAAGTTCTGAATGACATACCCAAGCTGGGTATTTATAGGCAAACTCAGGGAGAACATTAAGTGATGTCCGATCGGGTGGCAGTCCGGTCGGGTGGCAATCCGATCAGATGGCCATCCGATCGGGTGACACATGCCATCCTTCGGACATCACTTTTACAGATGAGCGCCATTCCCTGAACTGTCGTACTACACACATACATACATATACATACAAGTACACGAAAGACATAAACAGTACAAAATATGACTTAATGATGACGGAAGCTACATACATATGAACTAACAGGTTTGCATAGGTCTATCCCCATTCTCCATCTTTGTCTCCTTTGCATGCCTCTTAGCTGTCGAGAATGAAGTGCCACAGATGTCAGATCCACCGGAGATGAAATGAATAATTTGAGCGTCAGCTGGTGGAGCAGGAGCCTTTTCAGGAAGTTTCTCAGGATCCTGGATCCTTGATTTCTTCCTTTCGAACAGCTCCTTCAAATATCCTTTACTCAAGAGGTAACCAATCTCTTTCCTTAGTGCAATGCATTCATCTGTGAGATGACCAAAGTCTTCATGATAAGGACACCACTTCGATTTGTCTTTGGTAGCAGCTGGCTTGTCACTCTTCCTCGGCCATCTGGCTTTTTCACCTAGATTCTGCATAGCAAGTATTAGTTCACTATTATCAGCAGCAAAACAATACAGAGATAGGAGGATAATCCTCATCATCTTCCTCTTGTTCCACATCATGCACATTCTGATTGTCAGACTTATTGTAGGACTTGGATTTGTTATTCCTGAAATAGGATCCTTGTTTGTCTTGCTTTGAAGACCCTGACAATCTCTCCTGGATCATTTTATCATCCTCTAAACGGATGAATCTAAGGTCCTTGTTCCATACTTCATCTAGGTTCCTGCAAGGTGTCATAACAAGATCATCATAACATTGTGAATCTTTAAGCAAACCCATTTTAAAAGCCTCTACAGCTGTAACAATATCTAAGTTAGGAATCCCTAAGGATTCTCTACTGAATTTAGTTATGTAATCCCTTAATGATTCATTATGACCTTGGGTTACCCTATGTAAATCACTAATTAATCGTTTAAATCTCCTACTACATGAAAATTGGCTATTGAACAAGTTAACCAGATTAGAAAATGAGGTAATAGAGTAAGGAGGAAGACTTAGCAGCCATTTAAGAGCTGATCCTGTTAATGTGGATCCGAAACCCTTGCAAAGACATGCTTCCTTTAACCTTTCTGGAATGGGGTTGATCTCCATTCTCTCCCTGTATTGTGCTACATGCTCTTCTGGATCAGTTGTGCCATCATAGAGCTTCATATTTGGTGTTTGAAACCTCTTTGGTATCTCCGCATCACATATAGGTGGTGCAAAGCGAGACACCCTGTGACTCCCATCCGGAATCTCAGGGATGGGCTTAACCACTCCTGGGACACTTGATATCATATCCTTGAATTTTTGCAACTCCCTTGCCATAGCTTGGTTGATCCCTAGTTCCTGCACAAAACCATGGTTAGTATTATAAGATGTATTGAAGGTGTTACCTCCTTATTGATTCGAGGCTGGGATCCCAAATGTGAATCCAAATTGATGTGGTTCTGGCATAATCGTGGGACCAGATGAAGTAATAGTTTGCATGGGAATGAAGTCTCCCACATGAATCTCTGAACTTCTGGGTTGTTGACTCCCTAAGGATCCTTGATCCTGAAAGATATTGGATCAAGTATACATCAGAGCTGAAGGTCTTGGAGGATATTCTATGGATCCTTGAACTTGCGATGAGGATCCTGGATGCTGAGGGTAGGATCCTTGTACTGAGAGCGTCCCCGTGTATCCTCCCGAACTAAAGAAGGATCCTTGATGCTGGAAGGAGGATCCTTGAGGCTGGAGAGAGGATCCTGAAGGCTGGAAATAGGATCCTTGAGCCTGTGTCATAGCCGATGATCCATAGTGCATACTTGATGATCCTCCATAGTACTGGACATCTGATGCCTTAGAATGCTGAACGGTTGTTGCTGGAGTAGTGAAATTATAACAACCGTCTATAGTTTTATTTAAACTTAATAGAAGATGTGAAATTTTATAATAAAGTGCAATACTTCTTAATAAACACAAACCAAAGTTTCAAAATAACCACCTACTAGTTAGCTACACGCTAGTTTAAGTATTCATGCCATGATTAGTACTTTGTTTACATCAAAACATTGCTTTAACATAGACTAGATTAACGCGGAAGCTTGCATAATTGTGTTTGGTTCTTCAAAAACATGCTCGATCGCCATCCGGAAAGTCCCCTTTTGTTACCTAAGGTCAAAACCACTTAAATTGTTAGTTTTGACATTTATATAGAGTGTATAAACAAATTCCTGCATCAAATTATGAAAAATAACATAAAATTCGAAATCAGCTCCGTCGCGTGTCGCGACAGGTCCTCGCGTGGCGCGGGGGCTCTCGCGTGTCACGCCAGACCCTTGTGGTCCTGTCGCGTGGCGCGAGGAAAATGGTTTTCCAGCGGATACAGGTTGTTGTCCTGCATTTGCTGCCAGCTCCGAATTTTCTAAGTTAAAACTTTAAATGGTCATAACTTTTGAACCGTAGGTCCGTTTCAAGTGATTCTTTTTCCTACTCGACTGTAATTTAATTACCGACGCGTCTATAGTAATTACCATATTGGAAATTGAGTTTACGGACCGATCGACAAAAAATCAATATACAATTATTCGACCCATTCTAGTTACACTCATTTTACTACCTTCTTAATAGTAAACACATGGCGCTTTTTACCCAACTTCCGGGGCTTATTATCACTGGCACTTCATTACCAATCTTATGGCTTCATGATCTCGTGAATGTTACCGCCTATATTAACTATTAATTAGCTCTAACGCCACTTATTACATCCTTATTCGACCCACTTGGCCCATCTATGGAATCCTCCATTATGATGACTACCAAATGACTTCTAACCAATTCTTATCATATTGTTTCAATATAACGAACATTGTCGCTTCAATCAACACAACCTTTATTCTACAATGCAACTATGCATATGCTAGTTATCAAAATTACTCAAACGCAAATCGCCACCGACTTGTCCACTCGATGCTCCGGTATCTTTTCCTATAGAGTTCAATCATGACGTGTTTAGAACTCTTTTCAATCACATATCGCATAATTTGCCAAAACATCACAATTATGCATTTGAACTTTAAAATTTCAGTTTCGAGCCTTCTTTGAGGCATTTCTACAAACACTTAAAGGGAAGGATTTTATATCTTTTATATTCAAGTTCATGGCTTGTCGCTTAGCCAAAATTAACAACAACCGAGTTATCACATATAGAATCAAACATCAAATTTTTCAGAAATCAGTTCCTATGAATCAAATTAAACTAGAATAACATTCAAAACCCTAGTGTTCATCAAGTTCTATATAACCCACTAATCACCTACAATGGTGGCCATGGATTTCACTAGAATTTGGCATGATTTCAACATGTACTTGTCTAGGGTTTACTCCTAGACATTTTAATGTTCCTATTTCATCTACAAATCACACATGCATCATCAGATTTTGAATTCTCTAAATTCATGAGAATTTCAAGTAGAGAATTTTTGTCAAATTTTACATACCTTATGATCTCCTTGCAATGGGGTTCACTAATCTATAATCGATTTTCGTTTTAGACTTGATTTAAACCTTCAAATTGGAGGTTTTGAGAAGAACTAGGGTTTTGGGGAGCTTGGGATCGCCCCTGCTTCTCATCGATTTCCAGCAACAAAACACAAGTGTGTTTTGAGTTTAATTTTTTTTTTTGTTTTATTAATATTAGTTTCCATTTAAACACTTTTGGCCCCTCAACTTTAGTTTTTATTTGTTTTAACTCTTTAACTACTCACAAGTCATCATCTAACTAGGTTAATGTCAATCCTAGTTAGTTTATTTTTCTTATTTATTCACCACATAATTGTATTATAAGAATTTGTATTTTCGGGGTGTTACAAGTCCACCCCCCTTAAAAAGGGTTTCGTCCCCGAAACTAGAGTACATACCGAATAGTGTAGGGTAGAGACGTCGCATCTCTTCTTCGGACTCCCATGTAGTGTCCGAACCTTTCCTATGCTCCCACTTAATCTTGACTTGATCGATTTTGTTTATTTCGCAATTGCTTAACCTTTCGATCTAAAATCTCCAATGGCCTTACCGCATAATTCAGGCTATCATCCACCTCGATATCATCGTAATGGATATACGTCGTTTCCTCCGCTAGACATTTTCGTAGCTGTGATACATGAAACGTGCCATGTATTCCACTCAACTCTTCTGGTAGCTCGAGGCGATAGGCTACCTTGCCCACCCGCTCAATAATTTTAAATGGCCCAATAAACCTCAGGCTTAGTTTCCCTCTCTTTCTAAACCTGATAACGCCCTTCCATGGGGAAACCTTTAACATAACCATGTCGCCTATCTGAAATTCAATCGGTCTTCGTCTTTTATCGGCATAAGACTTTTGTATATCTTGGGCTGCTTTCAAATGGGCTCGTACCACTTCAATTTTCTTATTTGTGGCTTGGACAACATCTTTATGGGCCAGTTCACGTGGTCCCACCTCACCCCAACACACCGGGGTTCTACATTTCCTACCATATAGCATCTCGTAAGGGGCCATGCCGATGCTCGAATGGTAACTATTGTTATACGAAAATTCGGCCAACAGTAGATAAACATCCCAACTTCCGCCAAAGTCGATGATACATGCCCGTAACATATCCTCTAGCGTCTGTATTGTTCTTTCACTCTGCCCATCCGTCTGAGGATGGTAGGCGGTGCTAATGAAAAGTTTCGTTCCCATTTGTTCTTGAAAATCTCGCCAAAAGTTTGAAGTAAACCGTGTATCTCTATCCGACACAATGGATACCAGTACTCCGTGACGTGCCACTATTTCGTTTGTATATACCTCTGACATCTTTTCCGAAGTATATGTCTCGCGTATAGGAATAAAATGAGCACTCTCGTTAGTCTATCCACAATCACCTATATAGCATCGAATCCCCGAATCGTTTTAGGCAGCTTGGTCAATAGATCCATAGTGACATGTTCCCATTTCCAAACCGGGATCTCCAAAGGTTGCAGTTTTCCATACGGTTTCTGGTGTTTCGCTTTGACTTGTAAACAAGTCAAGCACTTCTCCATGTATTTTACTACATCCCTCTTCATTCCGGGCCACCAATAATTTTGTTTCAGATCATTGTACATCTTGGTCGCACCCGGATGAATAGAATATCGGGATTTATGAGCTTCATCGAGTAGAAGCGTCTTAACCCCACAAGAATTTGGAACCCATATTCTTCCGTATCGAGTCTTCAACCCGTCCTTTCCATCCAACAAATCTTTTAACTGTCCGATTATTCTTTCCTTTTTCTAGTTCTCCTCTTTCACTGCTTCTACTTGCGCTTCTCGGATACGTTCAAGTATGCCCGAGGTCACAACAAGCTGCATCGACCTTACCCGTATTGGGACATAATTCGCTTTTCTGCTCTCGGCATCCGCCACCACATTTGCCTTTCCGGGGTGGTAATGTATTTCACAGTCAAAATCTTTAACCGTTTCTAACCATCGCCTTTGTCGCATATTTAGCTCCTTCTGATCGAAGAAATATTTTAAGCTATTGTGATTGGTGAATATGGTGCACTTTACCCCATATAAATAGTGCCTCCATATTTTTAACGCAAACACCACCGCAGCCAATTCGAGGTCCTGCGTGGGATATTTCTTTTCATGTATTTTCAGTTGCCTCGAGGCATAAGCAATAACTTTGCCCCGTTGCATTAAGACGCATCTGAGCCCCGATAGTGAGGCATCCGAATAAACCACCAAGTCTTTGACCCCGTCCGGCAACGTTAATATCAGAGCTTGAGTTAACTTCTCTTTTAGCATTTGGAACGCTCTTTCTTGTTCAATGCCCCAAATGAATTTCTCCTCCTTCCGGGTTAACTTAGTTAGCGGTGACGCAATCTTGGAAAAATCCTGAATGAATCTCCTATAGTATCCCGCAAGCCCTAAGAACCTTCTAATTTCTGAAGGATTCTTCGGAGGGCTCCATTTTGACACGGCCTCTATCTTTGAAGGATCTACCAGTATTCCATCGGCGCTTATGATGTGGCCAAGGAATTGCACCTCTCGCAACCAGAAGTCGCATTTTGAGAATTTCGCGTACAACCTTTCTTGCCTGAGCATCTCTAACACCTCTTGTAAGTGGCGCGCATGTTCTGCGTCACCTTTCGAGTATACCAGAACATCATCAATAAACACGATTATCGATTTATCCAGCATCGGATTGCAAACCCGGTTCATGAGATCCATGAAAGCCGCGGGTGCATTGGTCAACCCGAATGACATTACGAGGAACTCGTAATGTCCGTATCTCGTGCGGAAAGCCGTCTTCGGTACATCTTCCTCCCTGACCCTTAGTTGATGATACCCTGATCTAAGGTCAATTTTTGAAAACCAGTTCGCACCTTGTAATTGGTCGAATAGGTCGTCTATTCTCGGAAGCGGGTATCGATTGTTTACCATGAGTTTATTTAACTCCCGGTAATCGATACACATTCGAATGCTCCCGTCTTTCTTTTTCAGGAAATAGCACGGGCGCACCCCAAGGAGACACACTCGGCCTTATGAATCCTTTATCGAGCAGGTCTTGAATCTGCGACATTAATTCTTGTAATTCCGATGGTGCAAGTCGGTATGGTGCTTTTGCTACGGGTTTCGCGCCCGAAACTAATTCAATTCCGAACTCTACCTCCCGCTCAGGCGGTATTCCTGGTAAATCATCCGGAAATACATCTTCAAAGTCACGTACCACGGGTACGTCTCCAATCTTCGGTAATTCTTTCTCGGGCTCATTCGCGTATATCATAAATGCTTTACATCCATGCCTCATGAGCTTGTGAGCTTTTATCATCGAGCATATTATGGGATTGCCTCTCTTTTCGCCATAGATTGTGACGTGTTTTCCGCTCGAAGATGTTAGCTTTATCTCCTTACAAAAACACACGACCTTTGCGTGATGTCGAGATAGCCAATCCATCCCTACAACCACTTGAAACTCCCCCATTTACATCGGGATTAGATCTATCAAGTATTCCTCATCATCGATACTTAATTTGCAGCTTTGACAGACATCACATACTATGAAACTTTTGTTATCTCCTATTTCAACCTCTAAAGGCATAGGTAAGTTTGTCAATACAAATGAAGGATGTCGAATAAATCCATGTGAAATAAAGGATTTATTCGCACCCGTATCAAATAATACACGTGCGGGGATCGAATTTATTGCGAATATACCTGAGACCACATCGGGTTCTGTCTTTGCTTCAACTGCTGTAAGTTGGAAGGACCTAGCCTTCGCCTTTGGAGCTTCCGTTGGAGACTCTTTAGTGTCTCTCTTTCCAACCAAATCTGGGCATTCGGACTTTTTGTGGCCGGGCTGATAACATTTGTAGCAAACCGAGATTTTACCCAGACATAGAGACGCCGTGTGCCCCGTTTTACCACATATGGGGCACGGTTTGTCTTTGAAACGACACTCTCCCTTGTGCCCTTTGCCACACACTTTACAACTTGGCGACCCGCCTTTAGCATCCACTTTATTTCCCAATTCCACAGTTCGAGCTTTCTTTATAGGGCTTGGATTCACATCATGTGCCCTTCGCTCACCCCTTTCAACTTGTTTCTTCAACTCGATTTCCCGCTCTCGGGCGGTGTTGATAATTTCCGTGAGGGTTTCATACTTTGAGGGAGTCATGAACTCCCGGTATTTAGCACTCAGCATGTTGTAATAGTAGTATATCTTCTGCTCTTCAGTGGTGACTAACTCGTCATAAAATCTCAGCTTATCCATAAAGATGCCCGTGATCTTATCGATTGTTTCACCCTTTTGTCTTAGCTGGATGAATTCTTCCTTGATCCTGTTAATAACCGCTTTGGGACTATGGTGTTTAAGGAATGGCACCATAAACTCATCCCAAGTCATGACCCTCGCCGCTTCAGCTCCTATCTCCTTCTTTTTGTTATCCCACCAATCCTTGGCTTGACCCCTCAACTGACCCGTTCCGTAAGCAACAAAATCACTTACGTCACAGTGGGTCCTTTCAAACACCCCTTCGACGTCACTTAGCCATCTTTGGAAAATTATCGGGTCAACCTCCCCGTTGTAGATTGGCGGTTTACACGCCATAAACTCTTTGTACGAACATCTTTTACGTTCTCCCAATTTCTCTTTCATAAGGTTGACACTATCTTCCAACCTTTTGACTCGTTCCTCCACTAATGATAATACCGTGTTTTGAATTTTGTCTATAAACCCGGATAGACTACCCTCAATTGCCTTTCCCACTTCTTCGGCAAATAAACTCTTTCATTTGTTCGGTGCTTGTCGGCACCAGATCATCATCGTTTCCTTCCGACATCTTGAAACTGAAATGTTTACATCAATTATTAAACATCTCATTTATAACATAACTTTATTTTCTTTGGTTTAGCCAAGTTCGTAACTTGCTTTAACCGTTCGCCTTTAGTGCACTTTCCGGGTTTGAGTGCATTAACACGCTCTTCCCATGCACATTGATTTACATCTTGTTTCTTACATAAAATAAAATCTACTAACATAAATAATTAATTCTTACCGGGTGATCAATCAAGCTTGAACCAAACACTTTGTTGATAACCTTGAACTCTGATTACCAACTTATAACAACCGTCTATAGTTTTATTTAAACTTAATAGAAGATGCGAAATTTTATAATAAAGTGCAATACTTCTTAATAAACACAAACCAAAGTTTCAAAATAACCACCTACTAGTTAGCTACACGCTAGTTTAAGTATTCATGCCATGATTAGTACTTTGTTTACATCAAAACATTGCTTTAAAATAGACTAGATTAACGCGGAAGCTTGCATAATTGTGTTCGGTTCTTCAAAAACATGCTCGATCGCCATCCAGAAAGTCCCCTTTTGTTACCTAAGGTCAAAACCACTTAAATTGTTAGTTTTGACATTTATATAGGGTGTATAAACAAATTCCTGCATTAAATTATGAAAAATAACATAAAATTCGAAATCGGCTCCGTCACGTGTCGCGACAGGTCCTCGCGTGGCGCGGGGGCTCTCGCGTCTCGCACCAGACCCTTGTGGTCCTGTCGCGTGGCGTGGCGTGAGGGAAATGGTTTTCCAGCAGATACAGGTTGTTGTCCTGCATTTGCTGCCAGCTCCGAATTTTCTAAGTTAAAACTTTAAATGGTCATAACTTTTGAACCGTAGGTCTGTTTCAAGTGATTCTTTTTCCTGCTCGACTGTAATTTAATTACCGACGCGTCTATAGTAATTACCATATCGGAAATTGAGTTTACGGACCGATCGACAAAAAATCAATATACAATTATTCGACCCATTCTAGTTACACTCATTTTACTACCTTCTTAATAGTAAACACATGGCGCTTTTTACCCAACTTCCGGGGCTTACCGACACTTGATTACCAATCTTATGGCTTCATGCTCTCGTGATTGTTACCGCCTATATTAACTATTAATTAGCTCTAACGCCACTTATTACATCCTTATTCGACCCACTTGGCCCATCTATGGAATCCTCCATTATGATGACTACCAAATGACTTCTAACCAATTCTTATCATATTGTTTCAATATAACGAACATTGTCGCTTCAATCAACACAACCTTTATTCTACAATGCAAATATGCATATGCTAGTTATCAAAATTACTCAATGTAACGAATCAAGTTACGTACCTTTAGTGCACGCCCTTCAAATGCAAATCGCCACCGACTTGTCCACTCGACGCTCCGGTATCTTTTCCTATAGAGTTCAATCATGACGCGTTTAGAACTCTTTTCAATCACATATCGCATAATTTTCCAAAACATCACAATTATGCGTTTTAACTTTAAAATTTCAGTTTCGAGCCTTCTTTGAGGCATTTCTACAAACACTTAAAGGGCAGGATTTTATATCTTTTATATTCAAGTTCATGGCTCGTCGCTTAGCCAAAATTAACATCAATCGAGTTATCACATATAGAATCAAACATCAAATTTTTCAGAAATCAGTTCCTATGAATCAAATTACACTAGAATAACATTCAAAACCCTAGTGTTCATTAAGTTCTATATAACCCACTAATCACCTACAATGGTGGCCATGGATTTCACTAGAATTTGGCATGATTTCAACATGTACTTATCTTGGGTTTACTCCTAGACATTTTAATGTTCCTATTTCATCTACAAATCACACATGCATCATCAGATTTCAAATTCTCTAAATTCATGAGAATTTCAAGTAGAGAATTTTTGTCAAATTTTACATACCTTATGATCTCCTTCCAATGGGGATCACTAATCTATGCTCGATTTTCGTTTTAGACTTGATTTGAACCTTCAAATTGGAGGTTTTGAGAAAAACTAGGGTTTTGGGGAGCTTGGGATCACCCCCTGCTTCTGATCGATTTCCAGCAACAAAACACAAGTGTGTTTTGAGTTTAATTTTTTTTGTTTTATTAATATTAGTTTCCATTTAAACACTTTTGGCCCCTCAACTTTCGTTTTTATTTGTTTTAACTCTTTAACTACTCACAAGTCATCATCTAACTAGGTTAATGTCATTCCTAGTTAGTTTATTTTTCTTATTTATTCACCACATAATTGTATTATAAGAATTTGTATTTTCGGGGTGTTACAGAAATCCAATGATCTGGGCACCAATGGAGAGTGATCCTCTGCTGATTTCTTCAATTTCTTGATTTCATCAATCTCACGAAGGATCCTGCCATTAGTTTCATCCTGCTGTTGCATGTAATTCTTCATCTGCAAAATCAAAAAATAAAGATCATTGTTAGTAGGAGCAGAAGAAACAGCAGTAGTTACTTTTGTGAAAACGGGGGTTGTCTTCTTCGCAGCATTCTCAGCATTCTTCTGGGATACAGAAGGAACAGGAGGCAAAGGTGGAATACCCTGTGATGAGGTGATCGATGACATGGAGCTTGAAGTGTTTTTCCCTTGAGAAGCCATGTGGTTGAAGGTAATGAACAGAAATGAATGAAATGAACAGAATTTTGAAGAATGAAGCACTGATTGCCCCACGGTGGGTGCCAAACAGTTTTGGTCAAAAATCACACAAGGATAATGTAACCAAATCTGATTTTTATGAGGTTAGATGCTTGGTTAAATGAACAAAAGTTTAAACAAGAAATGAATGAAAATGGTGATGAACACAAGAATTTATACGAGGAAAAAGCCCTTGATTAATGAATGATCTCTAGCATAAAAAACCTCGGATGGTGAAAACTATCACTATCAACTATATTGAACAAAAAAGGTTACAAATTTGGAAGATAATAAGCTTGTTACAATGATTGCTAGTGTGTTTGTGTGTGTATTCGCCAACTGATTTCCAGAGAGAGTTCGAATGTGTCAATGTGTTTCTAATAATAGCTTGTTATCCCCTTAAAAGATAGAAATTAACTAGATAACTAACTATCCGAACAATAAGCTTGCCATCCACTATCACCACAACGGTTATCATCTTGTGCACATGCTATAATAAGGAGCATATTCCCCTGGAATCTCGGTTAGAACAAGTCTCCTTCGAAATATACCTGCAAAACATGCTAAAAGGTGATGGAAACAATTGTTAGTTTTAGAATATCAAAGAGGATCCTGGATCCTTAGCCTTCCTGCACCATTTCCTAAGGATCCTTGATTAATAAAATTCTATCCCTAACAATATATATAGAAACGGGATTAGGAGAAAACGCTCAAAAGTGTGAGAACGGTGAGAACGCATACTGGCCCAACACGTGTCACGCGGCATAGAGAAGGGCGGGGGGGCTTTTTTGTCCTTTTATCTTCTCCTTTTCCGGTTCCGCTTTTCACAATATTGTTTTATTTTTTGCATTTAAGATTTTTGGCGTTAACAAAATTCAATAATTAATTGCGTTTAATGGTTTCATTGTACTAACATTTTGGCGTTTTTCAAATCGTATGCCATTTGAACCCCAGGGGGGGTCAGGAAATCTATCTGAATGGCGTTTTTTCAAGGAGTTTTAAACAAGATGGCCCATTGTTCTATTATTTTTCATATACATTTTAGCGTTTGTGGTATCTTGGCGTTTTACAATTGTAAAATTATATCACAACCATAGGGAAAAAAATAGAAGCGAAAAAAATAAATTAAAAATCCTAATCGGATCTCTCTTCACAATCTTCACTGTCATCAGTCTCTCTCTTCTTTAATAGTACAAGAACTGTCACCAAATATATGGCGTTTTATGTAAAACTTAACAAACCCATCGGTTTGATTATTTTGTCTGCTCATCTGTTGAAGTGGCTTTTTGTGGATGTTTGGGGAGATAGATCTATGACGTGTGGGTGGGTTTTTCGCTTTTTCTTCATCTTGATCTTCATCTTTATAATCATCCCACTCTTCAGTGACATTGATCTCTTCTCCTCATCCAAGCCTTATTCAAGAACAAAGAACATAAAATGACATTCGATTGTCATCAGTATCTTTTTCTTGAAGATTTGTCCATCTCATGCAGCAAAATCTTACTGAGTTACTCCCCTCAGCTAACAATCCATTCAGTGAAACTTCACGAAGAACAATACTGAATATCCAACAAAGCATATTAACCATCTTTGATTTTTTTAATTTTTTGGCGTTTTACAGTGAGTGGTATTTGGCGCTTATTTTTTTGGTTTGATTAAATGGAAGTTGCTGAGAGTTATTATCTTATAGGATTTCTTTTGGCGGCGTAGGTTAGGCGGTGCATTATTATCATAAACTATTCGTTGTTTCAGTTACTGTTTGTAATTATTGTTTTTGATAAGCTTTTATCTCTGAAGTCTGTAACACGTCCGGTCTTTCAAGTTTGGCGTTTTAGATTCTAATATAATAAATTTCCCGTCTCTTCATTTTTACTGTTTTGTAGTTACTGTTTCTAGTTACATTTTCAAGTTTGGTATTTTTTTGGGGGGTTTTTTATAATACTTTTCCAAAGTAATTTTATTATAGTTTGGGAGTTTTTGGGGCGTTTTACGGCATGATAGCGTTTTAACAAGCATTGGGCTGTCTGGCGTTTTTATTATATATGGTGTTTTTATTATATAACAATCAACTGAAAAAGAAAATTAAAAAAAAAAGAATATGTAAACAATTGACATTCTAAATCTTCACTGTCACCAGTCTCTTTCTTCTTTTTTGAATCATCTTAAGTGGCTGGTTCAATTTTCGTATGATTCATTTTGTTTTTTTGTTTTTCAAGTAGTTTTTTTTGTGGCTGTTTGGAAGCACAAAGTCTGACATCATCATCTTTTTCTTGAAGATTTGTCCATCTCATGCAGCAAAATGTTATTGAGTTTACACCCTTCAGCCAACAATCTTGAATTTTCCAATGAACGATGTTTGATTTTATAATTTTGGCGTTTTACCGATAAAAAGAACGCCACGAAATAAAAGCACCTAAAACCTCAAAATTTGATCATGTTAAAATCAATAATGTTTTGCTGTATGAGATGGACAACATTGTTAATCCTCGGTTAAGAAAGATAACTGACAATGTTGTCCACCCCATACAGCTAAACTTTATTGACAACAAACCTCAATAATGTTTTTGTATGTTTTGGCGTTATAAATTGAATGGAAGTTGAGGATAAAGTCAATAAGATTTTACTCAATAAAATGGACAATAACCTCACTTAAGGATTTTGTCCATTATATTGAGCGAAATCTTATAGACAACCAAACTGAATTTCAAATAAATGTTTTGGTTTAGAAGATATTTGATATTTGGGTTTTTTGGCGTTTCTAAGACGAATGGTATATATTAAATATGGCGTTTGGGGGTTTTGTGTGTTTTTAATTGAAGGTCTGAGATGTTGTATATATAGGATTTTTTTTGCGGTTATTTTAGGCGGGATTTTATTATAATTAAGTTTGGCGTTTTATATCTAATGGCGTTTTTAGTTAGAATGGTGTGTGCTCTATGTTTGGCGTTTTATTTCATGAGGTGGCATTTTGTGTGGAGAAGTCAAAAGACTTTTTTACCCTTAATGAAGCGCGTCCACGTAATAAAATTGATGTTATTTACGAAATCGCCACCGCGCCAATCTAGTCCATAGATTGTTTTGATCGGACGATTCATAAGCGTTCTCATCGTTCTCACACTTTCCACCGTTTTCTCTAGATCCTGACCGTATATATATATATATATATATATATATATATATATATATAGGATAGGAGTTGGCCAGAAAGTCCAAATTTCCTAAAAAGTGTAAAAAGTCATAAAACACCATAATGTCAACCATAAAACACACCAAAAAACCCACAAATAATATGATGAAGATTACTAAAACATCATGTATGTGGGTTTTGTGTTGTGTTTTAGATGTTAAGGCTCTGATTGTGGAATGACAAATATTATTGTGTTTTATGTTGTTTAGCATTGTGTATTTTATATTCATAGTTCTACGATGGTGTGTTTGAAGTTTTTATGGACTATTAGAGTTTGAATATGGTGTTTTAGTAATATTCATTCTATTATTTGTGAGTTTTAGGTGTGTTTTATGCCTGAAATTATTGTGTTTTATGACTTTTAACACTTTTTAGGAAAAACACACTTTCCGTAGGATCCCCACTCTATATATATATATATATATACTAGGTGAGAACCCCGTGTATTACACGGGCTGAATAAATGTAAATTTATATACTAAAAAATAAAACAATGTATATTTAAAAACCTCGTTTATTAGACGGATTAAATAAATGTAATTTTATATATTAAATTATAAAAAAGTTATGTCTTTAAGAACCACGTATGTTGTTGTACTGATTGAATAAATATAATTTTATACCTCAAATAATAAAAAAATTACTAAATAATAAAAAAATTATAACTTGATAAACCCCGTGTATTGTACGGGTTGAATAAATCTAATTTTATATACCAAATAATAAAAAAATATATCTTTTAAAAACCACGTGAATTATACGGGTTGAATAAATGTAATTTGGTATAGTAAATAATCAAAACGTTATATTTTCAATAAATGTAATTTTGTATAGTAAATAATCAAAAAACTATATCTTAAAAAAACCCCATATATTACACGGGTTAACTTCTGAGTAATTTTAGATTTTGATTAATATTTAATGGTATATTTTCTAAATAAATTATTTAATAGTATCTATATCTTAAATAATAATATAATCTAGTATGACTCTTTTTATCATCAGTAACGTATATGTATAGATTATGACTCTTTCTATCATCAGTATCGTTTATGTTTCATAATCATATTTATCAACCATTTAAAATTAAAAGGATATCTCTTTTATCTCTCTCAATTATCTATAATTAGGTAAAAGAGATTAAAGTCTTAAACTAAATAATATTTCATAGGAGATTATCTATAATTAATTAGAAGATATTTAAATTAAATAAGTACATGGCCTAATATGATGACAAGTGTCCCAAAGATAGTTTCTTTTATTATATGTATAGATATATATATATATATATATATATATATATATATATATATATGAGGGAGGATCATTTGAGAAGGAAATTTAATTGATAAGAAAAAGAAAAAATGATACACCTCGTAATTTATCCTACACATATTGAAATTTATCTTACATTATTATCCTATTCACCTAGTAATTTACCCTACACTCTAAGTTATTATTATTTTTTTGAATAAATATATATTTTGAAAATGAGTTACAAATTTAATGTAGTTAACTATTAAAAAGAAAAATTGCAAATTAATGATCTATGTAAGTTTACGAATATACACTTACAATAACATTAATTATAAATATTAAATAAAATAAAATGATTATTGGTTATTGGTTGATTTTTTCTTATCTCTTTTTACAAAGAATTTGTTCTTATTTGAACTCTCCACTATACACCACTATCGGATTACCAATATACCCTTATAATAATATTAAATACAAATGTTAAATAAAATAAAATGAAACATTATTATTGGTTATTGGTTATTGGTTTATTGTTTCTTTTCTCTTTTTACAAAATTTTTTTCTTATTTGAACTCTCCACTATACACCACTATATGATATAATCGTTTTTATATCCTCATAATATTTGCATATTTCAGTTAAGGACGTATACTACTCGTTTAATATAATAAATTTTCAGCTCGAACCAAGTAATCTTACATGTGCAAGTTTTGCTTGCACTAGACTCGCTTATCAACAATTATTACTTAACTATTTTTTTAATATTATGCATAACTAATTTCTTCTAGTCTAGTGGTATAGATTCTAATCTTGAAGTGGACTTTAGGGTGTAAGGGGTGCTCCTTAAACGGGGAGTGGTAAACTCTCCAACTAGTCAATCACTTTATGCTATGTCAACTTCCATCCCTATGATACGGGTTAGATGGTTAGGGAGTTAGTTAGAGGTAGTTATGTGTGGGTTAGAAGTTAGTTGGAAGAATGATGTGTTAGTTGTAAGGATAGTTAATAGTGTGAGGGGTATAAATAGTAGTATTTTAATAGAATGAGGGTATCTTGGAAATAATAACAAACTTCTTTCAAACCACTACTCTCATCCACTGTCATTAAAAGTCTTTCGGAAGCTCCTTCTGTCCGAGCATCCCTGAGTGTTAATCAGCTTGACCATTGTTAATCAATCTCAAGCTTGTCCAAATCCAAATCTTATCATTGGTATCAGAGCTGTCTATCCTTGGACACTCTTGATTCGCATTAATTCAGAACCCTAATTCAACTAATTGGGGAAAATCTGCAAACGTTCAATTTCAAATTCTGAATTCGATCATTGGTTCGATTGAATTCCTTCAATTGTTTTCCGTTCAATTTAATTGTCAATTGATCTTTGTTCAGATCAATTTCACGTCAAAATGACAAAAAGACACGGTCATAATGATGCTGATGACGCTGAAACTAGTCAGCAAATGAATAACCGAATAGAAGAAAATACGAAGGCATTGGAAGAGGTGAGAAACATGGTGACGGGGTTGTTTTTACAGTTGACTTAGATAGTCAACAATCAAGCCAATTTGAGGAATCATCAGAGACAAGATATATAAGTTGAAGGAGTGGGGTTCAATTTTGCGGTAAGATTGACAAAAATTGAATTTCCTCGATTTAAGGGTGATGATCTTACCGCATGGTTGTTCAAAGTTGAACAGTTCTTTCAACTTGACAGGGTGACAGATGCAACGAAGGTGAGATTAGCTGCCATTCATTTTGAAGATAAAGCGTTACAATGGTATCAATCCTTCACTAGTCAAAGGGTTGACGGTGAGGTATTGTCTTGGGTAGAATTAGTAGAAGCTTTAAAAGTTAGATTTGGTAAACTGTTTGATGATCCAATGACTGAGTTAAAAAATTTAAAACAAACAACTACAGTTTAAGAATATCATGATAAGTTTGATGCTATTATTAGTAGATTGCAATTGCCTGGGGAATATGCTTTGAGTTGCTTTGTCGCTGGGTTGGAGGATGAAATACAGTTAAAAGTTAGAATGTTTACTCCCAAAAATATTCAGGAAGCCTTTTGTTTGGAAAAGTTGCAAGAAGCAACCATTAAAGCCAAGAAGAATAAATTTGGGTTTAAACCAGCTATTTTACCTAGTCCGAGTGTTAATAAACCATTGATACCAGATGTTAAGGCAGTAAACAATGAGGCTAAAAGAAGTGTGGTTAGAAAGACATTGACTAAGAGTGAGATGGATGAAAGAAGGTCTAAAGTGTGACATCTGTGTCTCTTCAACCATCAAACAAATACCAAATCAATGAAATATTGTGTTTCATACTTGGGATTTGTATAAATATGTGTATCATTGGCACATATCAATTCTTGATCGATTTCGAGCTTTAAATCGCTTTCTAGAAGGTTATACGCGAACTTATGTGTAAACGTAATCAGTTTAACGCGACAACCACTCCGTAACAGTGACATAGGCTTAACATACCATAAATAACCTTTACATGACTTAGAAATAAGTTTTGGAGGGTTTGGTGTGGTGAAATCAAGTTTATTCGATCACAGGGACTATTTGCGTCAAACTGCAAAAGTATACCGAATCGAATGGTAACGAACATTCCGTAACTTAATCATAAGTTAAATATGCCCCAAATATCCTTTACATAGCTTAGAAATAGGCTTTGAGGTGTGGTGCGCAAAAATAAACTTTTTGATCAATAGGGACTAAAAGCGTCAAAAAGTGCACAAGTTTGCATTTTCGCGCATATCTTACGTTCTGAATATATCCGGATATCCAAAAATTTATGTAATCATTAAAATATTTTATTTTAGTGATTGGCATGATAAAATTCCATTCGTCACGTAATTTGGATCGTTTTTCGCGTCCGTTCGTGTTTCGTCGTAATTAACCGAACAACGCAATCGTACGGCCAAACGAACCGACATCCGAGATGTTTTTAAGCATATTTAAGTTCCCTATACTTTAACTTCATTTTAGAGCCTTGAAATGGGGTTAACGGGGCTTAAACGTGCCGAAAACTGACTTTTTAACATACAGGGACCGATTTTGCCAAACTGTCAAACATAGCCCTCGCGGGGTGCGTAAGATGAAGGCACATCTTACGCGGGGCACGACAGAATGCCCAGATCAGAAAACTGTTTTTGATTCAGCAGCTGGTTTCCTGGGTTTTTGCACATGGTTTCTTCATTCTATGGGCTTGTTTTGGGCACCCATAGTATTCCAAATCAGTGGGTACACTTGGACGGTCTAGATTGAAGCTCGTTTATCAAGGAACGATCTTAACGGTTATGGAAATCCTATAAATACCCAACCCCCATTTCATTTCAACCCACATTGATCTGATTTTATGCTCTAAGTTGAAGCTTTATGCTTCATTCCTGAGTATTTAGATGAATATCTTCATAGCTTGGACCTCTTGTAAGTTTCTTTCATGCTTTTATGCGTTTTTAAGCACGAAAGTCAAAAAATGTTTGACTTTCTGCTTTGAACGGTCAATGGTCAACACGAAGTTCGTTTGAACTTAGCAACGTGAGCGTAATCACGATGGTCATAGTCCCTTGTGACTATACCTACTGATTACCACGTTGATTAGGTGTAGTGGCAAGTCATGCGTATTTTGCAACTAAACTATTCTTAGGTATCAAAATCCTTTGTTTTGATATCAACCCTGTTTTCAAACTTCTTTAAACATGTTTTAACATGTTTAATTCCTCACTTTTAGATTAGTGCTTATATAGGGTCGTAAGATAAGCGGTCTAAACAACCGCTTAGACTTTCTAACCCGACCCGTTTGGTGGATCGTTAGGATCCGACCAAGCATGTTTAGTGACCATAGATGTATAGGGAATAACCTTTCGAGGTTATACCTTATGGCCACTTAGTTTAATTAGTTGTATGATAGGTTGTTTATATGCCTTAGGTAAAATGACCAAAATGCCTTTTCCATGCATAATTGGTATTTCAGCATATGTAACTTAAAATTTTGTCACTTAACTGATTATACAACATATTTAAACATGTTTAGGCATATAATACTTGTCATAGGACTAGTTAGGCGTCCCGAACGCGTTTTACGCGAACGACACGTTAAAGTAGCGTAAGCTACCTAAACGGGTCGTAATGGGTCGTAAGCACTTAGGATAGGTTTCGATTTAGAATGTAGGCTTTGTTAAACCATATTACATGAGTTCCTATACTCATTTGGTTTACAAAATCTCATTCTATCTGATCTTCCGATTTAGGTCCGGTTTATTAATATAGTTACCTATATTAGGTGTCGTTTGATTCCGTGATCCCTCTAGCTTTGCTTGGTTGTTATTCAAGACTTCTAAGCATCCTCAAGTGAGTACATAGTCCCCTCTTTTACTGTTTACAAAAGTTTTGGGGTGAAACACATGTGCCTACTTGTTACTTTCGTGCTTTTCATGCTTTTATATCATAAACTTGCTATGTTCATTAGTACGCATATAGTACATGATTTCATTATGTTTTGCTATGTATGTTCACTTAGCATGCTGGTACATTGATTTTCATATATTACATTTTGTTGCATATGTTCATCCAGTATATGGACACATTGTTTTACATTTTGAATTGTTTGAATCGTTTGGAACTGTTTGATCTATGTGGGTTATTTGAACTGTTGAACCGTTTGGAACTGTTTGATCTATGTGAATTATTTGGACTGTTTGAACCATTTGGAACTGTTTGATCTATGTTTGAACAATTGGGTTAGGGAAGTGATTAGGTAACGGGGCGGGTGTAATGTGATAAAAGCATGGTGGATACGCCCTCTGGTACTTCATATATATAAGTGCTTTTAACACATTATATATCGTTGCGTTATCTAGATCACTTGGGCAAGTGTTTTCAAAACAAAGTTACATTACAAGGTTTTTCTAACAATATAAACCATTCGAGTTTTTACAAAAACGATTTACAATCTGGGTTTACATAAACAAATGTTTTGAGTTAAGATTCATGGCATCGAGGTTTTATAAAATATAACTAATCTGTTTTGGCTTGGTTATTTCAATTTACATTACAAACATTTTACAAAAGTAGGTTTTCTAATATCAATTAATGAAGTTGTTCAAGTTATTTCAAAATGTAAACGAGCCATGAATCTGACACTCACATAAAACTAAGTACTCGCTGGCATTTTTATGTTGACGTATATTCACATATGTTTCAGGTACCATAGTTGATGATGTTTGATGGTGATATTGGTGCATGCTCACATAGGAATGGACGAGGCCTTAGTGACTTAATAATAATGGAAGTTAATTTGTTCATGTTTTGTTTCTACTTTCAATACGATGTAATAAATTTAATTCAATAAAACAGAACTTTTACCCATGTGTTGTGAAACAATGATTCTGTTACGACACTCCACGACGTTTTCGCCGCGGTTTGTTGTTTTAACGCGGTCGGGGTGTGACATAAAGGGTTGTGTTTTAATTGTGATGAGAAGTACTCTCAAGAGCATGTATGTAGGGGTTATAAAAAGCCTCAGCTGTTCCATATTGAGGTTGAATGGATGGAAGAAGAAGTAGAAAATGTAGAAGAAGAGGAAGTGGTGATGGAATGTGCATAGATTTCTGTAAATGTAGTAGAATGTAGTGATGTGTATAAGTCTATACGGGTGACAGGACATTTTGGAAAATTTGAGTTGCAACTATTGATGGATACTGGAAGTTCTCACAATTTTCTAGACCTGGCATTAGCTAAATGGTTGGGTTGTAGGATGGTTAAAGGGCCGGCTATGTTGGTTAAAGTAGCAAATGGACATGAGGAAATTTGTGATTTGACGGTTAAAAGGTTTAGTTGGGTTATGCAAGGCATTCAGTTTGAAGCTGATGTTTATGTGATGCCTCTTGGGGGTTGTGATTTAGTGTTGGGGGTGCAATGGTTTACCACTTTAGGCAGCATTAAGATGAATTATAATGATCGAACTGTTGCATTCAAGTTTAAAGGGTAGAAGGTTGTATTAAGAGGACAAAATGGTAAAAGATTGACTCAATTCAGAAAAGGTAGTTTAAAGAAGATAGAACAGCAGAGAGGAGAGTTGGCTATGGTTCAAGTTTGTGCTATTGAAGGGTTGAGTACAAGTACTTCTGTAGTGCTACAAAAAACTCAGCAAATAGAGGAACAGAATCTGCATTTACAGCAGTTGTTAACTGACTTTGATGATGTGCTTCAGGATTTAAAGTCCTTACCTCCGACTAGAGGGCAATATGATCATAGGATTCCTTTGAAACAAGGGGCTGATGGTGTGAACTTGAGGCCCTATAGGTATCCTGTTGTGCAAAAGGATGTTATAGAGAAAATGACAAATGAGTTGTTGGAGCAAGGGGTAATCAGAACAAGCACCAGTTCTTTTGCTTCACCGGTGGTACTGGTTAAGAAAAAAGATAATACGTGGCGATTGTGTATTATAGGAAATTAAATCAGGTTACTATTCCTGATAGGTTTCCTATACCTTTGGTGGAAGATTTAATGGATGAGTTATGTGGAACTAAGTTCTTTTCTAAACTCGATTTAAAGTCTGGGTATTATCAAATCAGGATGGGGGCAGAAGATATTCATAAGACAGCATTCAAGACTCATAATGGCCATTTTTAGTTCTTGGTAATGCCTTTTGGCCTCACAAATGCTCCTTTTACTTTTCAAGGTTTGATGAATCACGTCTTTAAACAATATTTTAGGAAGTATGTGTTAGTATTTTCCGATGATATATTGGTTTATAGTCCCTGTTGGGAAACTCACATGTTACACTTGAAAGATGTATTAGCTGTGTTAAGACAACATCAGTTGGTGGCAAAGAAAAGTAAATGTGTGTTTGGTGCTACTTAGTTGGAATATTTGGGGCACATCATTTCTCAAAAAGGGGTAGCTACAGATCCTGCAAAAGTATCAGCTATTCAGCAGTGGCCTGTCCCAAGAAATGTCAAAGAATTGAGGGGATTTTTGGATCTTACGGGTTATTATAGAAGATTTGTGAAAGATGATGGTAGTATTACGAAACCACTGACTCAATTACTTAAAAAGGATTCCTTTCAGTGGTCAAGTATAGCTTAGCAGGCTTTTGAGAGGTTGAAAAGTAGCATGAGTCAGCCTCCTGTGTTAGCATTACCTGACTACAGTGAAACTTTTATAGTGGAAACTGATGCTTCAGGGTATGGAATTGGGGCGGTTCTTATGCAAAGAGGGCACCCTATTGCTTACATTAGTAAAGCATTGTCTCCTAGACACATGTCTTTATCTACTTATGAGAGGGAACTGTTGGCAATTATTCATGCAGTGCAGAAATGGCAGCCATACTTAGCACACAATCACTTTGTGATCAAAACTGATCAGCATAGTCTGAAATATCTCTTGGATAGTAAAATTTCTACAACACATCAACAGAGGTGGTTATCAAAACTGATGGGGTTTAATTTTGATATCGTATACAAGAAGGGAGTTGACAATAAAGTTGCAGATGCATTGTCAAGAGTAACTCATGGAGAGGTCTTACAGCTGGCTGTTCTTCAGTACATACTGATTTATGGGCTTCCATTAGAGAAGGATGGACACAAGATGAGGATTTGGTGAATCTTATCCAAGATTTACAAAAAGATCCTTTATCTCATGGGCAGTATACTTGGAATAATAATGAATTGCGAAGGAGGGGTAAATTGGTCATTGGTAGAATAATTCCCTTGTAATAGCAAATTTTGTAATGGATGCATGATTCAGGGCAGGGAGGTCATTTAGGAGTTCATGCAACTACAAATAGGGTTGCTAGGCTATTTTATTGGCCAAAATTAAAAAAAAAAAAAAGATGTCTTGGCTTATATCAGGCAGTGTACTGTTTGCCAGCAGTGTAAGTCAGAAACAATAGCTTATCCAGGTATGTTACAACCTTTGCCTATTCCTAAAGCTGTATGGGAAGATATAGCCATGGATTTTGTGGAGGGATTACCTAAATCTGGGAATAAGAGGTTATTTGGGTAGTGGTGGATAGGCTAAGTAAGGGAGCACATTTTGTGGTTTTACAGCATCCTTTTACAACAGTAGATGTGGCGCAGATGTATTTGGATCATATATACAGGTTGCATGGTCCTCTTAAATCCATTGTGTCGGATAGGGATGAAATGTTTGTAAGTCGTTTTTGGAAAGAACTCCTGCTATTACAAGGAGTGGAGCAGAAAATGTCTAGTTCTTATCATCCACAAACAGATGGGCAGACTGAGGTCTTGAATAGATGCTTGGAAAATTATTTGAGATGTATGTGTTTTGAAAAGCCTAAAGATTGGGTACAGTGGCTGCCCTTAGCTGAATATTGGTACAACACAACTTATCAATCTGCCATAAAATGCACTCCTTTTGAAGTGATTTATGGACAGCCACCTCCTTTACACTTACCTTATCTTCCTGGTGAAAATAATGTGGAAGCAGTGGATAGAAGTTTGATTGTCCGAGAGGAGGTTATTAATATCCTTAAAGCTAATTTGGTTCAAGCTCAGAAGAAGATGAAAAGGCAGGCAGATGATCACAGATCAGAAAGGCGCTTTAGTATAGGGGATTGGGTGTATTTGAAACTGCAACCTTATAGGCAGCAATCTGTTGTTCAAAAGGGTAATCAAAAGCTGTCTGCAAAGTATTTTGGACCATACTTAATTTTGTCTAAGGTAGGGGAGGTAGCTTATACACTGTAATTGCCAAAGGGGTCCTCTATTCATCCTACAGTTCATGTGTCAATGCTTAAAAAATATCATGGCCCCTTACCTATTACTGTGAATAACGGAGATATGGAACAAGTATCTACACCAGAACCTGAGAGTGTTATTGAGACTAAGGTGTCTAAAAGGTTTAATAGAATGGTTGTTCACTGGTTGGTTAAGTGGAAACATGTTGGGCCAGAAGATGCTACTTAGGAAGAGGCAGCTGTGATAATGCAAAAGTTTCCAACTTTTGATCCTTGGGGTCAAGGATCATCTTCACAGGGGGGTATTGATACAGGTTAGATGGTTAGAGAGTTAGTTAGAGGTAGTTATGTGTGGGTTAGAAGTTAGTTGGAAGAATGATGTGTTAGTTGTAAGGATAGTTAATAGTGTGAGGGGTATAAATAGTAGTATTGTAATAGAATGAGGGTATCTTGGAAATAATAACAAACTTCTTTCAAACCACTGCTCTCATCCACTTTCATTAACAGTCTTTCGGAAGCTCCTTCTTGTCCGAGCATCCCTGAGTGTTAATCAGCTTGACCATTGTTAATCAATCTCAAGCTTATCCAAATCCAAATCATATCACCCTACTCACCATTTGCACCAAAACATAAGGGGTGCTTCACCCAAACATTTTTTTCTTAAAAAATATAAATGTGTGATTATTAGGAAGAGAGTGAGGCCCACCATTAACCCTCTCTTTCTCTCCTCTTCCTTTGCACGGTGACGACTCCCTGATTCAATTCAATCACCCCACTTAAACAAGGGTTGGCGGTGGTGTGCCCACGTGGGGAATCCACTCAATCACCTCCACTCCCCGCACCCACTCCATATACCTTTAGTCTAATATTTATAAGTAGATTTAGTGGACGTGTGAGTTTCACAAACAAGAAAAGCTCTATCATAATTCATAAGGCTATTGGGTGTGGGGCTCATCCCTGGGACGGCAAGCCGCGTCGAGGGCCGGCTACACCGCCCCCTCCTATTGCGTCGCGTCGTCATCGTCCCCTCCTAGCCGTTCTCGACGGGGCTCTCTCTTTTTATCACACACATATAAACACATATAGAGACATACATACATAGGTATAAATAAAGGGGCTCATTACCGACACTCTAGGCCCATCTCCCACGCCCTTTGACGTAGACATCTACATGACGAATCATCCTCAAAAGACTACGTTCCTTCACACCCAATAGACCCAATAGCCTAAGCGATACGTGTGAGACAAAAAAGTGTGACATGATTTCTAAACTTTTCTATCCGGACAACTACCAACCTTCCACGTGTAATCTGACATCAACCAACCTTAAAAATGACCCCATTTACTTTCATCCAAAAGAAGATGGAAACTTAAAAGACAAAAGCATGATCATGACAAAAAAAAATCAATATAAAGATCTGTGGGACCTTGGCATTATTAATAGTAACATCACATCAGTTTCTTATATTTAAGAACACATCAACAAAAGTGTCTTGATTAATGTTTTTGTTTAAGCTTTGCATATTCTTATGAAGATGTAGATTTATTCTACCTAATTTTCGACCATGTTGAGCACTAGTCTAGCTTTAGAAAAGAAAGAAAATTATATGTTTACCCTAACAAACGACCAAAAAGTTACCTAACATACGGTAAAAACAAAGATGGCCACGTTGTCCAAAGAATTGATGTTTGGCAATTACCCAAACCAATAAAATTTGTTTTAAACAAAGAGACGGCTCACCACATAATTTCATTCCCTACATGATAACATAACACAATCGTTTCCTAAATGACTTCATGGTAGAAGAGACCATATCAAATTGTTATCCCATACAAATGTTCAAAAATAAGAATAACTTAAAGGAAATACAAGAATAAACAATGCGGGAAGGTACCATTGCTAATCATTGGCTTTGCAACCACGAATATACGGATTCTCAAATTCGATGTAGTTGACCGGATACGCACAAAATCTGGTCGTCATACTCAGCTAGAGCCATGGTTTTATAGGTTTCCATTGTAGTGAACGAAGGCTGAACTAATGACGCTGAATAGAAGTCAAAAAGATAAATAAAAAGATAAATAAAGAGCGGCTCCTAAGAAATTTTATATAAATGAAATAAATAAAGTATTACACCATGGGCCTTTTAGGGGTGCTAAATCGTTCGATTAATTAGGTTGGTTAATTATTTTTTATATTTATCCATTCTTAACAGAAAACCATGTAAGATTAAATATATTGTAATGTGAGGTTTACGATCAAATACAAAGACTTCTAAAAATAAGAAATGTACAAAGACTCCTAAAAATAAACCCACTACAAAAAAAAAAAAAAAAAAAACCTAAATACCACCATCACCCAAAAACCTAAACCTCCACCCATCACCGCCCCCCCCCCCCCCCATAAATTATTATTATTATTATTATTATTATTATTATTATTATTATTATTATTATTATTATTATTATTATTATTATTATTATTATTTTGCCGAGGGTGAAGGGGTGGGGTGGAGGGGGGGGGGGGGGGGGGGTTAGGTTTTTTTAGGTTTTTGGGTGGTAGGGGTTGGGTTAGGTTTTTTGGTGAGATATAGTTTTTTTTTTTTTTTTTTGCCGGGGGTGTGGGTGGGGTGGGTGTTTAGGTTTTGGGTGGTGGTATAGTAGGTTTAGGTTTTAGGTTCTTAGACACTTGTCACTATATAGTGTCTTCTTACACTTCTTAACTTTAGGAGACTTTGTAGAATAACTTAACCATATAATGTGATATTTAATCTAGTAGCCATATAATCATTTATATAATGTCTGGATCAAAATATATTAAACCTATTATATAATTAGTTGGTAATTGTTAATGGACAATATTACCCTTATTAACTAATTAGGTTTCCTCTTGGGTGTATATATAAGAAGATAATTAGAGAGGTAAAAGGTTACACAACTTGGACTCCCATAACATCATCAAAATCATCCTCTATCTCTCTCTCCATAATCATAAACTCAAACCCAAGATTTCGGTATTACCATCAAGAACTTACACCCTAAGGAGGAACCATATCATCCTGACAACTATGTCGAACTCCATGGCTGCGTCTCTGATTGGATTCTCTGCTGGCCTGTCTGCTGTTACAAATATTTCTACATGTTTTCCATTATGTTTATACAGAACTGATCAACATGTGGTATCAGAGCATATGTTGATAAATCAGATTTGTTTGTTTCCATGAATCTGGAAAACAAACTGTATGAAAACCTGATAAAAACCCAAGAACATGAAATTTGGTTAAAACTTAACATTCACGTTTTTTATGTTCTAAATAAGATGTTTAATCACATCATAAATGATCACTGTTTCGAAATCTGTATAAGGATATGAAATTTTCGTATTTCGGATTCCTGAATTTAATTTTATGTTTTTAGGGTTCATCGTGTTCTTATGAAAATTCGAATAAATTTCTATATTTTGGAATGAATTCAGGATCAAAGAGTGTTTTTTCCTTATTTTGATCTAGTTTTATCTATTAAAAATTTTGAAATCTTTTATAACTTAATGGATAAAATTTTCTAAATATTTAGATGAACATAAATCAACATTAAAACAGGAAACATGATCTCATGATCCCTTAATTTTTGGATTTTCACCTTTATCAGAACTAACTGCTATAATTAGTAGATTTCGAATCTTGGAGAATAAGTTTCGTAAACCATAAGAGATTTCGAGATTTCATTAAAATTCGAAATCTCAGAAAATTCAAAATCTCATTATAATTCGAAATCACAAGATTTTTCGAAATCTAATTCGAAATCAAATTTTTTTCGAAATCTCACAAAAATTCGAAATTACAGTTTTTTCGAAAACTTACATTGTTTTTTCGAAAACTAATTTTTCGAAAACTTACAATTTTTTCGAAATCTAACATGTTCTCGAACTATCAAGATTTTTTCTAAATCTCATTACTGCATTAACCTGTTATTGTGAACACTTAAACAGAATCAGATAACTTTTCACAAAACCAAATGGCTTAACTTGAATGAGCTTCTGATGTATCACTTCTCCCAAAGGTGATTTTATTCTATTGGTGCATATTCTGTGACAACAGCTTAATAGATTGTTTATTTAGTCTTTGGATATTTTGTAATGGGCTTAGCATATTGGTTAGTAAGTTTATTGTAGTAATAGGCTTGGAAAATGGACTAGCCCAGTAGGAAGCCCAGTTCACAGACATGTGTTATATAAACATGTTTTGTGATTAGGTATAACAACCCTCCAAAAATATTTCTAACACCCCTAATATATTTATAATATCCCTATACATCCTAAAATACACCCCGTATACGAGAACCAGACTCGAAATACCTCTATATAATTAAAACTAAAATAAAAACAAATCCTGGTGGCGCTCGCGGGGCGCGAAGCCCCTGGCTCTATCCGTCGCGGGCCGCGACAGCTCAACGACAGGAGAACACCCGGTGCTGCCACGTGTCGATGACTCAGCAAACACAAACCTCCTTTAAGGTTCTCGCGGGGCGCGACGGCCGAGAACCTAAGGCGACGCGGGGCGTGACGGCATGGTCGGACAGCCTATAAATGGAGAGCTTCGACATTTCATTCCAATTCGTTCATTTCTCAATCTCTCTCTCTCTCTAATTTCATAGCAATAATAATACCCGGGCATTATACCCCCCCTAAATAGCGAAGCTCAGCCTCGTTGTAAGTATTTTAACCCCCGGTTACGTATTAGATACGCTGCCCGATTGATCTAGTGCTCTGTAACGGCTGTTGTGGCTCTGCCCGACGTAGTCGTTGGAGTTCTGTCTCGGGGAGGGTATAACTAATGTAAAATTGGGTTATTGTACTCACACGTGTGCATTATTTAAAATTTATAGATTTTAGCCAGGAAGCCACAGGAAATTACCTAAGATAGCAATGTGAGTAATCTCCTTTTTGTGAACCTTTTGCAAACTGTTTTTACAAAACCTCAAATGTTTTACATTATATTAAACAGTGATTGAGTATTTGTATTCTACAATTATCGTCGGTATGTTGGGGTTTTGTATACAAAATTTGTTACTACATAGTGAGTAGTAACATGACCACAAGTCGGGTTGACAGTACCGTGGGTTGTAATTAAAGTAGATGGAAACAAATGTAATTGCGCGACCGCCCTCAATGCTGTAAACGGTTTTAACTGTCTTGATTAAACTGGGATTCACTCACCAGTATTTCTTGCTGATAAAATGTTTTAAACACGTGTTTCAGGTAACTTAGTGTGAAGCCAATAAAAGCCAGCTGGAGAGCACTGAAGGCTTAGAAAAGTGGCAATAAAAGTTGCCTAATTAAAAAGGAGAATTGTTTTCAATAATTAGGGTTATTCCCCATAAATATATTTAAAATGAAAAATCGGGTTTTGTCCCATTTATCTACTATAAATGTATTATCAGAAAAACTTGGGTTTTATTCCAGTATTCTGTTTTAAAGATGTTGGTGTTTAACTCTGATAAAATATTTCCTAACTACGGTCCTGATGAAACTTTCCGCTGCCAAATTAATAAACACCGATACCATCAGACTAGCTCGCGGCTCCCGCTCCCGGGGAAGGGGTCGGGGGCTGTGACAGAAGGTGGTATCAGAGCTATGCCGCTGGTTTAAGCCATCTAGGTGTTCTTCCAATACCTAAACCTTAAATATTTGTGTTAGGAAATTTATATCTTATGTATTATCCTGTGAACATAAAATCTTAATATGTTAATTATGATTTTATGTCATCTAACGAATTTTGAATTCCCAAGATGTGTTACCCATATCTGTATCTTACACTCGTGCTATAATATATATAAATGATATATATTAATAATATCGTGTCTTAGTAAATTTCGTGATATCTTGTATATCTATCATATCCATATGTATGTGTGGGAACATAATGCAATATAAATTTTATAATAATAATACAATATTACTATTAATATTTTGATATTAAAATAAGATAAAAGCAATTCAGATATGATACTTTGTAAATATCCTAATATAAATATTTAGATAATATGTATTATACCTAAATGATTTTATATCATTTAAATTCTCAGGGTATGTAAAATAGACTATAAAAAAGGGAATATATTCATAATATAATATTCAAATCTGTATCCTCATATTTATGTAAATACGACTTAAAATAAATTATAATAATATTATGATATTGATATTGATATTAATATCTTAACCAAAAAAATGTAAAATAACACCTTTAGGTATGGTATCACTGAAATTTCATAATATAAAATATTATTCAATGAAAGCAAGATATTTTATGATTTATGATATAATCCAAAAAGTTTTACTCGATTTAAAGATCTGTATTTATCAAAGTTTTGACAACACATATAATTATACTAATTTTATTAAAATATAATATTTCAGCATTGTTTGGATACAATAATTAAAATATTTTGTAAATCACTTTATAATTCCTTATGGTATTATTAAATATTAAATATGTAGATTGTTTATCAAAAATTTGATAAATTACGTAATATTCAGAAATTATGTGTATAGTCAATATTAATGATAATTAACATGCTAGAGAAATTTTTAATATGTAAACGCTCTTTAAGAAAAGTTTAATATATACTGTTACTATCATTATTATTAATATAACACACTAAAGTAAATATTATTAAATTTTGTTTTAAAACTAATAATAATAATATTTTAGAAAAATAAAATAGTTGGCTCTTGAATAAAGCTATGTTAAAAGAATTTTATAAAACAAAATTCTTAATTTAATTTATACAAATAATGAACAAGAATTATTATAGTTCGTAATTCATAGTTGACAATTCTAAAACTTAAGCACATATACACAATGGAAGATATTAAACAGCACTTATGAAACAAGAATATGTATAACAACTCGATACCGTGTAATTAAATGATACCTATATATACATATATATATATATATATATTAACCGGAAATAGCCTAAACCTATTTCTTAGATTATATGTAAATCAGATATATGTATATTTTATATAACTTGTATCAATAATATAAATAATGTTCCATCTATGCAATAAAGATAGGTACAAAACATTTAGTACAGTATAACGATATGATTTAAAATATATGTACATATATCTCAGAAGAAACAATTTTTAATATTTGATAAGTTTAATTCATTTCTTAAACTATATTTAAGTTGTATATACATATATTCTGAGATGAGAATAATACTTTATTAAATTTAAAAACATTAAATTTTGTATTCTCTGTTATGATAAATTTCAAATCCTAATTATGTTACAATCAGAATGAGTCAACCTGTCAATTAAAGATTAAATTGTTCTAGAAGAATTCAGAAGATTTATATCTTTACTAAATTTATTTCTTTTAATAAATTTCCTTTTCATTCCGAAATATTATAAACCCGATGGAAATTTATTAATATAAAGAAATAAACAAAGTTATAAGAATAAACGGAATAATTAAAATAATTACTTATATTGAATCCTCATGAATTGATATTATATGTATATATTATAGGAAATTTTAAAACCTTATATCTATACGTATGTATATACAAGCCGCAATTTTCTTAATAATATATATAATATAATGATCAAATGTCCTAGGTAGAAGGACAAATTTTATATAACAGAAGAAACAAACCTACATGTTTACTTAAGATCTATTTTGATACCCAACTTTAATTCAAAAGATACCTTAAGAATATCTGTATTAGCACCACCTCTTGAAAAACAATAAATAGATCAATGACAAAAAATCTTAGAATTTCATATAAAAACTTTTACCTTTATTTTGAATGCCTATCCAGTCATGAGTTCTGGAAACATAATTAAGACAATAAAGAGAAGCTATTACACCAAAGGAAGAAACAACACATATAAAATATACATTTTCCTTATATATTGATAAGATATATAGTAAGAGAAAATGTTAAGATATAACATGTATATATATATACCTTAATATATACAATTATCAACGCATTATACTGATGAGTTATGATTATAATTGTGTTAAACAAAATGTGCCTGTATAATTACATAGTTCTGTGATAATTATATCTAAACATGTTTGTAATACAGATGTCAAATGAAATGGCATATGATCAAGAAATTGAGACTAGTAATGGAAGCTCTTTGGATAGGAACACTATAGAAAATGTAATAGCTCAAGGAATATCGAATGTCATACCTTCAATCATTGAAGCTATTAAAATTTTTGTGCCTATAACCAAAGGTCATACTATACACTGTAAGCATACCCATCACTTCAAATCTAACCCTAGTATCAATGGAAGTCCTGATATTCGTATCAAAACTTCATCTTCCAAACGAAAGAAAATCACAACCTATAGCTACTCTTATAAGGAATCCTGCTCCGACAAATCGCGTAAGGATAAAGAAATGAAACCAGTAATCACGCAGCCTACCTGCAACAACCATAACAAGAAGAACGCAAGAAAACACCATTCTAAGAAGACACTTCGCTGTAATTTCTACAAGAAGGCTGGACATGCAGAGGAAGAATGTAGAAGGAAAACTAATGTATGTTACAAATGCGGAGACCCAGGCCACATTCGTCCATACTGCCCGAAACTATCTAAGGCACCCAACAACGAGGATCAAAACCTCGATGAAGCTAAGGAGAACGCATAAAAAAAATTATAACACCCGAGCCAACAACAACTTTTAATAATAAAGAACCCTTATGTTTTGTCTGCACTTAATTATTAGTTGACTTTTGATTCCGATCAAAACTTCATCAATAAAAGGTCTATGTTTTTCTTTTATAGAGCCAATTCTCATTCGTCTCATCTTTTGACAAATTCCTATGTCATACGTACATTGCTTGTTATACATGTAAATTCACTTCAAAGTATCAGTTATTCTTGAGTTCTAATAAAATATTTCGTTATACTCACTCTGATAATTTATATGATTACACAATGCTGATTTTTGATATCAAGTCAACAGATTTCTTGAAAATTCCTTTTCTTTTCAGAGTTACTTTTCAAAGTTACTTACCAGATTTTCATGAAAACCATTTCTTGCCAAAAACATACATCCCTTGTTGGAATATGTCCAAACCAAATTCAATTTGTTTAAACTTGTTTATTCAATTCAAAATCCCATATGATAAAATTGAGATTATCATATTCCAAATAATCTTATTTGTTTGAATCATAGTAGACCTGTTCAAAGTGTACAACTCCAATAAATTGTTTGATAAACCACGGCACCTTGTGGTGGCAATTTCTTTGAAACTTGAACTCATTTCGTTTTCACACCTGAGATACGAAATTATCTATTTATTGATTTATTATCCAAAACCAGTCTTAATACTATTTTGTGTTAAGATTCCAGTATAACCCCAACATTTCTTTCATCATTGAATTTAAATCCTACAAATTCATTTCTACGTTCATTTGAACATCCTATCTTTTGAATATTCAGATTCACTTCCTTGAAACTTTCAGTTACTTTCAAAAACGGTGAATTCGTTCGGCCACCGCAATCGTTGAATTCTTTCAATCACTACAACACCTTGCGGTGTCTGTATAAATTTGCAGTTTGTGCTAATTAATAACCCCAAATCATATCAGTTTATACGTATTTTGACTCATCATTCAAAATAGTCTTGATACAATTATGTATTAAAACCATGATACAATAAATTCTATTGTATTGCTTGGTGTATCCTTGCTATTTCAATAAACGTCATTGATTTCTGGGTTGATTATTGACAAATCATTTTTCATACTTCTACCTTCAATTGAGATTATTGATTCAGAGTTCTTTTTAAACGAACAAAGTAAGTTCTCTTTCGACAATGAATCCTATTATTCCTAAAGGTCGTTCACATTCCCTTTATGTGTCTCTATTGATCTTGTAAAACTTGATTGTATTACGTTCAGCTAATAAACCCTCAAACTAATCATTTATGTTTCTCATTTTCTTCAATGTCCTTAGAAAAATCCCACTAAAGACTTGTCTGCTAAGTGTTTTTAAGATTTCATACATCATTTATGTCAGTTGTAGCTGATAAGCTACGGGTTCTATTCGTTTAATAAATGATTCAACATGCCTGGAACTTGACTTTCCTCTTTAACGACCCTTTCTATAAAGAAACTTTTTGAAAGGTTTTCGTTTATTATAACTCTTTTGATAAACTCGTATCAATTTAACCTATAGTTTCTTCCACTATCTCAAGCCCAGATAAGTTGCTTTTCTTCAAGTTATCGTCCAACAGAGAGGAGTTTAGAACTTCCGAAGACGCTTTGACATTGTTTTTACTAACTACAAGACGTGACATAACCCGAGGAAAAATCATAACCCTAATCTTGAGGACGAGATTTAAAATAAGGTGGGGAGGATATAACAACCCTCCAAAAATATTTCTGACACCCCTAATATATTTAGAATATCCCTATACATCCTAAAATACACACCGTATATGAGAACCGGACCCGAAATACCTCTATATAATTAAAAATAAAATAAAAACAAATCCTGGTGGCGCTCGCGGGGCGTGAAGCCCCTGGCTCTATCCGTCGCGGGCCGCGACAACTCAACGACAGGAGAACATACGGTGCCGCCACATGTCGATGACTCAGCAAACTCAAACTGCCTTTAAGGTCCTCACGGGGCGCGACGGCCAAGACCCTAAGGCATCGCAAGGCACGACGGCATGGCCGAACAGCCTATAAATGGAGGGCTTTGGCATTTCATTCCAATTCGTTCATTTCTCAATCTCTCTCTCTAATTACTACATAGCAATAATAATACCCGGGCATTATACCCCCCTAAATAGCGAAGCTCTGCCTCGTTGTAAGTATTTTAACCCCCGATTACGTATTAGATACGCTGCCCGATTTATCTAGTGCTACGTAACGGCTGTTGTGGCTCTGCCCGACGTAGTCGTTGGAGTTCTGTCTCGGGGAGGGTATAACTAATGTAAAATTGGGTTATTATACTCACACGTGTGCATTATTTAAAATTTATAGATTTTAGCCAGGAAGCCACAAGAAATTACCTAACATAGCAATGTGAGTAATCTCCTTTTTGTGAACCTTTTTGCAAACTGTTTTTACAAAACCTCAAATGTTTTACATTATATGAAACAGTGATTGAGTATTTGTATTCTATAATTATCATCGGTATGTTGGGGTTTTGTATACAAAATTTGTTACTACATTGTGAGTAGTAACATGACCACAAGTCGGGTTGACAGTACGGTGGGTGGTAATTAAAGTAGATGGAAACAAATGTAATTGCGCGACCGCCCTCAATGCTGTAAACGGTTTTTAACTGTCTTGATTAAACTGGGATTCACTCACCAGTATTTCTTGCTGATAAAATGTTTTAAACACGTGTTTCAGGTAACTTAGTGTGAAGCCAATAAAAGCCAGCTGGAGAGAACTGAAGGCTTAGAAAAGTGGCAATAAAAGTTACCTAATTAAAATGGAGAATTGTTTTCAATAATTAGGGTTATTCCCCATAAATATATTTAAAATGAAAAATCGGGTTTTGTCCCATTTATCTACTATAAATGTATTATCAGAAAAACTTAGGTTTTATTCCAGTAATCTGTTTTAAAGATGTTGGTGTTTAACTCTGATAAAATATTTCCTAACTACGGTCCTGATGAAACTTTTCGCTGCCAAAATAATAAACACCGATACCATCAGACTGGCTCGCAGCTCCCGCTCCCGGGGAAGGGGTCGGGGGCTGTGACATTAGGGTTTGGAACACTAAGAGAATTCTAGAGAGAGAGAAAAACGTGTAGAGAGAGAGACGTTTTTTAGAGAGGCAAGTTCACAGTGAATTGCTGTGAGGTTGTGCGAGTCTTGATTTGATTATAAAACTGATCGTTTGGATAATCAATAGAAGACTGATTAATTGTGAATTATGTTTTCTACTCGTTTCTGTGCTAGTCTTGTCTAGATGATTCCGCACTCTAGATTGGATTGACGATTCTGTGACGATCCGCACGAAAAAGGGGACCTACAATGGCTCTTGAAGAGGCTCGGTTCAGAATTGTGGTCTGCAGATTCGGATGGAAGTGTTGAAAATTTTTCGAAAATTTTAAACCTGACAATTCGGGTTTCGAATTTTTTTTGGGTTTGATAAAATTTTCGGAATTTTTGTTTAATCAGAATTGGTTGTTTTTGATCTTCTGCGTTTTTAGTTTGCTCTTTTAAGGATTTCTGCATAGTTCTGGTAGATTGGTGGAGGAATTTTGGCTAGAAAGACTTGAAGATTCGAAGATTGTTCTTCGTGTTCTTCGTTAAGTTCATCAAAATTTTGTCAAGACTTTGCTGATTTGGTTGTTCGATTTTGCAGGAAATTGATACGAGATCAACTGATCTGGTTGAACAAGATAGTACCTGTGAAATAGTTAAAATCGCTGAGAAACCAGAGAAATTAACTGATCTGTACCTGTGAAATTGTCTGACCGGAGTAATTAAAATCCAAAGGAGACTTTGGTAAGCGTTTTAATTGTCCTCGGCGACATTATTACAGTGATCGACGAAGTTAATAGTCGTCGTAATTCTTGAACAGCGAAATTATCTGGAGGAATTAACCAGCGACCTTATCTGGAGGAATTAACCAGCGAACTTATCTGGAGGAATTAACCAGTGAAATTAGCTGGAGGAATTAAAAACTAGTGTATTTAAAGGGGTGGAATTTTTCTAGGCAAGCATCGATAATAATTCACTGTTTGGCAAATAAAAAACAATCCATAGCTCATCTCGACAAACCGTTTGCACGCTTGGATTCCTTGGATTTTTAGGACAAAAAAATTTTTTGGTATAATTTGTTAAAAACAGTTTTCAGAAAAATATTGTATGGTTTTATCAGTATGGTTACGGTAAAAACGTGACAAGGACCAGTAGAGTAGTTAGATTTGGATTTTGACACAGGTTACCAAAATCCATTTAAAATTTTAAGCTGCGTGTTTAAAGATGGTCAGAATGGACAATGTTAGTGAGACAGTTAAAAATTGGCCTGCTAGGATCGGAGGCTCTCAGATTGTGTTTGTTTGTATAATTTGAACAAATCAAATAGAGATGAATAGAGTTTTAAGTGCAGCGGAAATGATCACAAACTTTGTAAACAAAATTAAGAAAGAAAATAGTTTAGATAAACAAATGCTTTTCATCAGTCAAAAGATTACAAAGCAATTCAAAAGATTACAAGCATGCTTACAAACTAAACTCCCCCTCAGCCTGATACTTCAGTGGTTGGTTGCACAAGATGAAAGGATTGAATTGAGGAGTAGAACTCACTCAAAATGATCAAATGTAACAGTACAGAGTACTGTTCCATTCATAGACAATCCAAACTACTGAGGCATCTCAGCTGACGTCACCATGAAAGCGACGTCTAACAGCCTAACAACCTGTATCTACTGTTCTTATGCAAACACTGCTAAACCTAACCACTGACTATACATAAGACAGATGACATACTAAACTACTGCTTTCTCTTTACATCAGTGCTTTCATCAAGGTTGATCAGTCCTTGATTGGGCAGTGCTTTGTCATCAGTAGATTGTACCAGCAGTGCTTAGTTCTCAGCAGTCTTCTGGCTTCATCAGTGGTTTTGAATAATAGCAGCAGTTGTATCCTGGCAGTGGATGTAAGACCATCAACTGTTATAATCACTTTCAAGGGAGAAGACTTAGTGTAAACAATTGCTTATTGTGAATCCACTGTTGTGATCCGGTTTTGGCTTTCATTATCTGTTCCTCTGGTAGGGTTCAATCCCAACAATCTCCCCCTGGAACAGATAATGCCAAAACCCTTCATTATTCTGGATCTTTATTCCTCATCAGAAGTTCCTTAGCTTGTCTTTTAAATTCTGCTTCAAAGTCTTTGGAACTTAGGTCATCCTCATCCTTGCACAATGAAAGTTTAAGGAGATCCTGCAAATCTTCAACACTAAGGCCTAGTGCTTCTTTCCTTGATATGTACTTCATCTCACCATTGGATCTGACCAGGGTCAATACATGGGTCTTTTGATCAGAGAGCCACTTTAGTATTTTTGAACCCAATGGGTTTCTTGGGAGAGATTTATTTCCTGATGAGCTTTGAGATTTTGGCCTTGAGAAAAATTTTAAAGCAGTATCCTGAACTTCAGACATTCTTTTGAAAGCTTCTTCTATGACTTCATTTGCTGTAGCTATATCTTCTGCAACTTCTTTGTCAATTTTCTCTTGTGTCTTTTGTTGATCAAGCTCACTGTCTGAGATATCTGCTGAAATGTTTGGTGATGCAGGTTTGGTTAGTACCTCTTTGAAAAGGTTTTGAAGGCTCACTGAACTATCTTCTTTTAGACCCATTTTCTTGATGGCTTCTGTGAAGTACTCAGCTTCCTTTTCTTTTTTCTTTTTCCCTGGTCATCAGTTTTCCTTTCTCTTGGTTTATCACAAGACTCGGGTCAACTGTTGATGTGATCAGTGTTTTAAGAGCATCCAGCTGTTGTTCTATCTTGTTGTAGTCTGGCTTTTTAGAAGTGCCTGAGACTGTTATCTTTCTTTTCTTCAGCCGTTCATAAGCCTCATCGGTATACTACTTTGTCCATTTTGCTATGGCTTCAGCAGTATCCACCTTAGCATCTATCAGTTCCTGCTTTTTCTTTTTGTATTCAGAAGTATGATCAGCAATTAGCTTTTTGTACTTATTCCAATTTAGAGCTGTCTTCTTCTTACTTGGATCATTTTTAACCCTTTCAATCCTGTTTGCTTCATGCTTCAAGGCAACCAGTGGCCACTCTTCAAATTGGTTTTCTTCAGCTTGATAGAATTTTTCTTTCATTATATATGCAAGATACTCTTTTCTCATTGCTTTTCGTTGATCTGTCTTTTCTTTGATCAGATCTTGTGCATAGTCTTCCATTTGCTTGACCTTTGTGAGTAAGAGTACCATTCTTTCTGCAATGGCTTCATCACCTTCATCTTTGCATTCAAGTTTAGCTCTAATCCTTGCCTGCCTTGCTTTTAATTCGAGATATTCATCCATGTTTTCTGGGACTATGAAGCCAATGAGGGAAGGGAATCTTCTTTTTGAAGGATCTTCCTCGGTGTAAAATTGTCTCATCTCATTTTTCACAGCATATAGTTCCAGTGGATATTTTGCGGCAACAGGATCATATTTTTCATCAGTGACTTGAGTTGTTTCTCTTTTTCTTTTGTGAAGCTTTACTGATGAAGAGGATTTTTGTTGTGATGTAGGAATGATAAGAGCAGTGGTGGATGGTTGACTAACAGCTGTTGAAACAACTGGTGTTTCATCCTCTGTTGTCATTACAACTACTGATGTGTCAGTAGATGTCTTCTGCTTTTGAGCAGGAGTTGAATGTGGTGAAGTAGTTTTTGATGGTGGTGATGGTGGTGGTGAATCATCAGGTATGAAAATCCTTCTCCTTTTTATTGTAGGAGAGGCTGATGATGTCTTGGGTGGCTCAGTGGTTTGAGATTGAATGGTAGTGGTTTGTGATTGACTAACAGCTGTTGAAACAACTGGTGTTTCAACCACTGTTGTCATTACAACAGATGTTGTAACATCTGTTGTCTTCTGCTTTTTGGCAGGAGATGATGGTGGTGGTGTTATTTTTGATGGTAGTGGTATAGCAGTGGTGGTGGTGTGTGTTGAAGTGATGGCAGCTGTTTGGCTACTACTAGCAGTTTTTGTAACTACTGCTGTATCAGCTGTTTGGATGGAAGTTTGAGATTTTGTGGTTTGAGATTTTGAACCTTTTGAGGATTTAGATGTCTGTTTTTCTTGTTCTGGTTCAACATACAGACCATCTTCAATTCCCTTTTTCTTCAACTGCTTGATATTCTCCCCCTTTTGGCATTATCTGCAAGGGGGTTATCCATGAAAAGGATGGTAGAGGGAACTTTTCCAGAAGTGCTTTGGAGATGAGCCTTGATAGCTTTGATGTCTGCTTGAGTATCTTTAAATCTCGACTCCACCATGTTTGTCAGCATTTTCACATGTATTTCGTGCTGCTGATCAGCCATCTGTTTTTGTTTTTCAAGTAAGGGCTGGAAAATATTGCACAGCTCATTTGCAGCAGGTGCTTGTTGTGCAGATGCTTGAGCTAGAGCAGCAGTGGATTGTGCTTTTTAAGCTTTTAGCAGCTGCTGCACCATATCCTTTATCTCAGCAACTGATGTTTCAAGTTTTTCAACTCTGCCCGTCAATTCCTGATACTTTGAATCATCACCCACTTTAATGGGATCATCTGAATCCCCAGCAGCAGTGGTTGTACCAATGTGCGAATTCAGAACTGAGTCCCAAAAATCACCCATTGATGCCCCTTGTTCTTGGTACTGGGGACTTCTTTCTTCAGCACTTGATAATCCTTTGATGGTACCAGTGGTTAAAACAAACTCACTGGTGGTTATCGAAGGTGCTACAGAAGAAATTTCCTTTAAGGGAGACTTATTAATGAAACAACTGTCCATATGTAGATCTGTTGATCCAACATTTGTAGTTGCTGCTCCACTTGAACTACTGACAGGAGTTACTTGTAACTCCTGCAGTGTAACCTCCTCAATTGTTGCTGGGATAGCAGATGTAGTAGCATCAGACCCAGTCACTTATGGGAGTATGCTCTCAGTGACAGGTGATAGAGAGGAACTGGTTTGTGTATGAGTTATAGCAACTGCATGCAACAAGGGTATTATAGATTGTGGCAGTATGATTGGTGAGGGTATGGGTGTTGAAAGAGACATGTCCTTGGGATCAGGACTGAGGAAGATGGATCCGATCGGGTCCAGAGCTTCATATTGTGGGGTGCCTGTGCTTACAACCCGATCCTTTTGTGAGGATGCAGGAGGAGTTTTAGGCAATGGTGGAGATCTTTCTACCAACTGATGTGAGGAAGTAGCAGCAGTGGTTTGTGGTGACATTTGCTTTGTCACTGGCAGTTGCTCTGGGATCTCATCTTGCAGAGTTGCCTTTGTTTTGGGTTTGGTGGGTTTTTTGGATGTTTTCTTTTTGGTCTTTTTGGTAGTGGCAGGTGTGGGTTTCAAAGCAGTGGTAGTGCTGCTATGATCACCTGGAGCAGTGGGCTCAGCAGCAGATGTCTGAGGAGCAGTGGTAACTACTAAATTCTGCTCAGACACCTCTGCTTTTGTTTTTATTGGTGCCAACATTCTAGTGAATGTTTCAGGTGTTAAACTTTTTATTTGAAAATAAACACCTTGTTTTAGCAAATTTTCATTTTCTTTGTCAAATTTTTGTTTAAAATAGTAGCTTAGAAATCTTGGAAAAAGTAAAAATGCTTTGCTATCAACGTTTTTTACCAAGTCATTAAAGATTTCCTGGGAATAATTGTAATTTTCATTATTTAAAATAGCATAGCCCAGACATTGAATCTTCAATGGTATTTCGTTAAACGCTGTTGTTTTATTTGAAACACACATCAAAAGTGTGTGAAATAAAAATCTGGGTGCTGACGGGAAGTAACCTTTTTGTAAGGTATCTACCTTTGATTGTTCTGCATACCCTCTTTTCAGAAAATCAGTTTTCAACTCGGTTTTATCAAAAGAAGTTTTACCTTTCTGATCATCGAGTTTAAAGACTTCTGAGATTGATTGTGGAGTGATTTGAATCACTTTACCCCGTATTGAGGAGTTAATGGCTATGACTTTATCGTCTTTTTTTTCAAGCGTCGCCTTTTTCCAAAACTCTCTCTGGGTCTGCAGGTAAATGGGAGCGTCTGCTGTTATCAAAGTTTTGTACTTTGATTCAGATAAGGTGTCAATGATGGAATCGAAGGTGTGGTTGTTTGTGGGTTTTGTGAGTAAACCCACATAGTTATGAGGAGATTTGTAGGGTATTTCAACGGATTCAGCGGCCGTTTGAGCGACCTCTTTGGAAGATGATGGTGATTTTGGTTTTGATTTTGATTTTGATTTCGTCATTTTGAAAAGGAAGAAGAAGAACAGAGAATGATTTGGGATGGAGGGTTGAAAACTGCTTTGAGAAGAGAAATTTAGAATTCAATTCGACAGTGTAAAGCCCTGTTTGGGGGTTTAGGGCAGGGTTTTATTTAGGGAAAAATGAATGCTGATGTGGCAGCGGTTACAAAGATCTGAGGGGTAAAAACTGACCACGTGTCAACCTCTGATGATATGGATGAAGAATGGAGGACAGTTGTTTTGAGAGCCACTGATGAAGCAAGCATCAGTGGTTACAACGGTAATACTATGATAATAGTGGATGATTTTTACTATCAGTGGATAGCACATCAGTGGATAAGACACTGATTTTGAGCATCAGTGCTTGCCAAGCAAAATGAAGGATCAGTGGCTGACTTTTAGCAGTGGACAATATTTAGAAGGCAGATGTTTGAACAAAACAGTGATTAGGATAATGGTAAAGATTTGAAAGATGGATATATCAGCAACCGTTTTGAGAATTTTCCATTCAAGGTTTTGCCACATGTCAATTACATATTTTGATGCTTATACAAATTTCTGACAGTGGTTTAGTACCCCAGATGATGTAGACTTTTTACCAAGGCAACTCATTCTTGTTATAATATTTGAATTAAAACATGAGTGCCCAAGTATTTCAAGATCTGTTGACAATCAATCTTTTGCATAGTGTAAGAGCAAACTTGAGTTTGACATGACCTTGACAAATATACCATTTCCTTTTGATCTATTTTGAGGACAATATCACCAACAAAAATAAGGTCATATATCCTCACAGGAGATTGAAACTTTTACTATAAAAAACTAGTAAAAAGTTCAAAATATATCATTCCTAAAAAAAATAAGGAATAATATATCCTTCTTTATTTGAGAAAACCCTTTTTCAGGAAAAATAGTTAAAGGATTTTCTGAAAACAGCACCAAAAGAATCTGGTATAATTTTCCACTGAAACTCCTAATCATATCAGTCTCAAGCTTAAGAAAATGTTCAGTGGTTTGACAACAGTGGTATGAAATTTTAAATACATTTTGACCACTGTTTGGTACCATTCTCTTGTTGAATGATTGACAACAGAAATGAGGACACATGTTCACATGGGTTTTTGAAAACCCAGTTGCAGACTTTGTTACCATGTGAAGATTCTGAAAATTTGTCTAGTCCTCTTTTAAATACATTTACTGGGAATACTATTGTTCCCTGAATTTTCCTAAACCAATGGTTGCACATAGTTGCTTAATGACCACAATTACCCCAACCTTTGACACTAAAGTGTTTTATGTTTATACTCTTTTCTTTTGACTTCAAAAGTTTTGAGATAAACACACTTTTTGAGTTTTTACGATTATCTTCTTCCCTTTTTACCCTTCCCATTTATTGAAGGAATACTTATTCCAAAATCATTTTGCAGTAATGCTTTGAGAAATTTGGTCATTTACACACATGCTCATGCCAAATTTCACATCACTTATGATCTGGACATTTTTTACCACTGATTTTCTTAACATGATTTTAACTAGGTTGGTTTGTTCCTTTTGAGGATCTCAACCTGTTTTTCATCACAAAAGATCAAGTGACTAAAGTTTTAATTTCCCTCTCTTTCGTTAACAAAAACACCAATGTTATTATGAACATAGGTTTTGGTTAATCCGAGGTTCATACTTTAGCATCTGATATAATGAAAACATCACAAATTTCATAGCAACAGTTAAAATCAATTTTGAAAAGAAGAAATAATCCCAAAATTTAACAGATATGTTTTCAGATCTAAAAACCATGAGTGTCTTGTGCATGAAATCACTTGTTGTGTGAGATTTGTGTGTCATATGACATCTTGGTTGATTTACAGAGTTTTTGAATAACCATTTTGAGCATGGTTTACTCGGCACTCTGTTTTCAACTAAATGCACCCAACCTTAGTATCAATGAATTATGAGCCGAACTGTTATGTCAAATTGATTGTTAGATCGAATTTGACTGTCCATGCTCTGATACCAATTGTTAGGATCGGAGGCTCTCAGATTGTGTTTGTTTGTATAATTTGAACAAATCAAATAGAGATGAATAGAGTTTTAAGTGCAGCGGAAATGATCACAAACTTTGTAAACACAATTAAGAAAGAAAATTGTTTAGATAAACAAATGCGTTTCATCAGTCAAAAGATTACAAAGCAATTCAAAAGATTACAAGCATGCTTACAAACTAAACTCCCCCTCAGCCTGATACTTCAGCGGTTGGTTGCACAAGATGAAAGGGTTGAATTGAGGAGAAGAACTCACTCAAAATGATCAAATGTAACAGTACAGAGTACTGTTCCATTTATAGACAATCCAAACTACTGAGGCATCTCAGCTGACATCACCATGAAAGCGACGTCTAACAGCCTAACAACATGTATCTACTATTCTTAAACAAACACTGCTAAAGCTAACCACTGACTATACATAAGACAGATGACATACTAATCTACTGCTTTCTCTTTACATCAGTGCTTTCATCAAGGTTGATCAGTCCTTGATTGGGCAGTGCTTTGTCATCAGTAGATTGTACCAGCAGTGCTTAGTTCTCAGCAGTCTTCTGGCTTCATCAGTGGTTTTGAATAACAGCAGCAGTTGTATCCGGGCAGTGGATGTAAGACCATCAGCTGTTATAATCACTTTCAAGGGAGAAGACTTAGTGTAAACAGTTGCTTATTGTGAATCCACTATTGTGATCCGGTTTTGGCTTTCATTATCTGTTCCTCTGGTAGGGTTCAATCCCAACATGGCCAAAGCTGATAAATGTCAAACAATATGCTGTCTGGAAAGAGGAGTTTGAGGTATTTGTGAAAAGTGAAGATACTAGAATGTGGAGCTGTATGATTGATGGATATGTTGCTCCTACACGTCGTGTTGAAGGAAGAGTGAAAGTGATTTCTTATGAGAAGATGGATGAATCTGAGAAACTTGTGGTTGATGGTGAGAAGAAAGCTTTAGCAGTGATAAAGATGTCCTTGCCTGAGGGCATTAAACATACCTTCAAGAAGTATGGGTCTTCTAGAGAGCTGTGGGAAGCTTTAGAAAAACATTATCAGAGTTCATCTAGACAAAGTGTAGAAGCTCGTGCTTCAGATGTAGAAGCAGATGTTGTGGTAGAAGAGAAGAAGAAAGCTGATGAGGAGAATGTAGAGAAGAAGGAGGCAGAAGTTTCAAAGGGCTTGAATGATGTGAATGGACTTACAGCAACGGTGAAGGTATCATCAGAATCTGTAAGTCATACATGTCATAATTGCACTGAACTACAAGGTAAAGTTGATAGACTATCGGAGCAAAACAAAATTCAGTTAGCTGAATTAGGAAAGTTAAAAGAATCAAATGTTTTTTTTATTAAACGAGAGTCAAATTGTTTAAATAAACTCAAATCAAATGAATAGGAAATCAGCAGTTTAACAAGCAAAGTCAATGAAGTGTTACAGATCATTGATTTGGCTCGTGAAACTGTGAAGGATAAAACTAATGCATTTTCTGATAAGTGCGGGGAATTGGCCATTGCACAAGACCAAATTGTTGAACTTAAAGGAAAGTTAGACAAATTTGGAAAATCTTCATTAGTTAGGACTCAAATTCAAAAAGGGCTGAAAAAGAGTAATGATAAAACAGGAGTGGGGTTTAGTAAAGCTTCATCTTCTAAAAATCAAGACTACTCCTTTTTACCAAATGAAGATGAGTGACGTGTTGTCGTATTTACACGCAAGTTTAATACAAATTACAACTAATAGATAGCAGCAAATGGGTATCGAACACAGGGAGTTTGTGGAAAGTGTGTTGATTCTATAGCTTTGTGGATTAACTACAATTAAACTAATTCGCAGAAATTCAAATTCAAGAGTTTGATTGTTTGATTTTAAAAACTAAATTACTAACTAATTGCAAATCAAAATTGGTTGTTTAACAGATTATGAGAAAATGATAATCTTAGGTTCCAGTTTCCATTAACAATTGTGCACAAATCCAATTAGAAAGAGTTACATAGACATAACTCATGCATAAACGCTTGTTGTGATAAAAGGGAACGAAGTACTCGGATTATATAAACGCGAGGTTGTTACCCGATGATCAATTAACCAATATCCAACCCTAACCCTTCCCGTGATATCTCGATTGTCAACGACACCAAGAACGTACGATTTAGACTAGGATCAAAACATCAATTAACAATTTACAATCAAACATTCATGCACCATAATAAACATAGCAAATAAACCAAGTTCATTATTCTAGAAATAAGATTCAACACACAAAAGTCATAATAGAAACTTTCACCTAAGATGATCACCGAAAGTTTAGCCGGACATAGTTCGGTGAATCATCATTCCAACAAAATCAAAGTTCATACGAGTCAAAATACAAACCGAAATGTTTTGAAATGTTCCCAATCACTTGCACAAGCTAAAATTCACCCAAGAACTCCAGAGAAAGGTTCCCAATGATGATAGATATGAAAAGACACTTGAAAACGGTTTAATAAAGGGCAGTTACACTTTTTGTGTCAGGCTCTACCATAATTTACGGTACCTACCGTAAATTACGGTAGCTTCAGGATTGTTACGCCAGGATGCTACTGGTTTACGGTGGAGAAATGGAAGGATTCAGGGGCTACCGTAAATTACGGTAGCCACCGTAATTTACAGTGGACCCTTGAGTTCTCTCTTTTGTTTCTTCTTTCCATCCTTGTGTATCCCGCTCCATTCCATCCAAAGCAATAAGCACCTGAAACATAAGCAACTGTAGTCATCTCATTCAAGACAATTACGTGATCAAATGAGGGATTAACTTGTCTTTTAACACACTTAAGGGTTGTCCTATGGATCACCCGTCAATGCGCCAACTGATTTTGTGCCTACTACACCAGCTGTAGTGGATCCGATAGTTGTGGACTTGCCGAATAGTCGAGTTTCTTTGAAAGAATCTGTTGAGTCTAACAGTACACCTCATAAATCGGATGAGGATACTGAAGAGCAACAGAAGAAAACATTTAAAAAGAGATTTCACAAAAAGAGAATTTATAAGAAAAAATCTTGTTTTAAATGTCAAAACAAAGGGCACGTGATGAGTTGTTGTCCTTTAAAGAAAAATAAGCAAAAAATTGATGAGGTTAAGGATGGGAATAGGGTTGGTTTGAATAATAATGTGCAACATCATTGTCAAACTAATCAACCAAGATTTCAATCTAAACCTTCACCATCAGGAAGATTTGATAGACCAAGAAGTATTTCTCCACAGTTTAGTCATTTTAATGGTAAATCAAATCAATTTCAAAGTCAAAATAGAAATTTTGGATACCAAAATCGATACCAGACTTCTGGTATTCAGAATTTTCAAAGAAGAAATGAATATAGGGGTTTCAGTAACTCAAATGTTCAACATAATCCAAAATTTTCTCAAAATTCATGGTATGATAATGGGAGAAGAAGTTTTCGAGATAGTAATTTTCAAAGGTCAGAAAATCCGAGAGTTTATTGGAACTCTTATGATCAAAGACCTAGTGGAAGTTATAAATCTTGTTCAACAACAGGGAAAACATCCAAGACACCAGTAAAGTGTGATGGATATTGGTTAGAAGCATCTTATATGGATTTATATGGTCAACCCAAAACTGGTAAGGTTTGGGTTCTCAAGTCTAACTGAGTTGTTGAGTGTGTGTAGGATGAACAAGAAGGACTGTTGATGTTTTCAACAGTGGTTATTCCTGTAAAGCATCTGAGGTGAATAGTAGGTTAAAATTGGTAACGAACTATTTGCTACAGTGATTGTTATGATTATTTTAAACTTTAACATTGAAAAACTTATTTTCAGGTTAAAGTGGGATTCTGTTTGTGTTTTAAATTTGTGTTTTTAAAACTTACTCCATAAAAACAAAAATTTAGGGGGAGATAGTGTGTGTGTTTAGGGGGAGTAAGTTATAAAATTTTAAAAATCCAAAAACGTTGAAAAATGAAAAACTTAAAAAAAATCAAAAATTGGAAAAATGAGATTTCATGGTGTGAAAAAGAAGAAATGATAGTACATTATCAAGTTAGACTGTCACACTAAAAATGAATTAAATTGCATAAGTGGGATACCAGCTTCATCATACGATGTACAATAGGCAAAACGCATGAAATAATCAACTTACCAATGTGATATAAACATAACGAACTGTGTATGAGTGGGGAACACATCAGTGGTGTATGGTTTAATGACCTTAAATCTTGCGTTGATAGCTTGCCAAAATCTGAGGTTTTGGGTCTTTATACTGTTATTTCATCCGGGGATATCAGGGTTGTCCTTCTACTGCATCCAGATATATGCTGACCTAGGCACAACCAAGATATCTTAAAAGAGCTAAAAATGCCAAAAATCTATAAATGAAGAAGCTTTCCTAGAGAGTCATTCAAATGTGCAAAATGCATAAATCGTACCAAAAATTGGTATTTGTCTTAGCCCTCATTAGATATATTGGTCTCTTTACTGTACGGAAGTACTGACCTGATCACCAATTATCTATCGTTGAAAAAGAAAACGGATGAATTCAGTATACTCACCTACTACGAGGAATCTTTGTGCATACCTTGATCGCGGGGGTACATCCTGAAGTGGGACACACTAGTATATCAGTATAAAATTACCTTAACGTATCATACGGTAATGGTACTTGAAATGTTCATGCATTTTGTTTAGGTGGCCAAACATACTGGTAATCATCTTGGACTGCTTTTCATGGAAAAAGTAAATAAAGAATTATCAATTAGTGTGAAAACAATTTGATTTTGTTGATATGATCTTCTTGCACATGATTCTCACAAAAAGATGAAATTGTAAATATTTTTGAGCTTAGTTTAGTTTGTTAGTTTATTTTGAAAAAAAAATAAAAAATACCATAAAGATTTATTTTTAGAAGACTTCCATTTTAAACTGAATGGTAGTTGTTTTTGCATATCTAGATAAAATATTGGTTTTTCTTGAGTGTGAAAAAGACTAATGGTTTTCCGAGATACTTGCTTGTGTTTCTAAACAGATTGTTGCAGTTATCAAAATGAAGTGCAGAATACAAGTAAAGTGCAGATTGAGAGTGAAGTGAAGATGTGTGTAGATGCATGGTAGGATTCTTCTACTACATTGCAGAAAGAGATATGGAAGAGTTGGAGATTACTTGCTTAACCAAAGATTACTAGTTCACTGATCTACAATGAATGAAAGTTTTGGAGGTTGGAAGCATCAGCTAAGGGGGAGTCTGTTGATGTCAGAAACTGTGTAGCTGACGCTATCCAAAGACCAAAAAGAACACAAGATGTTTGAAGACAAAGTTACACTATGAAGCTATTGTCAAGGGGGAGTCTGTTGGTGCATATTCGGTGACAACAACTTAATAGTTTGTTTATTTAGTCTTTAGATATTTTGTAATGAGCTTAGCATATTGGTTAGTAAGTTTATTGTTGTACTGGGCTTGGAAAATGGCCTCGCCCAGTAGGAAGCCCAGTTCACAGACATATGGTATATAAACATGTTTTGTGATTAGAGTTTGGAACACTAAGAGAATTCTAGAGAGAGAGAAAAACATGTAGAGAGAGAGAGAGATGTTTTTGAGAGAGGCAAGATCATAATGAATTGCTGTGAGGTTGTGCGAGTCTTGAATTGATTGTAAAACTAATCGTTTGGATAATCAATAGAAGACCGATTAATTTTGAATTCTGTTTTCTACTCATTTCTGTGCTAGTCTGGTCTAGAGGATTCCGCACTCTAGATTGGATTGACGATTCTGTGACGATCCGTACGAACAAGGGGACCTACAGATACATCTATTTATTGTTCAAGTATAATAAGAAGCTATGTTAATTATGCCTAACAAACGTGAATGTATCATTTTTTGCCAAAGCTGATTTAATTTATTCATGTCTAGCATACTTAACAAGTGGATAACTAAGGTGATTGTCTCATTTCTAGCCAAAGATAATTTGTCACAATTACTTTGCACACATGCTTAGATGATTACACTTCTGCCCAAAGGTGATTTGTCTTCATTTAAGTATAATTTTTTTAACTTGGTCTATTATTTTGATGTTAGTAATCGACAATATCACAACTTCAAAACTAAAATGGTCATTACTTATGTCTGACTTAGTGTAACTTACCCTTAGATCACATTAAGACTTCTATCTTAGTAACATAATTCGCTCATATTATTTCCACTCTCAGCACCTAATTGCGGGATTTCACCATCGACTGGTGATAACTTTGTTGCCTGGAAAGACTCTCTCATGCTTACTCTTGCTTTGCTAGATTTCGAAAATGCTTTAAGAGAGGAAAAGCCTGCAGACCTTACTCCTCAAAGTACCACTGCTCAGCAGATGACTATGGAAAAGTGGACTAGGTGCAATCGCATGTCTCTCATGTTTATGAAGTAATACATTAACAATGCAATTCGAGGAACCATTCCAGATTTTGATGATGCTAAAACCTACTTGGCTTCTATGGAGGAGCAATTCAAAGGGACATCTAAAGCACAAGCTAGTAGTCTAATCCTTGAGCTGGTGACTACTAAGTATGATGGGAGGAGCAGCATCCGTGAGCACATCATGATGATGAACGACATGGCCCATAAGCTCAAGGGATTAGACATGAAGATCAGTGATGGTTTTCTCATACACTTCATTATAACTTCGCTTCATTCAACCTATGAAGCATTCAAGACCAATTATAACACTCAGAAGGACAAATGGACGATGAGTGAGTTGAACGCCATGTGCGTGCAGGAGGAAGAGCGTATGAAGATGGATAGAACTACTGATGTTGCTAACTTTACTACCTCCAGCTCTAAGAAGAGGAAGAACAATTACCCAAGGAAGGATGCTTCAAAGTCGAAAAGCCTAATCCAAATTTAAGTGCGTCTTCCAGCTCTAAGAACTCCTTAGGCAAACCCTACTGCATTTTAAAATGAGTGTGCGATCCGGTAAGTCCTATGGCCCAATACTAGAGTGTGCGGCCCACCGTTGGACAGCCCTCATAGAGTGTGCGGTCCAGCCTTGAGTGTGCGGCACATAATAAAGTGTGTGGTTAGGCATTGTCAGGTGGTACATGGTGCATTAGATGGTTGTACGGAAGTAGTGTACGGTCACGAGAGTGTGCGACCTTGCACTAAACATATGTACATTATGCATTACGGGTTGTACCACGCTAGAGGTGTGCGATCTTTCATTGTGTGCTTGTTCCTCATGCGTTAGTGATTGTACCCTTAAAGGTGTACGGTATGCATGGCACACTAGTGTGCGGCTTGTTGTGTGTTATTGTACCTTATGCAGATCAGGTTTTACGTATGATGAGTGTACGGTTTTCGACAGAGTTTATTCAGGTTTATCAATTTAAAACGGATCAAAGCATAGATTTAACCTCGATTCTTACGATCCCTATTATCAGCTAGTCTGTTTAATTAATAAAAGATCTCAACTTTACGCATATTTCCAAATCATCAGAATTTAGTTCTAGAGTTCTATCATAACAACAATCATCAAGAATTCCTTTTTGCACACAATCATCTTTCACTTCAACAGAATCAATTTATAATCCAAAACAATATTGATTCTTAATTCTAGTAAAATCCTAGATCACGGTTCAAGCATTGAGCACATAATCCATGAATCATAAAAATCAGGCTTGTGGTTATCATCTTGAATTATTATTACACTAACATCATACAAGTTTACCTAACACTTTTCAATACCAAAATCATCAAATCTTAGTTCACGAATCATCCGGAATCGAAAAGTTACAAATGAAAATCACAAGTCACCTATTTATACTATTTCCAGTTCGTTTGAACAAACCTTTCCAGTTCGTACGAACTGGTCCAGTTCGTTTGAACTGTCCACTTCATTTGAACTGACCACTTCGTTTGAACTGGCCACTTCGTTTGAACTGGCTTGTTCACCTCTGTTTCCTACTTATCTCGAACTGCGTGACTTGTTTTATCTATTCTATTACAAGACTCGATACAAGATGAAGTCGACAGACGTATGCACCAACAAATCACCGTTTCATCTATGTCTACAAACAAGCATAACATCATTTTCATTCAAATAGTGAATGCACAAACCAGAAAATTCAAGTGTTGTAGAACGAAAAGAGAATGGAGTTCCAAAACATTTGAATACAGATTATCTTCAAGTGTTAGGAATTGCCACCGTCAAAATCCTGAGAAAGAAGGAGGATGTCGCTGTCAAAAGCCCCGAAAAGTAAGGAGAATATTATGGTTTCTTAAAAGTGGGAGAATGCTGGTGACAGGGATGGGGAATGTTCCTGCCGTAATGATTGGGAAATGATGTTAGGGTTTTAGAACTTGGTGCCTTTATATACTCCTTTGTGCGACCCCTATGGGCTTGTGAGTTTTGGGCTGGATGAGAAGGAGGATGTGCGGTTGGGTGTAGAGGCTTGGAGGGTTGGGCAGGTGATCTGGTGTGCGACTAGTCTAGTTTGACTGATCATTTACAACCAATTTTTCGATTCACAATATAAGTGTGCAGCAGTGTAATAATAATATTACATCTATCACTTATACATTTATATGCATTCAATCACATATTCGTATAACAGCTTCTAAATAAATATTTCACATTTATTACTTCCACGTAATTACAACTTCTAAATAATAATAGAACGCGCAAGAAAAACCGAAGTGTCACATTATCCCCAAGTTCAAGGAAATTTTGTTCTGAAATTTAGTAGGCAGCCACAACATGACTTTGGTCATTATCAGCTCTACTCATCGAAAACCATTAAAGCGGTAATCGATAAAACAACAACCATACCCAGTAAATCCCACAAGTAGCAAAGCTACTCATAGAGTCTGGGGAGGGTGTGATGTTGACAGACCTTGCCTCTATCCCTAGGGATAGAGAGGCTGCTTCCAGAAGAGACCCTTAGCTCCAAAACGAACAGCAAACCAGCACATCAAGTCAAAGAATATAGAAAAATAGAATATAGAAAAAATAGAAGTCACCTATACCAGGAAAGTGATCAGAGTGACACAGTGTAATGTAAATCATGTATAATAGCATAAAACATCATTCGGGCATATACTGATAATCGATAAAAGCAAATACTAAAACCGGTTTCAATGATAGCAAGAAAAAAACAAAAAAACCATTAAAAATAAAAATCATAAAAGGAAAAAAAATGGTCGCACTTCGTAAGATCTTTCATTAATTGTTATTATATAGTTGGATTCATTCGCAGTTCGCAGCGGGCTTTCACTCTGCATCGGTTCAGTTGATTACAATACCATAACGATACCGGCACTCGGTATAGAAATTAAAACGTATTTACATCGATTGAAATCTATAAAAACGAATACTCATATCGGTACCGATACCGGTTTGTTTGATCAATATCAGTTCGGTTCGTTCCGGTACCAGTAATAGTATTACGATACCAACATAATATTCTTTAACATGTTTAGGCTAATAGTAAATAAAATTAAAAACTATTATCATATTAAAATAAAAATAATAAACTTACTAAAAAGAGCTATATATATATATATATATATATATATATATATATATATATATTAAATATACTATTCAAGCCTTATAAAATAATAAACATACTAAAAGAACTATTATATATATATATATATATTAAATTTATTATTGCTTTTCCAATTCTCCTATATATTAATAAACAAATGGAATGAACAGTAAATTTGAGGGGTATTTTAAGGGTTTTTTCAACACATGAAACAAAACCACCGCTTCCCATTCTGGCAGTAGAAAGAGATAGAGAGAGAGTGCGCTACGGAGGGAGAGAGAGAGAGAAAGCGCGGCAGAGGCAGAGTGAGATAGAGAGAGGCACAACGGTGATGGAGGAACCGGCTATTGTCTCTGGGCGACGGTAATGTTGTCAATCATCGCTGAATGGGAACTTGACGGCCGGGGGTTCTAGGGTTCCGGCGGCGGTACCGGTGACTCTAATCGGCCAATTCTGTAGACGGAATGAGTGACTTGAAGGTGATCTTGAACAACCACAACCTCAGAGACTTGAATCGTGTTTCAGCGACAATTTCGGTAAGCACTTTTGGTCTGCATGTCTCCATTTATTCGGTAGATGGCTCATATAGTAATGATTGGAACCATTGTGTAAGCATTATTGTTTATAAAATTTAACAAATATTTCACAAAAACTAAAAGATTCGAATAATAGAATGATATAAAATTTGGATAAAAGTTTTGAGGATTGTTTATTAAAGTTCAGAGTCATACATCCAAAACATATTATCTAAAACCTTAAATCATGTTGATTGCTCGCTACTGGTATTGAGTTTGGTTGGGATGTGTTATAGCCTTACGCTTATTGTAGAGCCTAAGAACGTGTTTACTATAGGTTTTTTTATTATTCGTTGTTACATCACTTACATTGTTTATGCTAAAAAGTTGGGCCTGCTTAGTAATATTTTTTAGGTTTTTTTCGATACTTACTCTTCTGCATTTGTTTTCCGTTTGTTTGTGCTGATCACATTGCGCTATCAGATCGAGCTACCTGATGATGGTTCCTTGCTGAGAGTTTTTGCTAATAAATTTTATCATGTTGTTTATGAACATGAAAAACCACATGTGAAACCGGTGCGCAGATCAAACAAAAAGCGGTTTTTTCGTAGTAATCATGAAATAGAGGCGAATGAACAATCAGAGCTTATAAAGAGGAGGCAACAAAATTTGGCGACATAAGTTTTGATGAAGTTTGCTGATGGAAGTTGCTTTCCTTCGTAAATACAATTAAGTAAAATGTTTAGACAGTTCGGGCCGTTAATGGAGTCAGAAACTGAAGTCGATAGGCAGAGTGGTTGGGCTCGAGTGGTGTTTAAAAAGTGTTCTCATGTGGAAATTGCCCATAGTAGTGCTGGAACATTCAACATCTTTGGTTCCGTCAGTGTACATTATGAGCTTAATTACACACCATTGATCTCCTATAAGCCATTACCCCTTCCATTCACACAAGATCCACCACATGCAAGGTAATTCTTTCATCCTGGTAAATTTACTGTTGTTTTATTTTTAGCCAATTTAAAAAATTAATATCAAATACACCCATTCAAAACGCTGAAAAGTTTCATATATACGTATTTCCCAAAACTAAATTTACAATAAGCGTTCAAATGCTGTTGAAATTGGCTGAATTGCCCGAAATTGACTGGATTGCCCAAAGCCTAAGCAAGTATGTTGGTTTGGCTGGTTTGAAATCCAAACGGTTCGGTTTTCGCGGTTTGGCGGGTATAATGGTCTGGTCCGGTTTGAGACTTGGAACCTACCATGTAAACCAAACTGGTCGTTTGACACTTATTTATTTATATATCGTAATCATTTTTGGAATATGTGGTTTTGTATATGTATTATAGTCACGAGCCATCTTTAGCAATCTAAAATTGTTAGTACAAACTAATGATTATCTAAAAGAATAAAATAATAAAATTGATTCAAACCATCAAACCATCCACCCAACCAGGTTGGTTTGGTTTGTCATTTTGAAACTGTAGTTAGCGGTTTGACCCAAAGCTTTATGTAAAATTGGCCGAACCGGACCATGTGTTTTAAGGGAAGGGTATAAATGTCATAAGTTCAAAAATGGGTATATTTGATATTATGATTCATTGTTTGGTGTATTATACAAAGTTTTGAAGGGGATGTATGCCCTATTTTTATTTTACACTAATAATCTGTTCATGAAATTAGTTAGATTTGCGTCAGTTTCGAGTTTCGATTTGAGCAGTGAATTGCCTATTTGCATACAGAAGATGGTGTTTGTCCCTTTTTATGTGTAGATAAAAAAGGTTTGTAGAGTTTGAAAGTAGTTATATATGCACCAGTTTAGATTAGAACAATCCATTGCCTATTTCCATATAAAAGATTGTGTTTGTTATTTTTTGTTTGTGTTTTAATTTGTAATATTCCCACTTAGACATATAACTTAAAAACTATGCTCCAACGTTGTGAGAGTTGTGTCTTTCATTAATTAAGTTTTTTAAATACCGTACACCTTTTAATACTTTCTAAAAAATGGATATAATATTAGGGCTGGTAGTCAATTGTTTGTTTGACATACATTTAACATAGAAAATTAACTCCATTAGTGATTTGGACTATGAATACAAGAAAAATACATTGAGTATTGCCAATGAAAAAAAAATAAAAAAATAAAAGCTTATGGACTAGATCCATAATTTTATCGCTAACAAATTAGCAAGTTACGAGATTTAACAGTTTACTATGTTTCTTTTTATTTTTAGGAAGGCGATTTTTTTTAGAACACAAAACTAGCAAGGCGCTAGAAAGGAAAACAGGGGAACCGGACAGCTAAACAGCCAAACAACACCAGAACTACGCATCAGAGAAATTAAAGGACTTCCATGCTATATCATCCAAGGAAAACAGCTTGATGCGATTCTCTATCCGACGAAGACCCAACACCTTGACTTCATCAATAACACAAGGTAGCCCAACAAGTAAGGAGCATAACTAAATGCACCAATCTGTCTAGTTCAGTTTTACTTTGTATTTTTATAGAACCCATCTATATAGTTCGGTTTTACTTTGTAGATTAAACATGGCTATGGTTCTGAGAAATTAACCCGACTCTCTCGCGCAACGCGCGTTGGGAATAATCCTAGTTATATATAAAATTTGTTTCTTCGATTATCTAAATACCATTTTATATATTTCTTGTAAAAGAATTATTTTTCATTTAAAAAAATTAAATTTATCTTGTATATTATATATATATATATATATATATATATATATATATATATATATATATGAATACAAAGTTCTCATGAACAGTATTTTAATAATATTTTATTCTTACTTTCTTTTCAAAATATATTAAGATTATAATTATTTAGTATTATAATTTTTCAAACTTTTTTTATTTTATAATAGTAAAAAACATATATTATTATTTTTAACTTACGTTTTATTAATTAATAGAATTAATTATTTTTATTATTATGATGGATTTCAGTCGTATTTTGTTTTTTTATAAAATTTAGGTTATAGTAAAATTATAATTATAATAGTAAAACACATAAATTATTGTTTTTAACTTACGTTTTACCGTGTTGTTTTTATTGTTTTTGGTCGATGTAAAATATGTGTTGATTTCTATACTGATCACCCTTTTATTGTTGTCGAGTGGTGTAAAACATGTGTTGATTTCTATGCCGAGTGCATGCATTGTACATGTACCATAACAAATCGAACCAATACTCATCGGATGCTCGAGGTACGTGCCGCCGCAACGCGCGGAGAACCACACTATCAATTTGCAACAATTTTGTGCATAAGGAGGTTGTAATTATGGCTTAGGGTAGTTTTAAAAAAAATGCAACTTTCACTTTTAACAATTTTGTGCATAAGGAGGTTGTACTTATGGCTTAGGGTAGTTTACAAAAAAAAAAATTGAAATTTTCACTGACCCTAAAAATAATTAAAATAATAATATATTATAATTACAAAATAACTAATAAAAATAAAAAATCATCATGAGTTACTTTTAATATAGATAAAAAGAATTCAAATAATAATATTTTGTAATAACAAAATAACAAATAAAAAAATAAAAGTTAGATTACTACCATTAAAATAAATACAGGTACCGATACCGATTTTTGTTCAGTATAGTATAGTATAGTATAGTATGGTAGCAATATGATGTCAACTTATCTAAGGCAAATGAATAAAAATAAGTGTCAATACGAGTTGTATACAAACTTGGCATGAATAGTATTTTTCCAAGATTTGTTTTAATACTTTTTTTCATTTCTTAGTTAATAATATTTTATTTAAGCCAATAAGAAATTTTGTTTTAAATAATATTTTTTTTCTTAATAATATTTACTTGATGATATAGTTTACCATACTTTTTAATTGATATTCATCTAATAATTTGCGCTCACAAAATTTTTTGAAATCTAAATATGTTGTTGTGCTTATAAGAAAAAAACTCTCCATGAGTATTCAACAAAAAAAACCTTTCAATGATAGAAAATAAAGATTGTGGAAGTTGATTTCAAAATTTTATAAGAAAAAAACTATTCGAAACTTTATGTTTCTTTCAGATTTTGTTCGTGTGATTTGTTCATATGAAATTGTTAAATAGTGCCTTCTGTCAAAGAGTTTGTGGGTGTTAACGAGAAATCTGTAAATAGTATGATTTTTAATAAAGTTGAGTTGAAATGGTGAAGTAGATAGGAATGATCTTAGAAAAGGCAACAGTGGAATATGTAAACAATTATCCAATAAGTTGATTAGGTGTAAATTAGTAATTTCATAAGAACAATTTTAGTGAAGTAGGTAAATTTGTAATATATATGGTTTAGGAGGGAGAATATGTAACTGATTTTAAGGATTAGGTTAATACGTAATAAAGCCTTTTAATAAGGGAATGACCCTAATATTTACTTGATCATATAGTTGATAATACTTTTTTTATTGATATTCATCTAATAATTTACGCTCATGAACTTTTTTGAAATCTAAATACATAGTTGTGCTTATTTTTTTATTACTTGACAGTCTGATATAGATTTTGTGTGAACCAGTACTGTGATTAACCGACTTGATTCTTAACGAAAACGGTACCCATTTCGATTTTATGGTTTTTGATCGATGCAAATCAATTAATATCTTTTGTACATGCCACTGATTTTTTTTTTTGCCTTTCTCTTTTGATATATATAGCGATTGTTGGTACTATAGCGAACCGAATCGCTACCGACTGAGGTCCCGCCGCATAACGCTAGGGAAACACACTAGTTATACACAAACTCAAACCAATTAGACACCTAATTTTTTATTTGTCTTTGTACTTGTGTAGGTTTTTGGATTTCGTTTGTGACTTGTATAGTTTCATAAATCATCTTTAAATCACTTTCACATTGAATAACTCCTCTGTTTACGAAATCTAGGTAGGATAAATTTCGCGTTGCGGCGGGAGCGTAAAACCGTAATAAATAGCACCAATGTCATACTAGAGCCAACGACCACCAACATTAAACTTCCGGCGTCTTAATGTTGAGAAATTAGATCGATATATAAAACAGAGAAAATAATAACTAACTCGATTTAGGACTCGCGCATTGTGACGAACTTGTTAAACGGGAAAAAAATAGACGACGTAAATACACTGAACCACACACGTACGTTGCGCCATGTTAACTCGCAAAATTTAGAACGAAGCATATAACAAAACTTAAAATCGTTGAACCACACACATATATTGTGCCATGTTAACTCGTAAAATTTAGAACTAAACGTAAAACGAAAAATTTTGCAAAATATGAAAAATATAGGGGATCAAAGTTTAATGTAAAAAAGTTCTTAGGTTAAATTGAAAAAACTAAAAACTTTTGGGTTAAAGCTACAAAATCAAGTAATTTGGGTTTAAAATGAAATATCAATTTTTTTTTGAAAAAACCCCCAAACATGAGGTACAACACCTCAAAGCACCATCTTGTTGCTAATTTACATTATGTAAATGTCCCAGAATAAGAAGTTTATTTGAAGTATGAAAATCAATATTGAAATTAGACCAATTAACTTTTATGGTTGGATGGTATGGAATGAAGCCCCTAGGAGTTTTATTGCGCCACATAACGCCATGTGTGGAGCCTCTAGGCGTTTTATTGTGTCACAAAACGTCATGGTATGCAATGGAGCCCCTAGAAGTTTTATTGCGCTAGGAGTTCTATGAATATCTTGTTTTGTGCATTAAAATATGTTATACATTAAAAGTCGTATTTCCATTTCCCTATGTTTTGCTAGGTTCTCGTATGTTTTTTGAAACCGAAAACGTTTATTCATCATCCTGATATGAATATAATGGCAACAAAGTACGCTTGAATAAAACTGAAGAGAATTATATGAAAAGAGTAATATGAAAATGTGACGCCAAAACGATTTTATTCTTGAAATCCACAAAAGATGCAATCAACAATGAAAATAAGGAATACCATTGTCAGATGTTCATATGTACAAGAACTGAAGAACGGAAATTAGATTCAATTTAGTTTCACATGAACAATATATATTGCCGCAAATTATAGGTAACACATAAAATGGAACCAGTAAGATTTATAGCATAATATGTGTCCTACCTATAATTTGTATTCATTTTGGTCTTTCTTGCCTGGTTCGGTTTTCATGTAATCCAATGAATAATCCTGTTTCCACATCCGAACTCTCTCCGTTGTTCATGGTTTGAAAATTTGCTCGTCGTTCTTCTATCATTTCTTTGGTTCGAGCGAGACACTGAAATAAAGATCCGGGTGTCGTTAATTCTCATTTTCAGTGTACAGTTTACAAGACTGTATAATTCTATTTTAGTATCGAGAACAAATGTAACAACTTTCAATGTCAAAATTAGTTAAGTCAGCTGTAATTTAAAATGAACTAATATAAATGATAAGGCTTACCTTTCCACTAAGCATTGCATTTTGAGAATCTAGCAATTTCTCCTGTAATTTTCCGAAAGAAATCAAATGATGCATTTTTCATGAGTAGCAAATTTGCTTAATGCAAATTAGATTTTAATAATCTAAATCTTGTATCACTGGCCGATAATAATCAAGACAAGCAATTTGACTAATGGCATTTCCAACATTCATTTTCATTTACAAGGAAAATCTCAATCTAACAGAGAAGTATTTCCACTTGCTCCTGATGAACAAGGGATAAATTTTATTTCAACGTCACTGTTTTATTATAACGTAAATGAAAGTTAGGGATAATTGTACGTTTGATTGAGATTGTCCTTGCAGCGAAAGTAAAGTTAAAAGTGCAATTGGTTAGATGGTCAGTATTTAATATCTAAATATTCTTATTTATACATAAAAAGGTCAGTTATTAGGGTATGTGACCGAAAGTAAATAGAGTTATGCATAATTTGTCTATTTGTCACATAAGACACTGAAAATGAATTAACAGGTACCATCTAATTTGTTATATTATATGATTTCTGTTTACATATATATACTATCCCCGATTTAAGAGTTGTGATTTTTGTTTCACAATATATGTAAACAGTTTTTTTTTTTTACAATATGAAGTTATGAACTAACTGGATTAACAATTTTTTTACAATATGAATTAACTGCATTCTTATATTCGTAAACCTTAAAAGCATTGAAAGCAAGTTCATGTTATACCATTATAGAATTAATCCTATAAAGTTTTATAAGCCTAGTTTGATAAACTCAATGTGAACGACTAAAAAACACTATTTTTTTTAATTTTTTTTTCCAAATAGGACAATTTAAAGTGTTCTGAAACTACCTTTGCTCGTAGCTCTTCAAGCTGTTCATTATAGACTTGCATCTGAAACATAGAAATTAAAATTAAATCAAAAGATATTCAAGTCTACCTCGATAACAACTAGTTGTTGAGAGTCAATTTCTTTTTTTTTTCTGTGTAAAAAGTCAACCTTTCGAGCTCGAATAATGCATATACTCCTCTCCAATTGATGTTCAATCTCTTGCAGTTCCTCGATGGTGCTTGACCCTAGTCCTTGTCCCAAAAGTTTTCTGTCAAGTTATAGATGTTATGTCGATTTTGCATATACCGATCCTACTGTTGAACTTAGCTTTTACTAGTGCATGTGCGTTGTAAATTGTAATTAAGGAATAAGAACCCAAATATGAACCTCTTTGCAAGCTCTAGGACCTTTATCTTGTTTCCCATGCTTTCCGTTTCCTGCCTCAAATGCTGCCACTAAAATACTGTAAGTAACATGTTGCAAAGTGTTGAATAAAAGTAGAGGGTTTCCACGAGATGGACAAACCAACAAGTTTTCTTTGTAGCACTTTATAAAAAGTTACAAGTGGGTCCATAAAGCATGTATGATGAGGAGGGAATAGCCTCCGAGGATGATGGGTATGCTCAAGCATGTACGAAAAACTCAAACGGTCATTTAAAGGCAAGGGAGCTATGACGCAAGCCCTAACCTTCAAATAGTCATTCGATGAATCCTCAAATCGCCGTTTAAAAGTTGGGGGCCTATGAGGTAAGCCCTAACCTTGAAATGGCCATTTGGTACAACCTCAAACGGCTGTTTGAAACATTATAGGGTTAGATTGTCAATGACGTGTGTATAACGGGCCTCTTAGAGAATGTCTTAAGAGAAGCTTATTTGATTGTAACACATTTATTATTATTTATAATAATATAATATATTTACCATGCTAACTCCCATATTGCCAACTAAAAATGTAACTCTTAATTTTTTTTTTTAACGGCTAATTTATTTCCTTTAAATATTTACATCTCCCAAGTATTGAACCTTGTTCTCCTCACAAGAGATAATTTCTCTTGACCACTAGGCTATAACCTAAATGGCATGTAACTCTAAAATCTTAAAATACCTTTGTTATGCTTTGTATAGGTTTTGTTAATTCAAGTTGATCATACAATTAAAATAACTTTGTTATGCTTTGTATAGGTTTTGTTAATTCAAGTTGATCATACAAACCAATAGCGTTTCAAAACTCAAATATATCCCAATATCTGCAAATGAGAACCCTAAATTTAAGAACACCTTCAGAAGGGTTTAAAGAACAGGATTAAAAACCATCTATAGTTATTTTATAATTTATAATCACATCAGTTTGGGTTTTTTTTTTCTTGACGGAATTTCATTTTCGAATTGAAGAAAAGGTTAAAGTGCAGAACAACAACGACTGTGATCATTTAAGAAGGAATACAAACCTGAACATCATCTTCAGTCACAGAATTTTCGGTTTGAACTTCCTTTACGTGATTCCTATAACGATTAATAACCTCCTCCATGCTGAACAAATTCAAAACACAAAATTCAAATGCTAATAATGACATCATTTATATATCTCTAAGAAAAAAGTGAGAAATGTTTCAAAAAGTTAAATATATTCTTATATCAAATGTGTGTTGTATGCCCTAATTAAAATAAGCTAATAATTTAGTTCAGAAATGACATAATTTATTGAAAACTTAACATGAAAAATCAACTCAAGGATGTTGTATCCTGCCATAAAAAGTGTTCTAAACTTCTAAGATACAACCGAAACCCTTCTAGCTTAGTTCTTTAATCAATTAACGAAATCTTCCTATTCCCCAAGAACCTAATTTTTTGACAGAATGACAAATGGACTACTATGATGAATTTAACCATTCTTGATTTGACAATTTTTTTGCTCACTAATCATACATCTTTATTTAACAAAAATAATATTTTTGTTGGTTTCGCCTATTAGTTGTTAAAAAGATTATTTGTATAAAGTTTAGCAACTGCACATGCAAGTAGGCGAACAAATAAACTTACCTAGCAACATGTAACTCATAAAGTAGCGTCTGAGAAGGATGAATGAAAAGCAAACATCCTCTCTATCACTACAGGTAGAGATCGAGCATGTTCACAATGAGACCCTCGACTCAAAAACACTTTTTATCAAACAAAATAAAATCATGAATAACTTAAAGCATATATAAGTAAAAAAATAAAAGAACCAATAATAGTAGTAAACAATAACAAAATGGAGTAATAAAACTAGTAAAAATAGTAACAGTAGTAGGAAAGAAAGGAAAGAAAAGTAAAAAAAGAGATTATAAAACCTCTACAAAGTAATTAGCGCTGATACATAAAAAGACAGGCAGACAAACAAGTTAGAAAATCTAAGACATTAAGACTAAGTTAAGACAAATTTTACGCCACAAAAATCCTAACCTTTATCAATGTTTTCAGAAAATTATATAATCGATCTTGTATTTAGAAATGTGCAATTCTAACCAACTTAATTTTTTCTACCCATATCATGTAAGTTTGGGTCTGTCTTTAATTTGCTCATCCACCAACTATGAGGATTTCTATACTTCTTAAAATGTCATCATCTGTCTCCTTTATATATGTTCAACTCATCTCAATCTCTCATTCTTTATCTTATTTGAAATGCGTGGCACCCCTGATTTACCACAAAAACTTCATTTTTATCCTAGTTGACCCCGTATGGCCACACACAGCATCCTCATCTACGATACCTCAAACTCTGGTGTTTGTGTCTTACTGGTAGCCCAATAATCGGTCTCATATAATATAGTTGGGGAAACTACAACATAATAGATTTTTCCATTTAATCCTATTTGGAACCTCTTGTGACAAAAGACTGCTGTGTCTACTTTCCACTAACACCAGCCTTGTTAAATGAGGTAAACTGCATCACTTTTAATGTTGGTTTCAAAAAAATGCAAGGCACTGCGAGGCGCTTGGGTCCTAACTCCCAAAAGTCGAGACGCGGGTGCTAGGCGCGAGATTAGAGTTTCACGTAATTGAGGCACTATGTATTTTAATAATATTTTTCTAAATTAGTTTTATGTAATATTTACATCGTTTTCAGTCCTAGAATAGCTTAAAAAGGGTAATAATAAGAACTATACTTTGGTTCAATCCTTGTGAGTTTTTAGCCTAGTGATCAATAGAAATTAACTTTTATAAGGAGACCATTGGGAGACGTATATTTAGGGAAGGGAGGATCTTTCCATTAAAAAAAAGAACTAGACTTTAAAAAACTCTTATATATTACCAAAAGGCTCTCACTATCTAGACACTCGCTTTGCCTATCTGCACACTTAGGGTTTATATACGCTGCGTATTGACCAATACGCAGCGTATAGAGTTAACCTTATATGCTGCGTATTGGTCAATACGCAGCGTATATAGACCATAGATCTCAGTGCCTGATTACCAATCATTGCACAGAAAACAAAGTTTCTATACGCTGCGTATTGGTCAATACGCAGCGTATATAAAACTGATGAAAATTTGGGGTCATTTAGGTAGGTTTGTAGTGTAATTTTTTTCCCAGGTTTATATAAGCTGCATATTGAGCAATACGTAGCTTATAAACAGGGACCATTTTTGTAAATTTATGAAACTTCAGGGACCATATTTGTCAGTTTTCGAAACTTTAGGGACCTTTTTGTAAATTTTCGAAAAACCAGGGACCATTTGTATAAATTTACGAAATCTCAGGGACCATTTTTGTAAAAATATCAAAAAAGAGGTAAAAGGGGGTCTTCATTTAAGAACCGGCCCTTGCAAGACTCGAACTCATGACCTCTCGTTTAGAACCGCAACGCCTTAACCAGTTTATCCTCTGTCCAGAGCTGTTAGAATATGAAACTTAATTACATATATACACTAGTTAGGTTATACGCTGCGTATTGATCAATACGCAGCGTATGTTAATGGTAGGGACACAACCAGACAGTCAAACCTAGTACCATGGTCAAATCAGTCTGACATAGGGTCCGTAGTGATCAATACGCATCGTATAGATGTAACCCTATACGCTGCGTAGTGGTCAATACGCAGCGTATGTCAGACTGATTTGACATCGATACGATGTTGTCCAGGCACGTGAATAAAGTAATACGGGGAGTAGAGGGCAATACGCTGCCTATTGAACTGTCACGTGAAAGTCTATTTATCCATCTGTTCACAATTCGAATTCACTGCCTACTGCTTTCTTTTTCATCTTCTTCTTCAGTAAGCAATTTACACATCATTTATTCTGTTTTTTGTTCAATCTTGTTAAAATGTCATCATTTTGGAACGATAATTATTTCGGTAATCGCTATTCTAACGACATATGGGGAGCAAATGCTGCCAACGAGGAGGAGGAGGTTGTGTCTGGAGTCCCTGTTGATCAAAAAACACAGTTGCCAGACTTGAACAAGACTCCCACTCCACCTGTTGATGAACCAAATTACCCGGCGCATCAAGTGTATCCAGATTACGGATACGGGTATGAATCTCCGTACGTGCAACAAAGTGGATACGGTGCTGAGTATGCACCTGTTGATGAACCATATTACCCGATGCAGCAATCGTATCCGGGTTACGGGGTATACGGGGATGAAGGTGGATACGGAAGTTACAGTGGATACGGTGGTGAAGGTGGATACGGGGGTGATGGTGGTTACAGTGGATATGGGGGTGAAGGTGGTTACAGTGGATACGTGGGTGAAGGTGGACACAGTGGATACGATAGATATGGGGGTGAAGGTGGTTACAGTGGATACGTGGGTGAAGGTGGACACAGTGGATACGATAGATATGGGGGTGAAGGTGGTTACAGTGGATACGTGGGTGAAGGTGGATACAGTGGATACGATACATCACTTTATGAACCATCTACCCCGGGCAATCCGTTTCAAATAAAGGAGGTATCACATTATTATTATTATTGTTATTATTATTATTGTTATTGTTGTTATTGTTGTTATTGTTGTTATTGTTGTTATTGTTATTATTATTATTATTATTATTATTATTATTATTATTATTATTATTAACGTAACTTTTTTTTAGCGTTTCATGTCTCTAACTGATTTGAAGAATTGGGTACAAGAAACGGGAAAGGAGTGTGGTTACGTAATTGTTACCCGCCGATCAAAAAATATTGGCGGTACTACTGGGATGGTATGGCTTGTGTGCGACCGTAGTAAAGCAACAGTTAGGAAAGCTGGTAGCAAAAAAATCGGTTGCCCATTTTCATTACTCGCCATCCGGGACGTGACGAATGACACGTGGGAGTTAAAAGTGGACTGTGCGAACCATAACCATGAACCTACGACGAGTCTGTTGGGCCACGCTTTTGTGCGTAGATTTACTAAAGCCGAATACAAGCTAGTGGAGCAGCTAACTGCTCAAAACATGGAGCCACGTATCATATTTCAAACCCTAAGAAAGCAGTTCCCCGACAGCCTGCACGTTCAGAAAGACGTGCAAAATGCGGTACAAAAAATTAGAGCGACAATAACGGACGGAAAGAATCCTATTCAGGCACTGGAAAGCCTGCTGCATGACCACCGATTCATTTACGACACCCGACAGGAACCCAAAACAGATGTCGTAACAGAGATTTTCTTTGTTCATCCTTATTCAATCACTATGTGGCGTGCATTCCCGCACGTGATGTTGATCGACGCGACCTACAAAACAAACCTCTACAACATGTCATTTGTCCAGGTTGTGGGTATGACGTCGACCGCGAAGTCTTTTTGTATAGCACATGCCGTTATTTGTAAAGAACGAAGGGGTAACTACGTGTGGGTGCTTGAGCGGATCAAGTCAATATTGCATGAATGTATGATGCCACGTGTGATAGTCACGGATAGGGAGCTTGCCCTAATTAAAGCGTGTTCTAAAGTATTCCCGAACGCAACCAGGCTTCTATGCCACTTTCACATCCAACAAAATATAGCTAGAAATTGCAAGAAAGGGTTCGATAAAGAAGATTGGGGGAAATTTATGTCGTACTGGAATAGATTGTGCGAATAGAGTTAACCCTATATGCTGCGTATTGGTCAATACGCTGCAGCAGCAGCGACAGCATGATGGGTTACCTCCACTACCCTTCATTACGGATGCGGAATGGGATCAGCATCAGCAGCAGCAGCAGGAGCAGCAGCAGCAGCAGCAGGAGCAGCAGCAGCAGGAGCAGCAGTAGTAGTATTTTATGATTTTGTTATGTATTCACAAACTTTTATTGTATATATCAAACTCTTGTATATATCATTTTGTTATGTATGCACAAACTTTTATATTGTGGTGTACATATAAAATTATGGCAGGTTATATAACATGTTTTGTTGTATCGATATGGTTCTGGAATATATCAGGTTATTTAACAGGTTCTGGAATATAACAGGTTATTTAACAGGTTCTGCGTGCAATTAAAATTCAAAAGGTTATATACGCTGCGTATTGACCTATACGCAACGTATATAAGTATTCGAATACGCTGCGTATTGACCTATACGCAGCGTATATAAAGTGTCCATATACGCTACGTATAGGTCACTACGCAGCGTATAGTATACCTACTACATATAAAAATTAAGTTTCATATTCTAACAGCTCTGGACAGAGGATAAACTGGTTAAGGCGTTGCGGTTCTAAACGAGAGGTCATGAGTTCGAGTCTTGCAAGGGCCGGTTTTTAAATGAAGACCCCCTTTTTCCCCTTTTTTTATATATTTACAAAAATGGTCCCTGAGATTTCGTAAATTTACACAAATGGTCCCTGCTTTTTTGATATATTTACAAAAATGGTCCCTGATATTTCGTAAATTTACACAAATGGTCCCTGGTTTTTCGAAAATTTACAAAAAGGTCCCTAAGTTTTTGAAAACTGACAAATATGGTCCCTGAAGTTTCCTAAATTTACAAAAAAGGTCCCTGGTTATACGCTACGTATTGCTCAATACGCAGCGTATACAAACCTGGCAAAAACTTGACACTTCAAACCTACCAAAATGACCCCAAAATTGCATCAGTTTTATATATGCTGCGTATTGACCAATACGCAGCGTATGGGACATTGTTTTCTGTGCAATGATTGGTAATCAGGCACTGAGATCTATGGACTATCTACGCCCCATATTGGTCAATACGCAGCGTATAAGGGTAACCCTATACGCTGCGTATTGACCAATACGCAGCGTAGATAAACCCTAATTTTGCTAGGGTTTGGTGTGCCAATAGGCACTTTAGTGTGCCAATAGGCACACTCTTACCAAAAAAGCTCAAAGCACAACAAATTAAGCTATATGTTTGATCGAAAGTAGCCAAAAAAAAAACAAAAAAAAAACAAAGAATAAAACAACATTCTTGAAAAACAAAAGAAAAAAATTAATGAAAACTCACTTTGTAAAAAAAAACCACTGTAATAAAACAAAAAACATAACATATTCAAAATATTAACTTTCCAATTTCCAGTATGCCTACAGCTCTGTCCTTCTACCTGTGACTAGATTTATTGTCCACAAGATCGACTTAAATCAAATATTAAGTATCAGCTAAAAAATGTTTTTCATTTTCTTTCGTGTGTGCCTTTTTCCTCACCGTATGATCTTCCTTCTCGTTCTCCCTCGCTAGCCTACAACTCCAGTCTCAAGCAACCTAGAACACCGGTTGTTGTTGTTGTTGTTGTTGTTGTTGTTGTCTCTGACCCATTCTACATGAAGAGTTGCTTCCAGCAAAGTGCCGCTTCTAGCCGCTTCATGCAGTCCAACGTCTCACCATAAGCGAGGCGTTTTCCCCACTTTCGTATGCCCCAGACGCGCTTTTTTTAACCAGGCTATCAATGTCCTCATCACTCTGGATGAAGGTTCATACATACTAAAACTTGGTTGTTTGCGGGACAACTTGGCCTTCAATAGTTATTTGGGCGTCCTCCTCAACGAGGACACCACTTAAGTTATAGAAAAGCTACTCGGTTTTAAACCAACTTATGCATAAGCCTTTACGCTCTAAGATTGCTCAGCACTTGTTTAGTCAACCACTTGGGGTGTCCCAGTGGCCAGCCTTACCCACCTCTTCCTAGAGGACCCGGGTTCGAATCCTGGCAAGTACACCCTCCAGGCTTTCGCTTCCGGTTGGGTATTAACCGCCGGGCAGCTATGAGGCTAAGCTAGCTTGTGGAATGGGATAACTCCAGCGGTTGGTAGGACCGTGCAATAACCCCCCCCCCCCACTTGTTTAGTCTCTCATTCAAGTCATGTTTACTCTTCACCACAACACGATATTGTCCACAAAAAGCATGAACCTCTGGATGACCTACCAGATTGACTTTTACAGCTCGTCCAAGACTGCCGCAAAAAGAAACATCCTGAACGCAAATCCTTGGTGAAGGCCCGCTTCCACATGGAATAAGTCTATGGGTCCCATTGGCACAATCATAATATGTGTGTTTATCTTAACATATCCCCCAACGAATCCCTTTTCCCTCGAGACTATCCCAAATCACTTGATGAGGTACATTACTATAAGCCTGTCAAAGGTTGATCAACACCATATACAATTCATGCTTCATCGATCAGCCTATCCTTTTTCCATCATTTTCCTTAGAATATGTATCACCTCCATAGTAGACCACCTTAGAATAAATCCATATTGGTTCACTGGTACCCTGAGTTTATCATCCAATTCTTGTCTCGGTAACCCTTTCCCACAATTTAATAGTATGCTTTAAGAGCTTAATGCACATGTAGTTACCACAATATTGGGTCCTCCTTTGATCTTGTAGAGAGGGACTAAGACACTGCTCTTCAACTAACCCGACATCTTAAGGATCTTGAAGATAATATTGAACAAATATATTGCCAATTAACTCCTTTTGCCGTAGAACACTTCCATAACTCAACTCAATGGGGATATTATCCAGGCCAACCGCCTTAGTTCTTTCCATCTTCCTAGAAGTTATACTTACCACTTCTGTGGCAATATTATGATAGTAGTAATATTTTACTTTCGTCGTTGTTTTGTGAAGTTATCATTTTTTTCTTGTTAATTCCTAGCACCATTGAAAAGATCATGGAAATAGGTTTCATATCTCACCTTGATGGATATGCAAGTAATTTTGCTATTAGTAAGAGCATCTAAGAGTATCTACAACGGTTAAACCTGGTTCATCCAACAGAATGCCTAGTTAGCATGTCACATCATTCCAAACCACTATCACTCTAAACCCCACTTTTAGGAAATAGGTTTCATATCTCACCTTGATGGATACAGGAGGATGGAAATCTGGACCAAATCAGGAAGAGGTCGAAGTGGGAGAACGACAATTATATATGTTTTGGCCACATCCTGAACGGTATGTCTGATCCCTTATTTGATGTTTATCAAAATGTTGAAACTGCAAAGTTACTGTGGGACACGTTGGAAGCCAAATACATGGCATAAGATTCTTCTAGTAAGAAGTTTCTTGTCAGTAATTTCAATAATTACAGAATGGTTGATGAACGGCCTGTGATGGAACAATATCATGAATTGCTACGAATTCTGGGGCAGTTTGCCCAACATGATATGAAGATGGATGAATCCATCTCTGTTTCGAGTATCATTGACAAGTTACCTCCTTCCTGGAGAGATGTTAAACATAATCTAAAACATCAGAAAGGAGAGTTAACTTTGGTTGAACTTGGAAGCCACTTCAGAATTGAAGAAGGCTTGAGAGCACAGGAAAATGTGTTGGTCAATGATGATAAGAAACGGGCTGGATCAAGTTCTGTGAACATGGTTAAAACGGGTGAATCATCGAAAGGAAACAGTAAGTTCAAAGGGAAACGCAAGTTTCAAGGAAACAACAATTCGGGTTCAAACAAAAAGCCGAATTACCCTTGCTAGAAATGTGGTAAGGTTGGTCACTTTAAGAGGGACTGTAAAATGATAAAGAATAACAAGAAGTCCGGTTCAAAGAACAAGAATGAGGATGGTTCTAGCGGGTCCAAGGACCCGGGAAAGCAAGGTCAGAATTTAGTACAATTTAATAATTCGATTCAGAATTATGTGTCACTAATTTCTGAGGCATTTTATGTGCAGGATGATGACATTGCTTGGTGGGTTGATTTGGGTGCAACGAGTCATGTATGCAAGGATCTTCGTTGGTTTAAAGACTTTCAACCAATCGAAGACGGATCTATCATCAAGATGGGGAACGTTGCAACTGAACCAATCAAGGGAATACGAATTGTGAATCTTGTGTTTACTTCTGGAAAATGTTTACTTTTGAACAATGTTTTGTATGTGCCCGGAATTCGAAAGAATCAGTTAAGTGGCATTGTGTTGAATAATTGTGGGTACAAACAAGTATTGGAAAGTGACAAGTATATCTTGTCAAGACATGGTACCTTTGTTGGTTTTGGTTATCTATGTAATGGTATGTTTATGTTGAATGTTGATGTCTCGTTTATGAATGAATATGTTTGTGTTGCTTCAACTAGTAATGTTAATGATGTACCTTCAACTAGTAATGCAAATTGCATAGCTTCAACTAGTAGTAGAAACAACTTGACTGAATCGGAATTATGGCATGCGAGACTAGGACATGCACATTATAAAAGAGTTAAAGAAATGTCTAAAATGAGCTTAATTCCGCATATCAACATAAACAATGATAAATGCCATGTTTGCAAGTTGAATAAGATAACCAAAAAGCCTTTCATGCAACATGTTCATAGGGAAACTAAAGTGTTAGATTTGATACATAGTGATCTATGTGATTTTCATGCTACACCATCTCTAGGTAATAAAAAATATGTAGTAACATTTATAGATGATGCTACTAGATTTTGTTACGTTTATTTGTTGCATGCTAAGGATGAAGCTCTTGAAAAGTTTAAGATTTATAAACAAGAAGTAGAGCTTCATCGGAGTGGGTTGATCAAAACCCTACATACGGACAGAGGTGGTGAGTGTTTTAATCCGGTGTATTTCCAATCTACTGGAATAATACACCATACCACAGCTCCTTACACACCGGAACAAAATGGTGTGGCGGAAAGGAAAAATAGGACTTTAAAGGAAATGGTTAATACCATGTTGTCCTATTCGGGCCTAAGTGAGGGCTTTTGGGGTAAGGCTATGTTGACAGCCTGCTATTTGCTAAATAGGGTTCCAAATAAAAGGAACAAGACCACCCCTTTTGAGCTTTGGTATAAAAAACCACCTGAGTTGCATAAGCTGAGAGTTTGGGGTTGTAGAGCCGTGGTGAGGCTCACTGATCCTAAAATAAGGAACATAGGGGAAAGAGGTATAGACTGCATTTTCATTGGGTATGCGGAGCATTCATTTGCTCACAGGTTCTATGTTATAGAACCAAATGACTACGTGTCAGTGCATACGGTTATTAAGGCAAGAACTGCAGAGTATGATGAGAATAGATTCTCTTCTATACCTAGTCCTAGAGATATGGTTCCAAGCTCTAGTAACTCTCAAGTGGTTGATCAAGTGATTGATACTCCTCCGGAACCCAGGAGGAGTGGTAGAGCAAGAAAAGCTAAATCAATTGGTGATGATTTTCAGCTATATTTGGTTGAAGGATCTAGAGATGAAATTAAAATTCAATATCAATATTGCTTCAATATTGAGGAAGATCCTAAAACCTATAGTGAAGCCATGGCATCTCGGGATGTAGCTTTCTGGAAAGAAGCTATAAATGATGAGATGGACTCTATTATGCAGAATAACACTTGGAAACTGTCTGATTTACCCCCTGGGTGTAAACCACTTGGTTGTAAATGGATCTTCAAGAAGAAGATGAAAGTAGATGGTTCAATTGAAAAGTTTAAAGCCCGATTGGTTATCCAAGGCTTTAGACAAAAGGAAGGAATTGACTACTTTGATACTTACGCTCCTATAGCAAGAATATCCACTATTAGATTGCTGGTTGCCTTGGCTACAATACACAATCTTGTAATTCACCAAATGGATGTGAAAACCGCTTTCCTGAATGGTGATTTGGATGAGGAGATATATATGAAGCAACCAGAGGGTTTTGTTATGCCTGGCAATGAGCATAAGGTGTGTAAGCTAGTTAAGTCATTATATGGCTTAAAGCAAGCACCAAAACAGTAGCATCAAAAGTTTGATGAAGTGCAAGAATAAAGAGCTACCTATATGAGCACGAAGTTTAGCCGCTTCAAGAAGCTAGGACTTGGCTTTGATATGTTCATTAAAAGATGGGACACAGGCTAGTAAAAATAGTGTCAAGAAAGAACATTAGAGTATGTAAACTTGTGTGTATATTATCTTCATGTATTCACTGAATAGAAAGGGTTCAATCCTTAGCGACACCCCTATATTCGAATATTTGGAATGTGTAATATACTAATGTGAAATTCAATCGTCGCGATATTTCATTTATGCATAAGTTTGATTGTTGTGAACTTGTTTAAGTTAATCAAGGATTACGCTAAAATGGGGGAGGAATGTTAGATATTTTAGTGTAATCGGGGATTGACTTGGTGATCAAAGCGAATAATAATACACATCAAGCAAGTTAGGAGGTGCGGGAGTGCACGCTTGTTTGAGTTATTATTATTCGAAGTGTACGGGCGGAGCCCGTACTATACGGGGGTTCCAAGGGGGCAGCGCCCCCTTGTCCGGGGGCAGCGCCCCTGGGAGCAGGGTCCAAGGGGCGGCAGCCCCTGGCGGGGTCCAAGGGGCAGAG